>JAXRJS010000088.1:5235000-5423448 GCA_037127375.1 Dione juno | reverse complement strand
TAATTTTAAAAATTTTAAAAAAAAATTTAGATTAAAAATTTAAATTTTGGTGCGTTTTGTATTTCCAAACCCTATACATTTTTTTAAAAAAACCCGTTATTCATACAAATAATAAAAAAAAAAAGAAAAAAAATTTATTTAAATTTTTTGATTAATTTTTTTAAAATATTTTTTATTTTTTTATTAAAAAAGGCCCCCTTAAGGGGCGTTAACTCACCTAAAAAATTATTAAACTTAAATTAAAATTTTCGAAAAAAATTCAGTTTCCCAACGGCCCTTATTTAATAATAATATTTAAAAAAATTTATAAAAAATTATAAAAAATAAATTTAAAATTTTATTTAAGGGTTTTATATATATTAAAGGGGTTTTTTTTATTTTTTTAAAATATTATTTTTTTTCCCTTTTATAAAAATATTGATAAAAATAGAATATTAATTTAAATTAAAATAAATATATATAAATAATATATATAATATATAATATAATATATAAATATATTTATATATATATAAATATTTATAATAAAAAATATATATATATTATATATATATTATATATATATATTATTATATATATATATATATATATATATAAAATATATTTTATATATATATAATATATAATATATATATATATAAATATATTATATATATATATTATATTTAAAATATATATATATTTTATATTATATAATATTATATATAGTTATAATAATATATATATATTTTTAAAAATATATTATTATAATATATTTTTATATTTTTTGCCAGAAAAAAAAATCGTTTAAAAAAAACCCTTTGATTTTTTTTCCGTTTCATCCAAACGGAGAATTAAATTAAGTTTTTTTTAAATAGGGGCTTTGTTTAACAGAAAAAATTCTTGGGATAGCTTTCTCCCAAAATCAAAAAAAAAAAAGTAAAAATTGTATGGTCAATGGTCTAATTTTAGAAGATCCAGGATTGAGTAGTCGTGTATGTAAGTGACGTGATTCTTTTTTGGGTTTTGATTTTTTACTTGGAGTAAAGAATTTTTTTTATTGCTTCGTCTTGAAGAAGAAAAAGCACGTGTTGAGTTTTTCAATACTAAGTCACAAGAAAAAAAGGGAAAGTGAAAAAATGGCGTGAGAAACGGGGCTTAAGCCAAAAAAAAGCAACTTTCGATTTAAACAAAGACCAGCTTTAAAATCCATTTTTCATCAAAAATCGAACCTCCACACCCAAAGTTTTCCATGGTCATAACCACGTTATTGGGAACAGCTGTGCGGGCTCCATCCACCCCGATACTCTACAGAAATAAATGCGGAATGCCCATTAACTTCTGCGTTTTCTCTTAAATTTAATTTTAGGTTGGGTTTGGGGAGGTTTTCGGATGTATGGGGAAGTGTTTTGTATTTTTTTACTTATAACGTTGTTTCTTGAACTTTTGTTTTTTTTCATTTTTTACTTTTAAAATTTTTTATCAAAAATTAGATTAAAAAAAAAGTGGGTTTGGGATTTTGGCTAAAATAAACAAAGCCTGTTGATTTATCATAATAAGTAAGTAAATTATTGGATAGGTGTAGCGTAGAAAGGCGAATTTTTTTATTGTGAAAACATAATGTCTTGAGAAATCCAAATTGGTCAAAATTTACGTAGATATATGGACGGTATCCGAACCGTATACTTTTATTTTTATTCTATGCATCTTTCCCATATTGCACTGTACATAATAATAAATACATTTCTTGTGAAGTTAAGAAGCTAAATCCTTGCTTTAACTTTGGTCTTCCTCCAACTGGATTTGATCCCACATTAATATTAATTTATATTAGAAATAAATTAAAGTGAAAGAAAAACCGCGACGGTTTGTGGGTTCGATTCCCACTCGGAGAGAATTAATGATTTTCATTTTCTTTGCTCTGTTAACAAGACGTTGAGTTCCGCCATTCAACACGCAATCCCTCAAAAGACAGAAAGCGGGGAACGGAGTGTCTTAACACTAGGTTCCTTGAGCCTACGGTTCCCTCTGCTTACCCTGCTATATGCGGGATACAGCGTGAAGCTTATTTAATTTACTTTAATTTTAATACAAATAAAATATGATATTTTACCTGTATGTACCTTCCTTTGACTTTCTACACGATATCTCTTAGTAATATTGTCATGTATATATCTATATCTTTCTTCTAGAAGACTAACTATTTCTTCTTGACTCACACTAGACTCATATTCTTTGGAAACGAAATTCACCAGTTCTTCTCCATTTATTTTGGAATCTAATTCAACTACATCTAAACTAACACTAAATTATTAAATAAAATAAATAATAGGAAATAAATTTTAATTATTAATTTCATTTTGATATATTTTTTTAATTTTTCATATTTTCAATCATTGTGCAATTTTGTGAGTGCTGACATTTTATGGGTGTTTCTTTATTGCATCGACTATTATTCAAACGGTTTGAGCATATATTTATTGGAAACATGATAAGTTATACGTTTGTCCCAAACAAATAAATTAAATAAAAAAAATACCTTCACTATTTTCATCGCATAATGCAGAGTACATACTGTTGAAACACTCTGTTCACCAATTACCACATGATTTTTTCGACATTTTGTGTGCAGTGGCGGAACTCAACGCTGCGCTTTGTTTTGTTAGAAAGAGCCATAGCGAAGAAATTAATTATTATATTCCCCGAGCGAGAATTGAACCTACAATTTACAGTTCGAACACTGAAACTGTGCCAAAACGGCCTCAAAAATTACTTTTTTTTATTCCAATTAGGTATATCTCTTTAAGTTATTGAGTTATACAATATTAACACTAGAAACCCATTGTGTTTACAAAAAATAGATAAAAAAAATTACGTTATAATATTTATGAATATCTAATCTGTACTTATAAATATCTCACGAATATCTTATATCAGTGAAATTTTCTCAATTATTACATAATTGTGTCACATTATATACTAAATATATATATGTTGCAATACAAATATATTAGTCTGCAAGCAAAAGTAAGAGAGCGTCAATAGTATTAAATTTATGAGTTTTTTTACGATCAGTACAAGTTGCGTGCAATTACATTAATATAATATTCAAAGAGTCGCTTGGACATAGTTCACTTTACTTCGAATTGACATCGATTCCTTCTACTTTGATAGTTTAATACGAGTGATATATCGAAATAAATATTGTTATAATTTTTTTATGTTTTTTAAAGAATTAGGTATAAATTATGTTATGTTGATATTTTCTTTGATCCTCTATATACATTTAAGAAATTCTTCCAACCTTAATTTTATTGCAACTGTTTATTTTATATATATATATATATATATATATATATATATATATATATATATATATATATATATATATATATATATATATATATATATATATATATATATATATATATATATATATATAATTTATATGTATTTTAGACTTAAATATTTATTATACAAGAAAAATGTTTAACGTTGAGGACCGTCCTGCGCAGAGACAGCGTCTGCCTGTAAACGCGACGGTTTGTGGGTTGGATTCCCACTCGGGGAGAAAGAACTGGTTTAATTTTCTTCACTCTGCCAACAAGATAAAAACACGGCGTTAAGTTCCGCCACTCAACACGCAATGCTTCGAATGGCAGAAAGTGGAGAACGGACCGTCTTAACACTAGGTTCCTTCAACCTACGGTTCCCTCTGCCTACTATGCTATATGCGGGATACAGCGCAAAGCTATATCAATAAATAAAAAAGTTTAACTTAACTCAGTACAGTAGTTCCGGAGATATCTGTAACAAACAGATAGACATACATTTAAAAAATCATAAATAAAATCTTGACACAATGTTTTATGTTTCTACTCCTTTAATATACTATCTTATAGTATATTAACCTAAGTGGTAAATATAAAAAGAAAAAAATAAAAAAAAAAAAAATAACCTTATCTCAAATATCCTCGGAGAGCATGCATGAAGAGGTTAATGACAGTTGATGAGGCGAAAGAGGTATACTGTAGCGCTTCGTTCTCTCTGACTACCCCGCTAGGGATAAAATGTGGAGCCATGTATGTACATATGTATTTTTTTCACCTTATTTACGTAAAGGATTAATAATATAGAAAAATAAATAATTTCTAAATAACTAGCTCCTTTTTCAACTATCAATTGTAATATATTTCCCTTACCTTTGACAAACACTGACCACCCATACGTTCAAGCGGCGAGGGAACAAAAAGGCCGAATCGCAAAATATATCTAGATCCCCAACAATAGATACAAAATATTCATTAAAATGTAAAACGTCTAAAATTTTCAATTTGACCCAATATACTAGAATTGCAAATATCGTTCGTTTGCGTCTCCGTATAGTTAGTAATATATATATATATATATATATATATAATATATATATATATATATAATATATATATATATATATATATATATATATATATATATATATATATATATATATATATATATATATATATATATATATATATATATATATATATATATATACTATATATATAATATATATATATATAATATATATATATATATATATATATATACACATACTATATATATATATATATATATATATATATATATATATATATATATATATATATATATTATATATATATTGTAAATAATACGGAATGATAGTACCTAATGTGTTAGTAGCTCCAAAACTACCTCTACCTTATAATACAATTTTCATAAAAATAGATTACGCCGTTCCGGATATTAGCCCAGACAAACGGAAAGACAGACAGACAGACAGACAGAAATTTAGTTCTTTAAGTTTTCCTTTGAAATCACTTTTTATCTGGGCGGGAAGTGCTCCCCTACGTTTTCGGTTTCGGTAAAAAACATTTTTCCTGCATAAATCTCGATCCCGTGAGAATTCCGGGATAAAAATTGCCAATTGTTGCTCTAAAGTCTCTTCTATCTTCTAAATTTAATTTTCGAAGTTTTATAAAAATCGGTTTCACTTTTCGAGAGCCCCGGCAATTTAATTATAATTACATCCCGCATATAGCAGTGTATACAAACACTATCCGCCTAATTTTCGAAACATTGCGTGTTGAATGGTTGAACTGAACACCGCGCTTTGTCTTGTGACCAGAGTGAGACCATAAAATAATACATTCCCTAGAGTCCGAATCGAACCCATACTCGTATACATTACATTTACAGTTAGACGTTGGGAGCTGAGCCACGACAGCCATAAAAAAGCCTAAAATTTATATTTAGTTAATAACAATATGAACATTAGATAAATAAGTCTACTTCTAAATAAATAAAAAATAATAATACTTTCAAAATATCTCCAGTATACAAAAAAAAAACATCGGCCAACTGAGCATAATGCAGAAATGTGAAGAGAAATATGTCATCTAGAAATAAAACGTGGACGAATGTTTATTCTTCCAATGGAAACAGCTCTATTGTTTTTTGGAGTCCGTTTACACGATGTCGTATCTATCATAGAGATTGAGATTATTAAAATTTGTACGTTTTTTTAAACTGGTGTAACTGAAGTGAACGCCTCTTTCGCTTCACTGTTCACCGTCACCATCACCTCTTCCCTCGTTCCCTGCATTCCTCATGATTTTTACGTGGCCTTCCTCCAATATCATCGAGAATTTAATCAATGTTAAAAAAATATATATTAGTTGAAATATATTGAATATATGAACAATTATCAATCAACATCATGTTAAATTCGCAGATAATAAATAGGCTAGAGTAATATAATATCACTTCAGTTTATTCTTTTGTTTCTTTTCTTTCTAGTAAAATGTAAATAATTATCATCTTTAAAGCATCAAGAATTTGACATAAATACTGAAATACTATATTGTTTGAGAAATACATACTGTAAATTATATTAAATGTATAAATAAATTAGATAAAAATTTTATAAGAAAAAAAGCTGAAATTATAATAATAATTATCGTTGTAGAGAGGGTGATTTTTTTGAATAAAAATAGTTGATAACCACTACGGTTATCACTTTAGATTTTTGACATATTTAATCAAACATCCGAAGAATAATATAATGATAATCGGAAAGTGATAATGTAAACGGCTTTCAACTAATCGATGCTTGATAAAAAGCTTGGCTTGGCAGCATTTGCACGTTTGATTGCGAGCTTAATTAAAACAGAGACGGTTTTATATAGACTTCGATACCATGATACAATGGCTCTACCATTGTGATATCTGGTTATACAAGCGGTATCTTTGAGTTAGATAGCATGCTGCGTTTAGCGCCGCCCAACACGCGATTACTTTAAAATGGACGGAAAGTGAACAATGGGGTATTTTTATTGTTTCTCTTGTTTTTTTCACCACAGACTTTTGGCGTCCGTGCCATTGTTATTCTAGTTATCTTATTTCTATTATCATTATTGCAGTTTGGCCGACAGTTGTCGTCGACAATATCTTCAGCTGCCGTCTTCGTTGTTGTGGTTTTCGTTTCCAGGTATCTTGTTAGTGACTTTATTGCCTCCTCGTCTCTATAGAAAGCAGCAGTTTTGATGTTGTATATCAGTCATGAAACTTTCATTTGCCCGACGAATGAACCTGCCGATTACGTCTTCTTCGGCGTCAGAGTAGTAAATATATCCTTTGGTGTGTCTTTTTATTGCGACGACAGCGTCGGATATGCTGTCATGTATGACACTCTTGATGATCTTTGTTTGGATGATCACTACGGACTCGTATGTTAATCCCTGAGCCCAATCCTGGAACAATGGGGTTAGGCAGCACTAGTTTCATGTTATACGTTTATTTTATCTGTCTGCTTAATTACAATGACAGATGTCAGTTAGAAATAAGTCATTTTCCAATATTTTGTAATTTTATATCACGTACAATATTAATGTAACATACGAACTTAATTGTATATATATATTTATATGTACATGTGTTACATTTTTTAATAACAGTAATTTTTTCCACTATATATGGTGTTCAAAAATAGAAACATATGACTAGCACAGGTGCAATTGCAATTGCACTATCTTTACTCATAAATAATGTTTCTCTATTAAACAAATGTAAGTCCCACATTTAAATATATAATATAATTTAGATTTTCTTTGCTACTATTATATAGGAAAAAGCGTAAAACTAAAAAATATAGTTATAAAGTTAGATAAGTAAATCAACTGTAATCGTAAAGAACGTAGTGATTTGTCTCTACTTACATTTTTTTAAAAAAATATCTTATAACAATATCATATTATTTTCCAACCATTTCTTATATTTATTAATTCTTTTTATCTGACATATCTCCATCTTACTGATAACAAAAAAGACCCCACAACCTAGACTGTATGGCCCCCGTGAGGTTAAGAGAACCTCACGGGGGCCATACATGACCTGTGAACAACTATAATGTGAAATAATTTATGATTTTTCACAATATACATATAGTACAATACTGTAAATGTAGATATTTTTATTTTTGCTTTCTAATAACTTTATGTTACCAGTAAATACTCGAACGCTATAAGCGTGATACATACTCGAGCGCGTGTGTGGCTCTTGAAAAAACACAGTTATTTAGAAACTGACAGATACTTCATTGTAATTTTTTATATGTATGATGGCTATAGGGCTCCAAAGTCATGCGGGCTCTGGCACCAAGTTGTATATAATACTAAGACCAAGCTCTTTAAATCTTTCAATTGCCTCCTTTCAGGTGACAGGCAGATCTTATCAGATGAGCATGTGGAATCAAAATTAGTGTTTCTTTTGGGCACGTGTCTGATTTTGAGAAGAATCTGTATAATACCATATTTTGTACGACGGAATATATTCTCTGTATGTTTTTTGATAGAAGTGAGTGATTTTTTGAAATCTCTACTTTTTTTTTCATTTTACTTAGACTTTAATTTGCTACCACTGTATTAATTTGACATGTTCTAGGTGTTAATGTAAATAGAATATATAATTAAAGAAAAAAAATAAGAAACTTTTTTAGCATTGTTTAAGCTTTTATAATCATTAACAAAAGAAAATATTTAGGAATGTATAACAAAATTTGAACGCTCGGTGTATTCTCGAACCTACGCCTCTTGGAGACCATCCAAATATTCTAGCTTACTACTTGGGTTGGGTTGTAGCTAAAATATAAGAATTCTGATGTAGCTCGATAAAGTATAGAACAATTGGTTATCAAGAGGTGCAGGTTCGTATCTCGCTGCCGAATCTTTTTTATATGTTTCTATATATTTTTCTATCTAATTTATTTTTATGTGACTTTCACAGATACTGCTATCTCTTATCATTCTAGAATCATCTCTTACCTATATATGGGAACCGTTTAAAAACTACCTGCTGAGTCACTCTGAGGATATTTTAATCTATTTCTATGACGAATACGAATATTTGTTTTGTACGTTATGTAATAGCAGAAGAAATTGTTCTGAGACCTTCGCGTGTTTTATAGTTAAAGTTTCGACATTTGCTTTTTTAGTCATAATTTCTTGTATTTTCAACAGCAAATTGTAAATACAAAATTTGAAGCTTTTTATCGGTAAGAATTTAATCGGATTTTTTTTTATATTAGTACGATAATTCACTGTACAATAAAGCCTATATAGTTAATATGTAAATTAAATATATTGCTCACATTTTTTCCCGCATATAGCAGGGTAGACAGAGAGAACCTAGTGTTGAGACACTCCGCCAAATTATTGAGACTTTTAAGAGAGATTTTACAGAGACTATAATATAATTATATACGTACATAGCAGTGGCGAAGTGTGAAATATTTACAAAGGTAAGCCGTAGTCGAAAAAATCATAAAAAACAATGACAATTAGGATAATATAAAAACTGAACCTAACTTACGAATATTTATTTAAAAAATATTTTTTGGTTTGTATTGTGTGACATAAAATTGATTTATAGTGTGAAATTTGTCACTTAATTATTAATTGTTATTTAATATTCATTTATAAAAGTTAACTCTAATATAATTAAGATTTACAAAAGGTAGCCAGATAGGAATTGTGCTATATGGACACCACCATATTCGCCGCTCGCACATACATAAGATGCTGTTAATAGTATTTAAAATCTATATTTAAATTTTTTTACTTAAATTATTAAAAAAATCACAATTCTTAGGAATTTTTTATTCAAAATTTTTTTTAAATTGCATAGTCGATTTCTTGAGGAAGGTCTATATAGGGTCTATATAGGGTAGGGTAGGTATTACATCATGTGAAAAGTTTCGATGTAACCCATTGACCCCAGGGGTCAGAACCTCACCCACTTTCAATGGGAAGCCGCAGATAAAAAAATCTCAAATTTTATTTTTTCATACAGTTAACATATATTGATGTTTATAAATAACAATAAATAAGTTATAAATTATTATAATAAATAATATATTAATAACATAACAAATAATATATTAATAATATAAAATAACAAACTCCTAATATGAATTCCCTTCTCTATTTTAATAGATGCAATGTTTTTAAACAACATTATAAATTTCACAAACAAAAACAAAAAACAACTTTTAATACATTTTAAAGTGTTATTTATATATTAAGAAAAGATAAGAAAAAATACTTAAAAACGCATAATAATTTAAAGGCTTAGGAAGGACACTCAAGAACGTCGAACTTTTATGTTCAAAATTAAAATCTAAAGGATTTTTTATTCTATTATACCATTACAAGCACTTTTGAAGGTCAGTAGTGTCGGTCTTTAAGGAGACTACCAGGCTTAGAAGGCAGGTTCTCCTGAGAAGAGCCGGCGAGAAACTGAACATATATATATATATATATATATATATATATATATATATATATATATATATATATAGATATATATATATATATATATATATATATATATATATATATATAATATATATATATATATATATATATTATATATATATATATATATATATATATATATATATATATATATATATATATATATATTATATATATATATATATATATATATATTATATATATATATATATATATATATATATATATATATATATATATATATATATATATATATATATATATATATGATTTATAATAATCACAACCTTCCTAAAGGAGCATCAACATCAACAACATTTAATTTCATACACAACTATAATTGTAATATTCTTGGATAGAATAATACGCTTTATTTATTAACACATTATTCCATTGGAAGGTCTGATATCCCTTGTAGATTTTTTTCATATATAGATATACCTTGTGCCATGAATGATTTATTTATTACGTATCATATTACAACTTATTTGTCTTAATTAATTGTCTTGCAAGCGAATTTCGACACTCGTTCGATACAAACGTATGGCTTAATTGGCTAGAGCAGTATAGCCGAGTTGGCAGCTCAAACGAACAACTGGACTCTTAAGGATAGAAATTGTATCTATATAGACTAGACTGTGAAGTCTAGTCTATTCTAGTCTATAATAGTCTAGGAATAGTCTCCGTTCCCCAATTTCCACCCGATTTGGAGACTTTGTCTTGTCACCAGAGCATGGAAGCGAAATTATTTATTGACCTCGAGTGAGAATCGACCCCACAATCGTCGTGTTTACAGTCAGATGCTGCCGGCCTCGGTTCGAGGGTAGTTTAAGGTTCTCCTTATATAATATTATAAACTCCTTATAATATTAAAACTATTGGTTAAAGCGTTTAAGCGGTGTACAAGAGGTGCGAGTTCGAATCTCGCTATTTTCCTTTCAATGGTCGTGTCATTATTAAAATTGCAATATACAATTTTACCTAAGAGAAGTCACATATAAGCCCTTGTGACTCGACGTCCCCATTCGAAAGCATTCCCTTTGTATTACAAAGGCATTCCACTGAAATGAACGGTTGAAATCTAAATGACGACTTACGAGCTTTGTTTTAAATGGAAAATTTTACAAATATGCTAAAGTTTAGTAAGAGTTTCTAAAAAGTTTATAATTTCTAGGTCAAATTTACTGTTAAATATCCAAATTTTTGACTGAAAATAGCATTAAAGCGGAAATAGTACAAAATGTTAAAAAAAAGCCCTCGAAGCCGTCGTGGTGCAGCGGCTCAGCATCTGGCTGTAGAAGCGAAGGATGTGGGTTCGATTCCCACTCGATTAAATAAATTAGTTTCATTCATTCGCTCTGGTACAAGGCTAAATAAATAAAAAAGGCACAGTTCTCTGCCTACCCTGCTAAATGCAGGATAAAGCGTAAAACTGAAAAAAAAACTTACACCAATATTTGCATTAGCAGGAATCGAAGCCGTAGACAGCTTAACAGAACCACATTTGAAAGATCTTTTTGTTATGCTTTTGTTCTAAAAATGAAGAAATGAAAGTAAATTACGTGTGTAAAAAGAATACACCGAGCGTTTTATTACAAAAAGGCTCAGAATACTGTTTAAACTTATTTCACTACACACATAAAAAGAAAGTAAAAGAAATGGGAATAGAAAAATATCTAGATTTAGATCTAGAACAAATCTAACATAATCTATCGCTCATAAGCTAGAGGAGACTCACATTTAAACAGATTGCGTATTCTATGGCAAAATTCAACACTGCACTTTGACCAGACCATTTGACCAGTCGGCTCTATCCGATCTATTGAATATAACTTCGAAATCTAGAACCAAAAGACTAAAAGACTAAATTTGTAAAACTAATAATCTAGATTAGAATAATTATACAGCATAATTTATTTTTTATTTTTGTGAGTAAGGCAAAAACGAACGACGAAGCAGACGTGTTTTGTGTGCTCGTTACATTTTAATTCACAAAATAGTGTTTGTAGTCAAAATAATGATAAAAAATAATTGTGATATTTTATTTCCTATGTAAAGAAGGGCAAATACTTTCCGCCTGAATTCATAACATTACGTTACGTTACGTTACTCAACTCCGCACTTCATCTTGCCTGAGTGGAATTTCTGTCTTTCTGTCTGTCTTTCCGTTTGTCTGGGCGGCGTAACCGATTTTTATGAAAATTGTATTATAAGGTAGAGGTAGTTTTGTAACTACTAACACATTAGGTACTATTATCCCGGAATTCCCGTGGGATGGGGATTTACACGGGAAATCCTCGATTACCACGAGCATTTATCTTCCGCCCAGATATTGTATATAAATTGGTAATATACATTAGATATCCATACATTTTACGCAATTTTCCAAAAGAGTCGTATCTTTATTTACAATATATATATATATATATATATATATATATATATATATATATATATATATATATATATATATATATATATATATATATATATATATATATATATATATATATATATATATATATATATATATATATATATATATAACGGCGGGCGAAGCAGCGAACGGGTCGCTAGTAACCAATATTTTTTCACATTTTTTGGTAGAACAATTAGATGATATCACGAAATTCATATACAATAGTGTAAATGAATTCACTAACGCAATAATGCTATGTAATTGGTCGGAAGACATTTAATTAATTTGATTGGCGGTTACACCCACGTCCCTTGAGTAGAGTACATACGAGCTTCTGCGTATTAAATTTCCACAGATAATATAGGCATTTTCCTGTAAATTGGAATAAAAAAGGTTTAGCCTGTGGTGTTACGTTTTTTGGAGGCTAATAAGGCTTTTTCGGAGAACAATAAAGTATATTATAGTCTCCTGAGGAATATTATTAAAACATGGTACGATGGCTTTAATATTTTTATAGAATATAATATATTTTATTTAAAAAAGTGGTTTGTATATATATATATATTATTATAGTATTCTTTATTGCAGTCAATATATGTTGAATTACATACATAATAAAATATAGTTCCAAACGGTGGACTTATCTCTAGAAGAGATTTCTTCCAGCCAACCTGTGAAAGTGGGTGAAAGCAGTAAGAAGCGAGATGACTCTTAAAATGCAATATAAAGATAAAAAATTTACGTAATTACATTAAACTAAAAATAACTTTAAAAAAATCCTATATATAAAGCATAAAAGATATACGAGATATACATACATACCAGTAATAATGTTAAATAAACATATACTTATACAAATACATATAAATACATACATACGCTATAAAATATATAAAATTTCAACACAAAAAACAAAATAAACACATAAAAATATAATATAAATAAAACATAGATAAGTTAAATAATTTTCAGATACTATTAAGTTAGTTGATGAGATGTTTTTTCAGATGCGACTTAAAAGACAAGATTAATTGGCTCTCTTGAATAGCTTTAGGGAGTTTATTCCAAAGGAGTGGAGCCTGTACAGAAAAGGAATTTTGAAGGAATTTGGTATTGCTCTTTGGAATGTCTAGCATTGGTAAAACAAAAGACCTCCTCGAGCGTGTAGGAGAGGGAAGGATTTTAAAACGGGAACGTAGATAAGGAGGGAAGTTTTGGTAGTTGACTATTTTGAAGAGCAAAGAAAGGATATGCATATCACGGCGAAAACGAATAGGGAGCCAATTAAGCTGAGCTCGAAAATGGGATACGTGGTCGTACTTCCGAAGACCGTAAACAAAGCGTATAGCGAGATTTTGAAGACGCTCTAATTTGTTAATTTGCTCCTGAGTCACATCCAAATAGCAGACATCGGCATAGTCAAGTATTGGTAGGAGGAGACATTGCGCTAGCATTATTTTTGTTTTATGAGGAAGGAAGTATTGGAGACGCTTAAGAGAACGATAAGAGAAATGCATACGTTTACTAAGTTCACTAATGTGGGGTGTCCAAGACAAATTGCAGTCAAAAATTAGACCCAAATTCTTTACTTTATCATAATATGGAATTGGAATTCCAGAATACATAATCGTAGGTACTGAATTCCAATTGATTTTACTTGCAAGTCGGCTACTACCGATTATTATTGCTTGCGATTTTTTCGGGTTAACTGACAGTCCAAAAGATTCAGCCCAACATTCGATAGCAGCTAGATCATTATTTAAAATATTTATGGTGTCGGATAAATCGTTTATATATCCATGTTGGTATAGCTGCAAATCATCTGCATACAGATGGTAAGGAGAAGAAATGACTTTGGAAATATTGTTTATAAAAATAGAAAACAGCAGAGGAGAAAGAATGCCGCCTTGTGGAACGCCAGCAGTGAGATCTAGCCACGATGACGTATAATCATTAACTTTCACACACTGTTGGCGTCCGAAGAGATAAGAGTGAAACCAGTTTATAACAGTTGAAGAAATGTTTACTGCACGAAGAGAAGCAAGAAGTATGTCGAAATCAACAGAGTTAAACGCATTGCTGAAATCCAGTAGTACAATTGCGGTGAGCTTGGTGTTATCCATGGCACAACGAATATCCTCCGTAATATTCAGCAGTGCACTAACTGTGCTGTGGAATGGACGGAAACCGGACTGGAAAGGACATAGAAGATTGTTTGAGGAGAGAAAGGAATACAGTTGGTTATAAACAATGGATTCAAGAACTTTGGATAAAATAGGCAAAATGGAGATAGGACGATAGTCAGAGACTAAGCCGGGATTTGACGTTTTAGGCAGCGGAACGACATGAGCATTCTTCCACTGTGAAGGAAAGACATTGCGTGACAGTGAGAAATTTAAAATGTGGGTAAGCACTGGTGCAATGTTGTCCAACACGGGAAGAATCATCTCAAGGCTGAGGTTGTCACTTCCGATGGCTTTAGTGGAGATGGAGTGAACATACTTCTTGACTTCATCTTCTGTTACAGAGTTAAATGAAAATGGAACAGTGTCAGGAGGGTCAATGCAAGACAAATATGTTAGAGTTTGATTTTTTTTTTGGGTATTTATGCTTATAGTTGGATTACTAAAAGAGGAATTTAAAACGTTAAGATCTAATGAAATCTGATGGCGATCAGTGCTTTTACCTATACCGAGCGACTCTAAGAACCTCCAAACTTGGTCGTATGAGAGATTCTGAATAGTATTGTGAATATAGCGGCGTTTAGCATCCCTACACATTCTGTTGCAAATGTTACGCAGTCTTTTGTATTCGGTGAGATTATCATCACAAGGGTGTCTTTTGTTTTTAGATTTGGCCCGATCGCGCTTAGCCATGCATCTTTTGATAATTGGGGTCAACCAGGGCGCGGGTGCGTGCTTCATACGAACTGGTCTTACTGGCGCATGAGTATTGTAGATCTTAATCAGCTCAGTAGTAAGAGATTCTACCATATCGTATACGTATCGTACCATATACATATATATATATATATATATATATATATATATATATATATATATATATATATATATATATATATATATATATATATATATGTATCGGTCTTTTAGCAGGTATATATAGATAAAGCCTGTTCTCCATGCTTAGTTTTCAAACATTTAACGGCGGAACTTAATGCCGCGTTTTATCTTCTTAAAGGAGCGAGGAAATGGAATAATTCATTTCTCTAAGCTGGAACCTAGAATCGACTTACCAACAACTGACTTTATATAATTTTCAATATAGTTCATGAAGTATATAATAGAGTGATATATCGAATTTCAAACTTTTTTTATATACAAGCATATTTGTATGTACTTGTATATTGAAATTGAGCTTAAATCTACTATCTTTTATGAACTCTATCTAAGACTAGCTTATACGAACAGTGGACAGAATCTGACTGTGAAGGAGGCCGTTGAATTCCGCCACTTAACACGCAGATTCGGAGGAAACGGCGTGTCTATCCTGTTATGCGGGAAAATGCGTGAAAATTGAGAATAGATAAGAGAACTAGATCTCGAAAGTTTCATATACAATTTGTATACATAAGTTATTCTTTCCTCTTTTAGTATTGAAGCGATAGTACTCTGAATGTAACTTGAATAGAAGATGCTATCTAATATACGTTACTCGCTTATTTCCAAGAAACATCCCAAGGGATGTCGTCCAATATTGATTTTTAAATCTTTCATTGCTACGCTGTTTTTGCTTGAATGTTTTTTAAGAGTTTTTTTATGTTAAAACTTCTCTTCTATTAAAGCAGATAAAGTAGTGACAAAACACTCTGTTCTTAATTTGTTCTCATTTTTTTGGGTTCTGTACCTAAAAAAAATGGAACCCTCATAAGGTAATTGATCCTATAGTAACATGTTGTCCGTCTGCCTGTCTGTCTGTCTGTGTGTAAATATTTTTTTTCTTAAAGTTGCGACTAGGTATGTTGAAATTAATATTAGGAACTAGATCTATAGTCCCTTGGATCACAGAAAATATTAAGCTAAGTAGATTTTTCTTTTTTGCCGCTTTTTGTATGAAATTCGCTGCTTGATCAAAACCTATGTATATTGTACTTCCCCAATACCTAAGAAATATGAAATTTGTCAGGAAATAAGTAAGAGCTTATTTCTAAATTTATACAAACAAAGGAAATGAAATCTGAAACTTTGATATTTATATAGCTATTTATCATATAAAAATATAATTACAAACTTATATTTTTAGTTCATTTCATACAAAATCAGTACATACGCCACCAAATTTAAGTTTGTCAATGTTTATAAGTTCTACTTTACGTTGACCTACAATTATTTATTTTATTAGTACAAATCCCACGGTGCACAAATCCGACTCGCACTTGGCCGATATATTTTTTTTAATATTTCCCAAAGTAGTAATAGTGCCCACTGATAGATTTAAAAATACATTGTATATATTGATTTGTCATAAAACAAATCTATGTGGTATTAAAAATTTCGTCAACAAAAATACATAAGTATACAAAATAAACTTTATTATTAATTATAATATATTCTTCATATATAATTTTTTTTTAGCGTCACGCTGTATCTCTGTAAGCAGAGGGAAGCGTAGGCTCAAGGATACTAGTGTTAAGGCACTCCCGGTCCCAGCTTTCCGCCTTTCGAGGCATTGCGTGTTGAGTGGCGGAACTCAAGGCCTCGCGTACTATTCATATATACGCTTAATGGCTTACAATTGTATAGAGCACATATAATTGTAATTATGTTCTAGATTTGTAGATATTTAAAAAAAAAGACGGTAGGTAGCAAGCGTCGTCATTTGTTTTTTATGATCAAAGAAACGATTCTTTAGTACTTTTTTTATTTATATTTTTTTTTTAACGGAGTGTAAAACAGTACTATTTTCACTTTTGGCCCAATTTACATACATTATGTACTACATATGCCGGAATCCAACTAGTTTTAATTAAAACCAAATAAATTGACAAAAACAATATAATATTATAATATATATTTAAATATATAGATTAATATATAATCACTTAGATAATTTAAATATTAATTAAGTAATATACAAAATTCTAATATATATTCTCATATAGTCCTCACATATATTGGAAAACTTAATCAAAAACTCATTAACTCGGCGTCTTTAGGGCAAGCTGGGTCCGTTCAATGCTGCCAACCAAAAGCCCTTTGTCTTCCTCCCTCTGTCCTACTTAACGTGTAAGGTGTCATGATTTGATTTAATATTCGAATTAATGACGATATTGTGGCTTGTTAACATTATTTTGAATTATTATGTTATATATTTTTATAATGACAAAAAAGACAAAGCGCGGCGTTGAGTTACGCTACTTAACACGCATATCTCGAAAGGCGAAAAGCGGGATTGAAGTGTCTTAACACTAGGTCTAGGTTCTCTCTGTCTGTCCTGCTTGCATTAAGGCGAGTCTCGAATGGTTTCCACCTTTGGGAATCTTGGGAACTTACGAACTGAGTGTCTTAACACTAAGTCCCTTCTAGCTATCCCGCTATGTGCGGGATACAGCGTGAAGATAAAAAAAATAATAAGGACAGAAAATTATTTTTGGAATATGTGAAAAATGTAAACGGCGGTTAATTTGAACCTGTACCTCTTAAGAACATCAAGGGAAGATCTCAAGAGGCACATTTTGGTAGATGAACTCCAAATCCCTCCACATATAATAGGTAGGTACGTATTCTAAAAATATATTTTTATATTTTTATGGATAATGGCTTAGTGGCGTGGTAGGACCGTGATTTAAGGTCTGGCTTGGATATATATATATATATATATATATATATATATATATATTATATATATATATATATATATATATATATATATATATATATATATATATATATATATTATGACTTCAAGTAAAAACAGTTTAATATTTCGAATATTATTGGATTCAAACTTTTATTAGATTTTTTATTACAATTATTCCTCTATATTAGAAATAAATTTTATTTAAACGAGGAAAGGAAGTTACAATAAATATTTATCTTTTGTATAAATATCATAGGGAATTTATAATATTAATATTTTTTCGAAGGAAACTTTATATTGCGACCTACCTACCTATATATTAGAAATATCAATTTTTTATATTATATTGCATTTTAATTGGAACTGTATATGGTATATTATTGGCGATTTCCACGATTTTATGTGGTTTTCACTAAAACACAAACAGAAATAAATAGAGCTTTTATTCAGTACCTTAGGGGTGACTATGACTATGACTTGGGCGTCTTTTTATATTAGGTGGTCTCGCTCTTCCATAACATATTTGTACTACCATCTACTAATATTATACTATCGATTTATTTCATTCGATTATATTATACTAGCGACCTGCCTGCGGCTTCGCCCACTTGAATTACACCGATATTTTTTAACAAGATGATAACATTGCAGATATTGATACGTTTTATAATACTACAGAACATTTTTTTGTTCTATCATAAATAGTTTCCGCAGCACGAGCGATGACAAATTTTTTCACACCTTGAGTTATATTATTGAATTTTTATTAGGGTCCCCTATTATTTTTTAAAATGTAATATAGCGTATGTCACTCAGTGAAGATACAGCTTTATAATGGTGAAATAATTTTTGACATCGATCCAGTGGTTTTTGTGTGAATACATTACAAATATACATATATATATATATATATATATATATATATATATATATATATATATATATATATATATATATATATATATATATATATATATATATATAATATATATATATATATATATATTATAATATATATATATATATATATATATTATATATATATATATACATATCATCAATCAATTTATTATATACAAAGTGATTTGCAAGCAAGTAGAAAATAGAAAATTACAATGTCTCCAGTTTCTCCATTAATGAATATAAAAAAGCGAGATAACTTTTCTCATCCACCACTTAGCGGGTCTCAGCATCTTCGTGAAACCGTACTGATATAATACTGCCATGATTGATGCCTTGTATTAAATTCTTAACTAGTATCTACGCTCAAAATTACACCTTATTACATATGAAATAAAGCTCTTTTTAAATTTATAATGAAATAAGATATCTAATCAACTAACGCTATATGAAATTAAACTTTATTTACTTAATATTAAGATCTAAATTCTTTGTAATTATACCGTTTCTTTTATTTTATATCAAGAAAAATAAACTTATCAATGAAAATAGCACATTTTTGCTCTACACAATAAAGTCTTATTTACAATGTTCCTATTAATACAGTTTCCAAATATAATACGACTAATGAAAAGTGTTAGTATTAAGTACTAAAGTGTACGTGTACACAAGATATATCAAATAAGTCGTGCTATGATCACTTTTCTATGTAAATGAGATACTTGCCTGTATGAATAATGTTATTTCCAATATTAATTAGAGGTACAAGTAAATTGGCGAGATATTTTTATTTTGTTGAAAGGCTTATTGTAAATTGTTTGGTTTAACCCTTAATCACTAACACTAGTGTTGGACAATTTTGGGTCCTCATTCTTATTAAAAAAAAATAAAAAAAAATTAAAAAAGATTTCAAAAAGGATTATATTTTTTAGTTATCTGTCTATGTATTTAATGTATGTACGTAGATTATTTAGCCTGATCGAATCTAAAAAAATCCCACTATAGCTTATAATCTAATATAGAGACTAAAAAGTAAAAAATTAAAAAAATGTACGTTAGAAAATCGTTAATTACCTTTTAAAAATTTCATTAAAAACACTTCTACTTAATTAATCTAAACTTAACCTTTATTATAAATACAATAGTATTATTAATTATTTTCCAAGTACTAATGGGCTTGAAGAATCTTTATATTATTCATACTGGAAAATTACTGTAATGAAATTTCTACACTAAAGACACGATATTTGATAGTATGAAGTTATTGAATGCAGATGAAAATTTTTTAAGCTTTTTTATTTTCTTTACGGCTTGGGGAATATATAAACGTTATAATATATATATATATATATATATATATATATATATATAATATATATTATATATATATATATATATATATATATATATATATATATATATATATATATATATATATATATAGATATATAATATATATATATATATATATATATATATGTTTGTTGTTTCCCTAAGCTGCAGAAATTGTAGAACGGAGAGATCATCAAAAATAAGTAAAGTAAAAAAAAAATACTATTTTACTTTTTGTTTCTATATATTATATATATAGAAACATAAAAATAAAATAGTATTTTTTTTTCTATATTATTTAGATTTTTTCTTTCTTTATTGTGTAAATACTCCACTATTATTCTTCTCCGTTATTCTGTTTCTGCTCAAGCTGATACAACAAACAAATTGGTATAGCAACACCACGGGCAAACTGTTGCTGGGTGGGCGGGCGCGGGGCCCAGCTACTGTTGCAAGCTCAATATGAATAATTACTTGAGATGTTAAATTTTGAAATTTGACATATAATTTTTTTATTTGCATATTCAAGAATTTTTGTATGCTTCTATAATGGTAGATGGGGATGGGGTTGATATTCGACAGATCTAGTGCCACCACTAAGATATATTTATAGATTTCTATTATTTAAAATTTTATGAATACTATGTCATGAAGTAGATATAACATCAAATGTATATTGTGAGTTATAACTTTACGATGGCTGTGGTTCGATCCCCACTCAGTGAGACGAATTATATCGATTCCTCCGCTCTAGTTGACCATTTGTGAAAAAGTATTAAGCTGTGTCATACGAAACGGAGTGTCCAAAATATATCGGGAAAGCAAAAACCGGTATCCTAATAAAGCCCAAGGCTAAAAATGTCTTACACTTTTCGCCTATGTCAGAGTCACTCTGATCTCGAGTTTCGCCTTCTTTATTCATACCCAAAATTCCAATGCCAATGTTAAAGTAGAAATTATGAATAATAATATTGTAATATTATTTTAAATTATAATAGTCATTATTTCACTAACATATATACATAAGTAAAAAAAGCATTAATTACAAAAAGTTCACGATGGTGGAATTGTCTCTATGAGAGATCTCGTCCAGCCAACGTTTGGTGGTGGATGACTGACAAGTAGCGGGTAAAACTAGTACAATTTGAACTAATAATACTGTAATATCATAATTAAAACGCATATATATATATATATATATATATATATATATATCTATATATATATATATATATATATATATATATATATATATATATATATATATATATATATATATATATATATATATATATATATAAGATGCAGATAGTTAATCTTATATATTTAAGCTGGAATATATAAAAGATATAGGGCTTTTCTGGATAGTTTTAGGGCGTTGATGATTTCTGGTAGAAGTTAGTGAAATATTATGAAATATATATTTTTTCAATTCTAAATTCACATATATGTATGTTTAGAAATAAAAAAAAATAAACAATACAAATAGACTGAAAAAAACAATACAAATATTGAAACGATCAATTTCATCGAACTTAAATAAACAGCTCTATATATATCTAAATCCACCCCTGTCACACCAGGTCCAGGCGTTAGTACGCTACAAGCTTTCATAGTGAGTGGACGTTATAATGCATAGGTAAGTCGCGATTCTTGTATATAATCATTTAAGGACATTTTATAATATAAGAGAGAGTTTGGTCACTAATTGTTTTTCTAATTTGGAATAATTTCGTAGGTAATTATATGATCTAGTTTCTATTTTTTGGCATTTATGCCAATTTCGTGTTTTAAACGATTATAATTGTAATTGACAGTTTATTAGTAGCTCAAGTAAGCTTTTGAAGTGTGTAAAGCTGTAAAGCTTTTTATAGCTTAATTTAGATATTAATTTTTAGGCGATATGTAAAAACGGTTTTTAATATTAGACACGAGGTTCTCATTGCAGGATATTCGTGAAGCTAATTGTTTTTTTCTAATTCTATTTCCATTTAGCTTTGGTGAAGTAAAGTGCGGCGTTAAGTTACGCCACTCAATGTGTCAAATTTGCGTGGCTAAAGCTAAAACGAGAAGGCATCTTTCCCATATTTCTGCCCCTATACCTAGATCTTTCTGTCTACCACTCTATTGTATACGTGAAGTTAAAAAAAAATATGTCAATTTATAGTCACAGTGGTATGTACTAGAAAACGAACGCTAGCGCGAGTAATTATTCTTTGTAATTACTCGCGCTTGGAAAATTAAAGTTATTGTTTTTTTTTTTTTTTTTAATAATATTTTTTTAACATAAACGTGTATTTAGTTGTTGTCTATAAAAAAATAATCCCCGCTCATGAATGATATTATTGAATATTAATAATATTTCTTTAATTAAAAGCTAAACGCGGCGTTGAGTTCCGCCAGTTAACGCGCAATGTTTTAATAAAAAATCGGAAAGTGGAGAACATAGTGTACTAGTATACTAGGTTCACTCCTTCTTAGCCTGTTTAATGCGGGATACAGCGTGAAGCGTAAAATTAGTGCCCCTAATAAGAGGGAAATGAAAACTCCATTATGAGACTCACCCCTTAGATTTATATTATGCTTATATTGTACGTTCAAATTTTGTATCTACGGTGACGGTTGAGGGTTCGATTCCCACTTGGAGACATTAATTATTTAATTTCCTAGCTTTGATAGAAGACATGAACGCGACGTTGAGTTCCGCCACTTGAGAACACCGTCTAAGTTGTCGAATTAACGGAGTGTTGTAACACCAGCCTCTATCTGCCTACGCTATATGATGAGAAAAGCTCAGAGCTATTTGAAAAAAAAAGAATAATCGTTTTTTCCATTTATTTATTTAATATGTACGTACATAGGATAACATGAAACGCTACAAACGTGTTGTTATTTACAAAGCAAACAGGGTCAAACGCGAAATAAGCGATTATTGTGTAATATTATATATTTATCGTCCTTTTTGTTTATCGTATGTCGTGTTTTTATGGGATTTTAGAGAATACAGTGACGAGACACTCCGTTTTCAGCTTACTGACTGATTTAGAGATGTTTACAAAAAAAAATCAATAAAAGAGGTTATAAGTTGGGTCTGTATGTATGTATGTGTTAGATGGATCATATTTGGATAGGTATAGGCAAAACTTGGAAATTATGTAAGCATGTATGCTTGTACATAAATTTCTCGGTAAGTTAAAGTTTTATCGGTAGTTACATTTTTATTAAACTTAGATATATTAAATCTTACTAAACAATCTAATGTTCATTAAAATGAGTTCAGTAGTTTTTGAAATGTGGATATCCATGTATTTCTGGATGGGACATATATAGTATTAATACATACGTAAATAAATTGAGTCGTTTTTGAATTTTTATACTTATTTATTTTACCTTAAAATAAAAATAAATAAAATTTTAATATATTTTTTAGAATTACCTTTTTAATAATCTAAGGTAAGTCGATTTATATACATAAAAAAATTACAATTCTACCAACCGTTTTCAATTTATATAAGAAAATAATTGCAGACAAGTCTTTTGCGGAACACCATGTGTACCAACCTAAACACAGAAGTTATATAATATTTTAGTAAGGTCACGTAGGAAAGCAATATATAAAGGACTAAACAAATAAATATTGTAAACTATGTTTATATATCCACGAGTTCCTTTTTTATTGTTATGTAGCATTTGAGTTTGTTTGGCGATAATTGATAGTCCAATAGTCGAGGTAGACTATAGCCTATATTACATCTATACGTTAATCGTTTCGATGGAAATCTCTCTACTTGCGGACAGAGACTGACAGATTACTGCAGCTGACAGATTTACCTTTTACATATAAAATGTATAGGGTATCATACACAACACCAACGGTTGTCGGTTCGATTCCCACTCATGGGAAAGGTTTTGATAATTTCTAATGGCTGGTACGAAGACAAAACGCGGCGTTGAGTTACGTCACTCAGTACGCAATGTATCGAAATTAATGCTTTATTAAATATATTAGCTGTAAATGGCTGTAAATAAAAATAGTATAAAAGGATATCGCTCAAAAGTTTCAATTATTTTATTCGCTATAAAATTGGTTTAACTTGGAGATTAACGTTTCAAATCCTGCGATAATGCTGACAAGTGTCTTATGAGAAAATCTAATCCCCTCTACAGTTCTGCTGTCCTAGTACATTTCAAATGGATTCATTGAAAGCCTCACCCTTTAACGCTTTTTTAATATAACTTTGTTCTTTTGTACGTTTTATTTAAAAGAAAAGAACAAAAATTCTACACTAAATTCTCCGCCTTCAGATCGATTTCCAGACAAGGTATAATATATTCATAGGCGGCACTTAACGCCGCGAATTGTAGCACAATTGACAAGCTTTCAAAATAATTTAATTATACATTATATGTATTTATTAGACATTATTACATACAAGTGGTATGTTGGCTCTAACTTAGTATAAAAATTTGACTTCCTAAGTACTAAGTGAATACACGCAAGCATCTTTATAAATATCAACATGTCTTCGTCAGCATTTGTACATAGGTCTCTATAATGGCAGGCGACTGAGCTGGGTCCTTAAGTCATCTCTGACAAGTAAGCTCATAGTGTGCATACATAGATAGTGGAGGCTGTCGTGGCACACTGTGATTGTAGACGCAACGGGTTCGATTCCCATTCGAGGCGAATAAATTATTCCATTTTCCTCGCTCTGGTAACCAGATAAAGCGCAGTGTCTTTTCCAGATAACCTTTGGAGTGAAAAATACCATTTACTATATTACAAAAAGGTAAATTATGAAAGAATTGTTATAATATATATTTATAAGTAGCATTACACACTTATATAGATAGCTATAATACGATAAATTAGTATACAATGATATATTTAATGAATATTTGCCTAATATATATATATATATATACATATATATATATATATATATATATATATATATATATATAAATATATATATATATATATATATATATATATATATATATATATATATATATTATATATATATATATATATAATATATTATATATATATATATATATATATATATATATATATATATATATATATATATATATATGCCTTTAAACGTGGCGGTTGTGGATTCGATTCCCAGTCGGGGAGAACGAATTATCATATCATACAAGGTCAAAGCGCGGTGATGAGGCCCGCCACTCAACACGTAATGCTTTGAATGGCGAAAAGTGGGGAACGGACTGTCTTAACACTCGGTTCCTTCCACTTACGGTTCCCTCTGCCTACCCTGCTATAAGCGGGATAGAGCGTGAAGCTAAATAAATAAAAAGAAAAAACCTAGTGTTAAGACATTCCGATCTTCATGTTCCACTGTTTTAGAGAAAATGCGTGTTGGGTGGCGAAGCTCAACGCTGCACTATGCTTTATGAGACCGGAGATACAAAATTAATTGCCAATTTGGGGAAGTCCCAGTGCGCTACAAATTTGTTTAGCAAATATGAACCTACGTGACTAGTAGGAAACAGGATATTACGTATAGAAAATGTCACCTGCAAATAAACTCAAAGTTGAATGTAATTTAAACCTCAATCTCGTACAGATGGTGAGCATACTCTTTAAATTATTCTCTATATTTATATGTATATTGTATGGTCTGTGTTCTAGAATATTTATGGAAAATACGAGTGTATTAAATATTGAAAATGTATGAAAATTTATATAAAATTATAAAAAAAATGTTTAAGTATCTCCATTCATTTCGCTCGCAAAGCCTCGCTTCGTTCGCTGTAATGACAAAAAGGAGTGATTAACTTCGCTTTCCATGACAACGGACAAAAAATATTGATTTTTATATTGTAGCACTTATAAAACATTATATATAATATTTAGACAATTTGTGCCCCCTACAAGTTATAAAATAAAAAAAATATATATCTTAATAAAACAACATAATAACTTATAACAAAAGTAATAACGATTGTTCATAAACACATTTCATAATACTCTATTGTTGTATACCTTATTACTAAACTAGTACAATAAAGGTGTTTGTTTTTTTTGAAATTTTTGTTTGGTTGATCGGACTTATCTCAGAAACTAATGGTTCACATGAAAATAAAAATAAAAAATTGCTCATTTTTAGAAGTTTCTAGGGTATATTCACCTATTTAACCCATTGTACAAGGGCCATGTCTCATACATACTGTCCTTGCTATTTCTATATAACTATGCGATCGAAGCTTTTCGTAAAAGTTGGTAGATATATATTTAAAATTTCTATACAATTAGCTATTAACATTAATTTGTTTAACAAAATCAACATCAACTTTGATGTTACGTTACTTACTTGTAATCACGAAAATGACGACAATATAAATAGAGCCCTGTGAAAGTTCGGACAAAAAAAGCTTTATGTTAAACGAAAAGTTTTCCCTTTCCCTTGCGTTGATTGTAAAGGACAGAAGTATGTATGTATATATATATATATATATATATATATATATATATATATATATATATATATATATATATATATATATATATATATATATATATATATATATATATATATATATATATATATATATATATATATATATATATATATATATGTGTATGTATGTATATATAAATAAATAACCTTTCTTAAAGGTAAAAGGTGGATCTATTAGGCTCATTCGTATAGGTGCGTATTCAAATTGTACACATTAATATTATAAAGGGACTTTTTATTTTGCCAATCTCAATCTCATTTGGCTATGCTGCCAGAAACAATATATAAACACTTTGGATGTTTTTTTAAAGTGTTATTCCACACTAAGAATAGAAGAGAAATGTATATTTTTAGAAAGTGTATTAAGAAAAGTGTATTATTATTAAGTTTTCTTGAAGTATTTTTTTTATATTAAAATACGCCGATCTCCGTTTTTTGTACATTGCGTGTTGGATAGTGGTATATAGCACTGACTTTTGTCTAACCACATGGGTAGGTATAAAGACGTTTGACAAAAATAATATACGCTTCGATTACTATTTCCATGACTTTAGTATTTTTTTTTATTTTTATCATTTGAGTCTTGTAGGATATAATGTCCACAATGAGCAAAAACTAAAAACTAGAGTGATAAATCACTGGGTATTCTGTCTTCCGCATAATACAGTAAACACTTGAGACCAATAAATACATTTTCATTTGTTTACTTCTTCATTTATATCTTCCTTTAATACTAGATAGTAAGGCGTAAGTGCGGAAGCTCTCACATCCGCATCCATATCCGCATCCGCCTTTAGTATATTTAAGCATTTTACTCATCCTGTATACTTGCTGTTTAGTTTAAGTTTATTTTTTTAAATGCTACAGGAATATAGTTTATTAAAAAAAGTAGTTATGTATTAAGTAGTGAATAAGCTCTCCGTTTATTTCTTTGCCACTAGCTTTTTTACTTATTTATTAAGAGTACTTGATCCTACTCAACAAATAGGAAAAACAATAAAAAAAGCTTCTAAAGAAATTCGAACTAGCTAACCTACGTTCAGGAATTAACCACTGTACTACTTAGGTATACCTTTATTATCTATCTATCTAAGTTAGCCTCATCATTCTTTCCATCTCCTCGAAATTCTTTGAAGTGAAATAACGCAAAAAGGAGTTCAAGGACGCGGTCCCAGTATGATAGGATTAAAATATGGAGATCATGTTTAAAAAGGAAGTAAAGATGTTAGAACAAAAGCTTTCGAGAGCTTTCGATGAAATTTTGGGGTTAACAAATTTAATAAAATTTGTTTTATTTTTTTAAGGCCACTGTGTATCAGTGGAAAGGTTTAACTATAGACGCGACGGTAGGAGATTCGATTCTTACTTGTGGTAGTACCGTTCAAGACTGGAAATTCTAATATATCATCGACACTAAAGTATCGATTGCGCTAAGTAGTACATAATTTTTTTCAATGCTTAACTATTTGTTTGTTTAAATATTTGAAAGTACATGTAGGTGTTTTGTTTTAGCTTCGTACTATATCTTGTATATATTAGGGTAGGCGGAGGGAACCTTATGTTAAGATATTCCGTTTCCGTTTTCCGTCTGTCGACTCATTGGATTGAGTGACGGAACTTAATAACGCCATTTTTATTAGCACCAAGTCGAGAAAGAAAAATTTTCATTCTTTCTCAGTGGAAATTGAACCCACTACCGTCGTTGTGACTCAAAACTACTCAAAAGGTAGAGAAGCGGAGTGTCTTAAAACTAGGCTCCCTTAGCCTACAGTGCTATATGCGGTTATTTATACACTGAGTAAAAAAAATTATTTGACAGTGACATATGTTTATATAAAGTGACTAGTGGACATACACGTTGCTATGGCAACGAGTATTTGACACGTCAACGTAAGTAACGAAAAGTTTTCTTTAGTAAGTAAACATTTCTATGAGTGAAATACAAACTAAGCGCCAATATCAATACTAGAACGTTCTCGAAATATTACTTTTGGCCACATACTATATAAGCCATGTCTACGTGGAAGTGTCTAGAATGCTACCTGCGCTCCCCCGTTGAATTGAAATTCCTATTTTTCAAGAAAAGAGCTAGCTTTCTTCTCACAGACGGAAGCGATAAGTCGAGGCGTAATATATTTTAAGAATTTTGTGCTGACATATATTATATATGTTTTGTATTAAAAATATTTGCGCTGGCACGATCTGGTTTTTTTTATATATCTCTTGTTTTTCACCACAGAATTTTAGCGTAGGTGCCTTTGTTGTTCTAGTTGCCTTGTTTGTATACTTAGAGTTGGAGATTTTCGGTCATAAGGAATTTTAGTACAAATAGATTCTCATCTATGTCCTCGCTGGCCGACAGTTGTCATCGACAATATCTTCAGCAGTTGTGGCACAATCTGATTAGATACAGTGCGGCGTTGAGTTCCGTAAATCAATACAAAAGTGAAGAACGGAGTACTAGCCTAACCAAGATTAAATAAATATTTAATATAGTAATATAACTGAGAGATACGCTCTAAGCGTTTGAAGTGTCGCTGAGATATTATCTATATAATTTATACCTTCACGCTCTATCCCGCACATAGTAGGGTAGGCAGAAAAATCGTAGTGTCAGAACACTCCGTTCTCCGTTCTTTGACACTTTGTCTTTGACTCTAGAGCGTGGTAACGATAACAATTCATGTCCCCGCATAGGAATCGAACCCAGAACAAGACAGCTTCATTAACATCCATTTTAAGTTATTTTTAAAGTAATCGTTGTTTAATTTACAACACTATTTCGCATTTTCACTGCTAAAAGTATAAAAATATATATTTTTTTAATTATCTCCTTCCATCACCGACTCAACAGACAGTCTTAATTAAGTTTTAGTTTAGAGGACCATTTAGAACATTGCAAGGACGACGCAAGGCTGTAACAATAAATGATGTTTCTTAACTATAAATTATTATTTAAAAAAGTTGATCTATTTTATAATTATTAATTATGACAATCGTACCGTAAAGGAATCATAATATTTTAATATTTTTTCTGTAAATTAATTATACAGAATCTAATCTATGTACCGCTTAGTTCCTTTAAAATGGATTTGAAACCTTAAAAAAAAATCTAAAAAATTTATTTAATTTATAATATTAATAATGAAAGATTATTTATACTTAAAATAAAATAATTATCTGTAAATAGATAAGATACAATGGAAAACTACTGACTTTTCGCCCGAATTCGAGCACTTGCGGATCTCAAAGATATTGCTGCCCTACTATCACTTGTCTCTGGAAGTCACAATCAATACACGAACGACCAATATAATACGACCAAATCGAATCAATCTATTTCTGTATGATATCACATAAAAATTTCATGCACGCTTTAATATTTAAACCCCTTTTACCGATGTAAGTAGCATGTAATAACAGCCGGTGTTATTTTCGTAACGAAGTTAGACGCAGATCTGAATTTTTTATTGCTAACTTCACTTCGATGAAGTACAATATATATTAGATAGTATGATATTTATGGAACTCTGGGGAAGGAATTATTGAAAGTGTTTGATATTTTGGTGGGTTGTAATGGTATGGAATAGTGGTAGTGTTGTACCACCAACACCACCAAGTGATTGTGGTGTGGTATTTATGCATTGTGCATAAATACCACACCACAATCACTTGGTGGTGCGAGGTGGTGCGTCTATCATAAACACGTACTACGTATAATATGAATATGAAGATTACAGCAAGTGAGATTATTATTTAAAGAAAACATAAAAAAAATTAAGTTTAAGTCTTTTTCTTTCCTTTGTCTTTGTAGATTAAAGTAAATTTCTTGAACTGTCCAATATATTAGTGAAAACCGCACTAAAATCAGTTGAATATCATATAAAATATTATTTTAAAATTAATATTTGTACACTTAATCTTTTTAAATTTATTCTCTGTATTCTGACTTTTTTATTAGTTAAAAATAAAATTTCCATTTTGTGGTGACAATTTTGCGTTCATTCGGTCATATTCCAATTTGTGTAATTACTTCATTCAGTTCGAATCTGGGCAAATTTCAATAAATTATCGCGAACGATGAAGCAATTCGAAAAAGTGGATAATGAGCTACGCTTTTTATAGTCTGCGTAGTGATTTCAATTGGAATATAATTTATCAGTCAGTCAGTCAGTCAGTTTTTTTTAACAGTATTTTATTTATTTAGATGCTATTTTTTTTTTGAAAAATATATTTATTTCCTGTTTGATTAACGCTTATGTTATATTAATATTAACCGATTAACAAAAAAAAGAAAAAGGAGATTCCATTCAATTCCACACACACAAATATATATATATATATATATATATATATATATATATATATATATATATATATATATATATATATATATATATATATATATATATATATATATATATATATATATACTAAACACTTTCATCTAATAATCCTCATGTCACGTCAACCGATTTCGATGATAATTTTTTTTATTGGACAGGATGTCAAACTGACTTCAATTGTAATTTGATGAGTCACTTTGCCCGGGTTTGAGCATCCTCAATGTCAAGTTATCCTTTAAAATCTCTCGTCCTCCATCATGAAATCCAGCCATTAATTCTTTGGGTCTAACTCCAGGGACAGATGTATCAAGGTTTTTGTATGAATATTTTATTTATATTATATATTTCAACTTTACTTTATATACTAATAATTTATAATAATATATTTAAAAAAATTAATCTTGTATTCTTATGTTTAAACAAAATCATTTGAATATGAATTTGAATACCCTGCCTATAAATATGAAATTAAAGATTTTTCATACATAATTTCATAATTAGCACTTACATCGAATGAAAAAGTATAAAAGCTTTTCAATCTTATTAACTAGAATCATATCATTCGTCAAATGAGATTCGTCTGTTCGGTGCCAAGTTATCTGTAGGTAGGTAGGTACAGACTGAGTGTGTATATATTTACTGGATTCTTACTTGGAAAATTATTTTGTGCTGTATATACTGTATCTTAGATACTGTATTATGGTACTACTGTTAGAAATTTGTATATTATATAAAAATATAGCAAAGCGTGTGATCAATAATATATATATATATATATATATATATATATATATATATATATATATATATATATATATATATATATATATATATATATATATATATATATCTCTATCTCTCTATCTCTATCAAAATCTTTTTACAGCTTCACGCTTAGTTATATAGCATATAGCCGGATGGCAAAGAGAATCTAGTGTCAAAACACCCCGGTCTCTACATTTAGCGGCGGAACTCAACGCCACATTTATCATGAAGCCAGAGCGGAGAAATAAAAATAATTAATTACCCTTAGTGGGTTTCGAACCCCAAACCATTATTTATAATCAGACACTACAGTATACCGCTTTTTTATGTTTCCTCCTTTTATAGCGGTACTAGAAACGACTGAGAGTAAAATATTTCCAAGTAAACAAGTTGAAGGAAATATTTCCCGTCTGAAAGAAGGCCATTTAGGCAGTATTAGAGCGGAAATTGAAAGCGAACGAGTACGATTCGATCAAATGTAGAGTAATACGACACAGCCTCCATTCGTTGGAGTCGATTATTATCTTTTGAAATATCTATCTATCTCCTTTTGATTAACTCTCTCAATTAGGATTCTCTACGAATAGAGTAAAGGTATTTTTTTTATTTTAAACACGTTCGTACATATAGATTAAACCAGACCGTCGCGGCGCAGTGGCGACGGTTTGTGAGTTCGATTCCCATTCGGGGAGAATGAATGATTCTGATTTTCTTAGCTCTAGTAACAAGGCAAGGTGCGGGACATAGCATGAAGCTTATTTATATAGATTAAATGTATATTATATATAGTATGTAACATGTAGCCCGTAGTGTCATTTACGTGGACGAAAAAACGAGAAACCCAACTCATTCCCGTTCCCTTTAGAATTTTGGGAAAACCTATTTTGGGTTGGCCTATCACCGAGGCTGTATGGCATGCGCGAGAGATCCTGCAACATTTCATATGGGTGGCGATGGGTGCCACTGGGTGTTGGTGGCCGCGGCGCAATGGTACAGCATCTGATTAAGAACGTGACAGTTACGGGTTTGATTCTCACTCGAAGAAATAAATTATTTAAATTTCCTGGCTGTGACAAAAAGACAAAATGTAGCATTAAGTTCCGCGTCTTACTACACTATCTCGAAAATTGGGCAGAAAGTGAAGAATGGTCTTCTCCGGTTTCTCTAGTTTTCTCCGCTTACTCTACTGTACTGTACTATACGCGAGAAGCTGAACATATATTAGTCAATCATCGTTATTGATATTTATCCTGATATCCTTTTAGTGTAAAATTTATTTATTTATGCTAAAGTTAAAATATCTTAATACCATTTTGTATGTTAAAATAATATTAAAAATATTACTTTAATGTTTTATTACACACGATTATCGCGTATCAATATAATACATCGTTCAATAAATCCCGGGACTAACCAAGATGGCGGGATTCATGTCAAATCAACCTTATTTTTTTTAAAGTACCAACCTTCAAGTGACATGTGTCAAAATTCTATGTCAATCGAACCATAAACAGCAAAGCTACTGTGGTGAGAGTGGCATTCTTTTTGCATTTATTAAAAAAATGGAAAAAAAAAACGAAAATAATAATAAAACATTTCTATTTAATGGGAGAAATACCGTGCAAGGTCAGCAATGGCTTGAAAAGTGTTATCCAGACTCTGCTCCATCGAAAACAACGATTTGTCGGTGGTATACTGATTTCAAACGCGGTCGAACTGACACAAGTGATGCATAACGCTCGGGCAGGCCAAATGAAGCAGTATCTCCGGGAAATATTAAGCAAGTTAAGTTCCTTCACTCAACACAATTTTATTATTTATAAAAAATTTAAATAATTTTTAGTTCATTATATCTTATATATTTACATACAAGCTGTATTCTTCTTATGATATAGTGCAAACGGGTCATATTTCAGATTTTAAATTTGCGACCTATACAATACAAGTAGCGTTTGCAAATAAAGTAATTGACCAGTGCAGTAACCAACTATAAAATTAACTAGACTATAAAAGACGCTCCCAACTTAATAGGGTATATAAAACAACAATACAATGTTACTGTTATTTTATTGACCGTACTAAAAAGCTTTATAGCTTAAAAATAGCTTAAATAAAAAAAATCTTTAGACGTAGATACATAGATAGATAAATACATCTGTACACGTGTTTATTGTAAGGTATAGATAGGTGCTGATACGAGTTTGATTACTACTCAGAGGTATAAATGTATTTAAATATTTTTTAATACCTTGTACAGAATAGGTAGAGTGCGGCGTTAAGTTACGCAAAATGATCACTATAATTGTCCTTTATATTCACATACATATGTATAAGGCAGAGCAGGCAGAGGGTAACCTAGTGTCAAGACACTCCTTTCTGTACAATCTGGTCGAATTCAAGACATGCCTTGTTGAATGGCAGCGATCTATGTTGCGCGTCGTGTTGCCAGATTCTCCTGTGTGGTAATTGAACCCATAACCATTTACATTCTTAGTCAGATACTCACAGAGTCCTAGTATACAAAATTAATTTGATATAAAAAAAGAAATACATTTTTTAAGTAAAAACAAGTGAATTAGATCATAACTTTAACAAGCCACAAGCTTTAAGAGACAAAGAGATACTCGTAGATAGAGAGAAATACATTTTTTAAGTAAAAACAAGTGAATTAGATCATAACTTTTACAAGCCACAAGCTTTAAGAGACAAAGAGATACTCGTAGATAGTTGAAAATAAATTAGTCGAATTGCAAGAGATCCAGGTTCAAATCTTGCTACATTGAAGGTTTTATACAGTTTCTAAAAATATTGCTAATTTCTTAGTGTGGAAATAATACTTTTTCATACTAACTATATAAAACTTATGTAAAGACATTTCCAAACATTCCACAAGGTATTGGATAAAAAGTACACGACTATGCAGCTATTAAAAAATTTATAATTTATCGTACGTATGGCCTATTTTTAATGGGAATTATTGCACACTCTATTATTAGATATCGATGTGCTGTTTACATTTTATTGGTACGACTTTTAAAATGTAATTCGAAATATATATATATATATATATATATATATATATATATATATATATATATATATATATATATATATATATATATATATATATATATATATATATATTCTTTTATTAATAATAAAATGTATGTCTTAGTTGCAGAGTGTGAGTTACAAAACCTTTTTATAATTTAAAATTTTTATATATAAATAAGTAGAATCGTTTCGGATTTGGTTTGGTAGAGAGCGAAGCTCGGACAGGGCACGCACATGTTAAATCCAACGACTGTGAGTGGGTTGCTTGTAGCAAGCAATTATTTTGAACAAAAATTCATTAATTTAAATGTTAATTAATATAACTTGTTTATATATGAACAAATTTTAACAAAATAAACACTAAATACTAGGTGACTAATTACTATGATACAATAGTGAAAAGTACACTTAAATCGGTTCAGTCGTTTTTGAGATTAGCGCGCACAAACAAACAGGCAAACAGATAAAAAATTTAAATATTCATGGTTTTGAGTTCTACTTCATTAATAAATGCGCCCAATAATAGATGCATTTGTTTTTTGTATTTTACACATGTATAGAATTGGTATAGAACGATTACAATGTCATTAGACACTATCGTACCCATACAATACAAACGGACATACATACATACATATATATGTACTATGAATATGAATACTATGAAATCGATTGTGTCTATTATTAATTCAGACGTAGTGGCCTGGAACGATTAGATTATTGACAACGTGGCCGGTTCTTGTCGTAGCGGAAAATTGTTAATTATAAATTGTAGGTTTCGCCTAACTATAACATTTTTATTTTTAAAAATAACACAAATGTCACGTTTCATGTCAACTTTCTCTAATATTTTATAAGGTTTAAAGAATCAATTTGCTTTTCTTATAAATAGACTGACTGACTGATTGACTGACTGACTGACGGTTGTGGGTTTGATTGCCACTCGGGGAGAATTTATTAGTTTTCATTTTCCTCGCTCAGGTAACAAGACAAAGTACGGCGTTGAGTCCTGTCACTTAATACGCAATGCGTCTATAATTTTCAGGTTTATTGTAATATGTACACACATATATATATATATATATATATATATATATATATATATATATAATATATATATATATATTATATATATATATATATATATATATATATATATATATATATATATATATGTATATATATATATATATATATATATATATATATATATATATATATATATATATATATATATATATATATATAATATATATATATATATATATATATATATATATATATATATATATATATATATATATATATATATAATACATACATTTGTTTCGACAAAGAAGTTTCTTTTAAACTCTGAAATCATCGCGCAATCAGCCACTATGCCATCAAAGCTATTCACATTCATCTTCTTGCCGGAGCCACTTTAACGATGTTTTTCTAGTTCTAGTGAGCCTAATTTCAAGTTATATATATACTAATAAATGAAATTGGAGTATCTGTTTGTAATATTAAAATAACCGCTTTTTATTATATCCAGATGAATATAATATATATACGGTATATATAAAAAAAATAACATTTTTACAATTTTTGTCTGTCTGTCGGTTTGTTCCAGTATACTCATAAACGACTGGACCGATTTTGACGGGACTTTCACTGACAGATAGCTGATGTAATGAGGAGTAACTTGCGATACATTTAATTTAGAAAAAAAAATGATATTATAGTATATACGAATATATTGAGCATGTACAAGGTGGTTTCTTATAACATATCAAAACGAACGCAAAGCACTTTAGTTTGCAGTGAACTCGCGAGCGGCTCGATACTAAATATATCAGATAATTTATTATGAATGCGTTGTAAGTATAGGTGATATTAAAATTAGAATGAGTAAGGTTCGATTTCTAGTCGTAGTAAGGGTAAACAGCCTTCTTTTAGCTTCACGCTGTATCCTGCACATAGCAGGGTAGGCAGAGGGAACCGTAAGCAGACGGAACTTAGTGTTAGGACACTCCATTACCCGTTTTCCGCTTTGCGATGCATTGCGTGATGATTGGCGGAAATCACTCGCGCTTTTGCCTTGTTGCCAAAGCGAACAAAATTAAAATATTTCATTCTCCCCGCATGGGAATCGAACCCACAATCTGTCGCGCTTACAAGCAGACGCTGAGCCTCTTTGCCACGACCTTTCAACCCGTTCGTACATTATTTATTATTATAAAAGCCGATGTAACTCCATATGAAAATGTATTGCCCTACGTTAATATAACACTATATCTACCTTTCTCTATTGAAATTTATAATTCAAACGATATATTCGAACAAATACTTTTGTATGATCTTACTTATGAATAACCATTTTTAGAGTTACTCTACTTATGTTACTCGATAGATTATGTATATATATATATATATATATATATATATATATATATATATATATATATATATATATATATATATATATATATATATATATATATATATATATATATATATATATATATATATATATATATATAATGATACACTGAAATTTATTATCAAAATTATATTATATTTTTAAATAATGGTTAAATTAAATAGAAAGATAAATAATTTATTGACTTAATAAGGACCTTTTGACCATAGAGAGATCATAAAGCAATTAGCACCAATAACAAGATCCTGTGTAAAAATACTTAAAGAAAACATATAAAAATTTGAACGCAGCGGGATTTGAACCCGCTTCTCATGGAAATCATCCTAACGCTTAGTGGTAACTTACTTACCGCGCTATAAGCGGGAAGTTAGTTCCGAATAACGCTAACCTAACCTAACCTTGTATTTTTACTAGCGCAGCGTTTTAAACACTTTAGAAGACAAGAGCGCTTTAGGCTTTCAGTCTTTCCAAAGACTTGTGTTGTTCTTTAGTTACATGACATAGAGTGTATGAGAGTATTAAGATCTTTTGAAGAGTCTTATTGACCTTTTTATGTCATCAATATATACTAGCATGGACTTAGTAGCTTATACACTTAGTAGCTATTTTTGTGATTTTTTAATATTTTTACAGTTAGTTAGATATGAAATCTTAGTAATTAGCTGGTGAAATTTGCAATATCAGGCTAAGTTGTTAAAAAAAGGCTATCGTGACGCGTACGACGAACGTATAGCATCTGACTGTAAACGCAATGGTCTTAGGTTCGATTCCCACTCGAAGAAATTGATTTTTTTCCGTTTTCAAACGGTTGTAGTCTTATTCGTTTTATATATATATATATATATATATATATATATATATATATATATATATATATATATATATATATATATATATATATATATATATATATATATATATATATATATATATATATATATATATATATATATATATATATTCATATATCAAAATAAATACATATACATACATATATATTTATATATAAGCAAACACACTTATTCTTCCATATGAAATGGTTGGCTATGAGAGAGAAATAAATAATATTAAAAAAGGTAGAAAATATAATTTAAAAAAAAATATATAAGTTAAATAATATTTTCTATAGATTCTATTTCCCTAGACCCAATAGTAGATATTTACAAGTTAGCTAAGTTCGCACGTATTTGGAATAATGCCTTCCCTTGAAAGCTCTGTAAGAATAGCTTTCGAAGCTTTTGCATTTAGTCCATTTCATATATATGTTGATTTTGAAGTGGCAACGTGTCATACATATGCGTATGATATCATATTTGAATAATTTCAAAAGTCATAGTGTTGGGCCAAATTGATATTGATATTATTATATTATAATATTGATATTATGTGTCGACGTGAACTTCGTTACTTCACTTAACATATATATATATATATATATATATATATATATATATATATATATATATATATATATATATATATATATATATATATATATATATATATATATATATATATATATATATATATATATATATATATATATATATATATATGAGACAAGTCTCGTATGTTGTACAGTATTAAATAGCTTTAGTTAAGACACAAGTTCAGTAAAACTCGTATAACAGTCGTTTCAAAAAGTACTTTATTCCCAAATGTACGGGCGTGGAAGTCCCCATGATATGCTTATCATTGTAACTTTTGTAAGAAAACTAAATAATTAAAAGATATAATATTATTGTATTAAATTGTAATATTTATTTAGTATTTATATATATTATAAGTAACTTACTAAAATTTCTACAAATTTCGTAAACTTAGAGAGAGCAGATAGTTTACTTCTGGCGGAACTCAACGCCGCGTCGTCTTGTTACCAGAGTGAAAAAGAAATTGAAATAATTCATTACCCCGAGTGTGAATCGAACTCAAGGAAAGGAGCAGATACCACCACCACCATTTGGATGCATTTTTGCATCCAACGTCTTCATCTTTTTTTCCGCGTAGCAAGCTATGGAATAATCTACCTCCTGAGGTTTTCCCTGATTAGGGATTTTCAAGCGTCGTGTTTAAGACTTTACACTTTACAACACATCCTAATGTTGAGATCTAGATCTAGAGTTTGGAAACGAATACAATTTATGTATAAAGTTATAGAGAATAAATTAGAACCAAGTTGAGTATCTGTTATATATTACGTGCCTGACGTTTATTTTTGCCCTACGTTATAAACATTAAAAATATCTACTTGACTGTTTTCTTACATATAATAATATATATTACATATATAGTAGTAATATGTATTATATATAACTAGGATATTCTATAGTAAAATAGAGAATTTGACACTCTCTAATATTTGTATCTGGAATGGCTAGCAAAAACTTAGGTCTATAGGAAGTTCTTTTAGTCTATTCTAAACGCGAGATATTCTAAAAGCCAATAATATAATATGTAGACAATTGATATATTATCGATTTAGAATAGAATTCACATCAATTTCGTTTACAGACACTTGTGTTATACATGGTGTGTAAAAAAAAGTAAATTTTGTACCCCTTTTGTATAGGTAAAGAGTACTTCACTCAACAAAATTGGGTCGACATATTGACAAGGTAATCGCCTCTCGAGTCTAGTAGATTCGTGTAAACAGCAAACTAGTATTTATAGCTTTAGCTTTTTATATCGTGTACTTTGTACCGAGAAGGTAACAGGTTCATTTTTTTGATGTGATATTTTAGTGACGCGACAGATGTTTTTAAATAATAAACAAAATTAATAAATAGATACAAAAATATATATAACTATATAGAACAGTATCTGGGATTTACAAACCCAATGGAGTTCTACAACATTGAAAACTCGTACATATGTCTCCATGTTTTATTTAATTAAATTTGACGTTGTAGCTAAAGAGATTAACTAAAAATCTATAGAAATGCATTAGAAATGCATGCTCCCCCTTTGACTATAGCGTAGCGATGAAAGCTCCGTCCTCTCCCACTAGGCCTACCAAGGTTAAAGCGTAAAGCTACAAACAAGCTCTTGTGTATGAAAATCAAACTCAAATAAAATTGAATTGGCATAATTATTATAATAGAATAATATATCTTTAAAACATAAAAGAGATGCTTTCTAAGTTTAAAAGTCAGACAAATGACATAAAATACTACCAAAACGGTTTTCCTCACAAACAAGGCAATAAATATTGGTTAAGTTATAGGATGAAGTCACTACTTAGGTTCCGTCATGTGATATTTCTGGTTACAAAGATAATTGATATAAACTAATAGGAAGGAATATTGCTATATAAAATTAATTGCTTTAATTCCATGGAATGCTTAAGAAATTGAAATTCGGAAATGGAAATTTAGAATAGATGCCGTTGAAGGATCCTTAAATATTCTATTCAAGAGGTTTAAGTTTTGACAAGGAATATATTATTTAAAAATATAATTAAAAAAATTAAATTAAATTAGCTTCACGCTGTATCCCGCACATGGCAGGGTAGGCAGAGGAAACCGTCGGAACCTTGTGATAAGACACTCCGTTCCGCGTTTTTCGCCATTCGAGGCATTGCGTGTTGAGTGGAGGAACTCAACGCCGCTTTTTGCCTTGTTACCAAAGCGAATAAAATGAGAATCATTCATTCTTCCGGTTTGGGAATCGAACCCACAAACCGTCACGTTTACAGGTAGATGCTACGCCTTTGCGCCACGACGAACCACTAGTATTTTGTTATCACCAAATAAATACTTCGTATTTACCTACGATATAACCGGGAATAAGTTTTAAATTAATTTTCAACGGCAGATTTATAACAGAGAAATCTCTCTTGAGATTGCTAATAGTTTTCGGTCTAGAACTATAATCAATTTATTTGTAGGACATATTTCGAAGATGTCACTGTCATAAGGTAGATTGTTTCAAATTCGTTTAGGTAAAGAGATGAGCTCCGATAGTGGAGGTGAGCGATAATGCGAGTTTTCAAAGTTTTAGAACTCCATAGGGTTTGTAAATCCAAGATACTGTTCTGAACCTCCTCTCTCTGATGAACCGGTATATTTATAATAACAAACCGGTATATTATAATTTTAATATAATTTTATTACTTATAAGTCAAAATCAATGCTTTGATGCTCAAAAATATGTATAGAAAAACCATATAGTTTTGTATCCATTTATTAATATTGTTTATTATTTAATAACATATGTCGCGTCACTAAAATATCACATCAAAAAAATGAACCTGTTACCTTCTCGGCACAAAACACACGGTATAAAAAGCTAAAGCTATAAATACTCGTTTGTTGTTTACACGAATCTACTAGACTCGAGAGGCGATTACCTTGTCAATATGTCGACCCAATTTTGTTGAGTGAAGTACTCTTTACCTATACAAAAGGGGTTAAAATTTACCTTTTTTTCGCACCATGTATAACACAAGTGTCTGTAAAACAAATTGATGAGAATTCTATTCTAAATCGATAATATATTATTTGGCTACATATTATATTATTGGTATATAGAATATCTCGCGTTTAGAATAGACTAAAAAAATCCTATAGGCCTAAGTTTTTACGCCATTCCTGATACAAATATTAGAAAGTGTCAAATTATCTATTTTACAGTAGAATATCCTATTTATATATATTACATATTACTAATATCTGTAATATATATTACTATATGTAAGAAAACAGTCAAGCAGATATTTTTAATGTTTATAAAGATATATATAGGCTCAAGCATACTCAGCTTGGTTCTAATTTATTCTCCATTACATTATATTTAAATTGTATTCGTTTCCAAGCTCTAGAAGACAAAACGCGGCGTTGAGTTCCGCCATTCAACAGAAAGTTAGAAACGGAGTGTCTTAACACTAAGTTTGGTTGAAAAGCGTAAAGCTTATCTGAATTTGTCGTAAATTATATCAAACTACTTATTATTCCATGGGCTTACAGCGCGGGTGCCAGGTCTCACCTCCACTGTCTGAGACCCTATATCTACCTAACCAATCGAAATATGACAAGTACCGCCTCCGAAGTACGCTCTAGAATTAAATGTATATATATTCTAGACTGGCTGAAACCTTTTAGAAAATTATAGAGAGATTTCTCTATTATACTTTTACTATTATCGCGCTTCTGCTTCAAGTACTTGTATTGAAATAAAGAAATTCTACTTTAAAGTCACTACAAAAACACCTATCTAAGGAACCACAAACAATAACCGAAAATGTTATACAAATTTCATTATTAAACTCTAAAGGAAGCCATTATTGCTCAGTTAACAGCGTCTGTATAGACTTGATGACATCGAGTTTACAGTCTACTATGTCATATATGTATGGCATGTACTCGTATGTATATACTTAATCATGATTTACAAATTTAATCATAATTTTAAGTCGATAATCATATATTTTTTAAATTAAGTGAAACAAATATGCATATCATATCACAGTAGCGATGATACTGGAGGGTCGTATACAAATTAGTGGACGAGGCAAAACAGCTATGTTGTTATGAAGCTTGCATCTAAAAAAAATCTTAAACTTTAAGTAAAACCAAGCTTTTTTTCAAAATCATTAAAAAACTATTTTAATGACTTTTTAAAGTGCTAAGGATAGAAATAATAATTAATACAAAACATATAAAAATTTGAACGCAATAACTTGTATAAAGCATTTAAGAATCTCGACGCAGCGTGAGAAAGAACGCATGGCTTAGTGGTCAGAGCGCTTGGACGGTTTCCTTGAGTCACGGGTTCAAATCCCGCTGCATTAAAATTTTTATGTTTTCTTCAAATATATTTAAAAAGCTGTCGACACATCTGGAGATGGAGTGCGAACTTTGTATTCTATGTTCTTACTAAGAAATTTAAACGGTGCTTTTTAGCAATCGTAGAAACCCTATTACTGTCAATTATGAGTCCCGGCTCGTATGTTGTATGAGATATTCCGTCTTCCCAGATATAGATAAGTCATTCTCTAACTTATTCTTAACTGATTTTGTCCTCATTTCTTCTATCAACGTACTTTATTAATTTATAGTACCTGACATTTTTACCTTTACCTTTTTACCATTTTTACCTTTACATTTTTACCTTTTCTTGTACCTTTGGGTGTCATATATGTATGGCGATCGTTCACGAATGCTAGGCAGAATTCTGTGTATTTATAGTGTACTGTGCACTTAAGAAGAACCAAACGTGACTCCTTAAATATCTTATATTATAATAAATAAAGTGAAAGTGCCACACGTGTTTTATAAATCTATCCAACCATTTGTAACTCGCCTCTCGCATGTACTGGCGTCTTTTAAACTTTCGAATTCGCAAAGTATCATGATCCAAGCATCCAGCGATCCAGGTGAAAAGCTTTTGTAGTAATACGGTCTGTAATAGCTATTGCTAATCATAAAATTGATCATTTTCGTGTCAACAAAAAGATATTAGATAAGATGACGTCGGTCTCGTGAACTTCAGATATGTTACCCCGGTCTTTTTTTTAGATTGTGGACACAAATCGCTTACGGTATTTGCTTTCTTGGCCAGATTACATATATATAATATATATATATATATATATATATATATATATATATATATATATATATATATATATATATATATATATATATATATATATATATATATATATATATATATATATATATATATATTATCATATATATTTTAATGTCTTTCTCAGAGTTCTATGAATAATACTCGGAAAGCAACAACTAGAAATTTATTATATAAGTTTAAACAAGCGTATCCTAATGAAATATTTTTCGTATGAACTTTTTCTTTTTAAAATTATGAGACTTTCAGCGTTTGTGAAATAAAAATGTTAGTATTACTTTTGAAAAACGTTGATTTTTTTTAATGAATATATATATAAATAGCTCTTCTGTATGTATGTTTGTCACCCTACTCCTCCTAAAACGGCTACACCGATCTAAGTACTGTTTTTTCATAAGTTCAAATTGAATGGGTTCCCATTTAGAAATAGAAAACTCATTCACACACATCTACACATCTAATTTAATAATAATAATTTTTCCACTAATTTAAATATAAAGTACATATAAGTCACAAACAATTTGCGATTAGACATCGTAAGTAAAATGTATATAGTAATGTCAAATCAATAATTTACCAGTTAGGTTAGGTTAGGGTCTAAACAATATCAACTCCACTTGTGTGTCTTCACAGGTTCTCTCTTTATATACATACTTTATTTTGCTATAGAAGAAACAAGTGCGAGCACTACTTGCGCACCGAGGGTTCCGTACCTATATTATGATTGTAGGTGTATTTACGAAATATTTAAATTTTTTTCTACTTTTAATATTTGCTGTTTCTAGCGACGACGGAAATACATAATTTTTGAAAATTTTATTTATTTATTCATAAGCCATGCGATTACAAAACTATTATTCATTTAAAGACATGAGCTAGACAATCACAAAAATATTACTGCCGGTATCCAGCTTTCTAGCTATCACGGTTTATGAGATATAGCCTGGTACACGACAGACAGACACACAGACAACCGAGGCTTACCAATACCTTAGGTACCTTTTTGGTGCGGAATCCTAAAAACTGTGCAGTCTTAACTAAAATTTGATGTCCATTTTTTTATTTTAAAATACACTTGTACTAGAACAAGGTAACCTCGAAGAATAGCGTGCTCACATTATTTGTACACACGGAAGGGTATATATTTATGAAACGATGTTATCATACACTTTAAAATACTAAAGGGTATTATAAAATACAAGGTCATTGGGGGCAGATTTTATAGTTTACTTTCTTTTTTTTGTGTGTTTTTCTATCTTTGGAATTGTAATTTTTTAATGGTATCTATGTGTTTTTGTATTTGCAGTGATGGAAAGAGATAGGTTACGCGTTTGTGTATGATTTGAACCTATTACTATTGTGTGTGGTTAAATAAATAGTACGTAATTATATATAATATAAATATTTTTAGTTTCACGGTGTATCCCTCATATCCCGCAGGTTAGGCTGAGGAACATTAGTGTTAAGACTTCTAACAAGCTTCGCCCACATTGTTAAATAGAAATAACTAAGTAATGTATATGCCAATATTACCTAACTCAGGTCGCAGGTACGGTGGGCTGCATCGAAACGATAACAATGTGTTTTAGTTATAGCCTATAGCCTCCCTCAATAAGTGAAAATAATTAAAGAATATAAAAAATCAAGTTCAAGAAAAATATCATTTCCGCTTTATAAAGCTAGTAAAAAGGTTCATTACAATTTGTAATCTATAGTAATTCAAATTTGGTTTCATGTTTTTTTCTCATATAGAAAGCTAGCTAATCATACAGAGCCTTATTTTTTAAAAGCTCCATTACTTTTGCACCTGATTTCTATATTATGTATTGAGTGGTGGAACTCAACGCTGCGTTTTACCTTACCAGAGAGATATAAAGAGAGAGATATAAAATGTAATTTTTATATTTCGTGGCCATCACACTGTCAATATGAGGTTGTCTGAAAAATTCGTAAACTGGCAATCAGATCACTTTTTGTAAAACATTTCTTTTTAACTAAAAGGAATAAATTAATGTATAATAATATTATTTATTTATTTAGCTTCACGCTGTATCCTGCACATAGCAGGATAGGCAGAGGGAACCGTAGGTTGAAAGAACCTAGTACTAAGACACTCCGTTCCCCACTTTTCACCATTCGAGGCATTGCGTGTTGAGTGGCGGAACTGAACGCCGCGCTTTGCCTTGTTGCCATAGTGATGAAAATGAAAATAATACATTTTCCCCGAGTGGGAATTGACCCCCCAAACCATCGCGTTTACAGGTAGTTGCTGTGCGTCTGTGCCACGACGGTCCTCACTAATAATATTATGGTGTATAAAAAGTACAATAAAGTCACACATTACGATTTATTACAATTATTTTATATGTAGACAATAAATTTGACTGCAACCAATAAAAGTAGACTTGTCGTTCTATTTTTCAATAATATTTTTTTTTTGCTATAGAGTACTATCGTGGCGCAGAGGCACAGTGCTTGTAAACGTGACGGTTTGTGGGTTCGATTCCCACTCGGAGAGTATGAAATATTTTCATTTACTTCATTCTGGCAACTAGGCGGCGCGCGGCAAAATGCTTTGAAAGGCGTAAAGGGGGAAACGAACCCTAGGGTCCTTGAGCCTACGTGAAGCAAAAAAAAATTTTAAAAGAAATCTATATATATATATATATATATATATATATATATATATATATATATATATATATATATATATATATATATATATATATATATATTATATATATATATATATATATATATATATATATATATATATATATATATATATATATATATATATATATAAAAGAAATTAAAAATAGAATTTAGAACTCATATATAAAATTACAATCTTAATTACATAATACTAAGGTACTAAGGTTCTAAAGAAACGAACATTAAGTGACAAAAATTTGGTAAACAGGTAAAAACCGCTCAAGAACACAAAATTTACAACTTTGCAAATTGACATTCTATTTAACGCTTGCTCTTAAAACTATTCAAGCGATTTTAGTACTAACCCCGCCATGTATAACGACGTTTTTGTGACTCTTGGCGTGTTACCAAGAACTGGGAGGATTTAATCTTCGTTAAGATTTTATCCATTACTCGTTGTTTTTTTTGTCATTTTTATGGTTGGGTGAGAAAAAGGTCCTAGTGAAGAACCGTTTACAATTGGTCATGAGATGGCAATCACAATATTTAAATTTACATCTTTCAAATATACTGGCAATAGTGTGAGCAGAGAGATTTTAGTGACTAGACACTAAGCTCTCCGCTTTCCGCTTGAATTAGAAACTTTACATGTTGGGTGGATATCAAAATATAATCATATATATTCAATCCTTTAGATATACAACTAGCTTTATAATATATATATATATATATATATATATATATATATATATATATATATATATATATATATATATATATATATATATATATATATATATATTTTCACGCTATATCCCTCAAATAGCAGAGTAGACAGAGGGAGCCTAGTGATAAGATACTCCGTTCCCCACTTTCCGCTCAATTTTGGAATATTGCGTGGTGTATGGCGGAACTCAACGCCGAACTCACATTATTATCATATAATTAATTTATAAAAGCCTTTGCAAAATAAGGTTCAGTTCTGGCAATTTCCATTAGTTTTTACCGTTTTTATGAAGATAAGAACGCATCTCCCGCAATTTGCGATGTAGGTCAAAAATCTAGATATCTTATGACTTTTTACTTTCTAGAACTAATAACGCCACAGTTTTATCTACTTTTTAAATTACGCCCTAAGCGCTTAAAGTTCAGAGAACTTATTACTGAAACCCAAATTGAACTGTCAGTCAGGCAAGAAAGTGTTTTCTTTTTATCTTCAAAAAGACATTACCATATTGTCATAGAAATATTTACATAAAAAAATTAGATTTTCGAAAAAAAAATTTCGATATATGTATAGTGTAAAAAATGTTTCAATAATAGAGAAACAGTGTGATTTTTTTCTTCTTTATTATTATTATTATACACTACACACAATCGTTAGGTAGTTTACCTTAAGCACCTTCTGTTAGGTAAAACTAAGACTTAAACTAAACTAAACTAAGAAACTAAAGGTTAAAACTACACTTAATACTAGATTTATATGATTATATAGATAAAATTTCTATCCTTAAAAGTCCAGTAATTCGTTTAAGCTGCCTACTTGAGTAAAGCACAGTGGGATTGGAACCCACGTTCATATAGGTATTGTAACTAAAGTACAACAAAGTACTTTAACTAAATAAGCTATGTATATGAGAAAAGTACAACAACTGAATAACTTTTGTGTACAGCATTCGCTGTGAGAAGCTTCTTAAAAAGCTTTGGTACGTACATTTTATTACATTGCATACACTTACACTATGACGAGAGAGCATTTACTCTAAGCTTATAACATAAAAAAAATATTACGTTTCTCATACATATATATTTATTAATTAGATGAAATAATAAATATACAAAAATTTATACTTTTTAATGAAATCAAACCTAGTCTATTCATTTAAACGTATTATATTGTCTACAATATGGTAGATAAAACGCGAGGAAAAAATAGATATAAGGTTTACACGTGTGGTTTTGACTTTAAACAAGTTATGAAAAAAGAAGTGAAGTATAAAGTGAATTCAATGCATAAAGGTACATTCTGTATTTAAACTAAGACACTCTGTTTTATATATATATATATATATATATATATATATATATATATATATATATATATATATATATATATATATATATATATATATATATATATATATATATATATATATATATATATATAACACGAACACGATATTTATGACTTTCTTTGCCACTTAGGGGAATAATACAGTTCTCATTTTCGTTTTCTTACTGTAATAAATCGCGAAGAGTAGAAACGTAAAAAAATTGTACGTATTCGAACCTGCGTCTCTTGGAAACCGTCCAACCGCTGTGACAACTAAGCCATACGCCTTTACCAAGCCCCGTCAAAATTCTTATACGTTTATTACAACGTGTCAGTCAGTCATCGTCACCGTCACACTGGTCAAGGATGACCTCAAATTAATAATTAATATTGTCTAATATTAGCACCGGTTATACATTAACTGTCATTTCTAGTTTAATAAACAACGTAATTACCTTTAAAAAGCACTCCACCTGCTAAGTTTCGCTACAAGAAGGCAGCAGCCACTGATAGCTTACATGCAACCTTATTATATAGCGTGTTACCAAATGTATAAAATATTTATATGTTTTATATGTGGAGTTGTGGTACAATTTCTATGAGATTAATTCAATATTATTGTTGCAGGTTCAAATATTAATTAGGTCAATATATATTTTAACATCGTTATTTCCTCTAAGTCGGTATACAATGTTATATTGCGGAGTTAAGCTCCGTAACCAAGTGCGGTATAAATGTGAAATATACGTAGATAATATAAATATGTAATTTTGTATATATCTGAACGTCATAGTCCTCATTGGGATTCATATGAATTTATCACAATGAGTTTCATATTTTTAAACAGCCTCTATATAAGACCTCACTTTTTCTATTTTTCATCAAAGACAAGGCCTTTATAGCGGAATGCATTTTCACAAGCTATTGCTTATTGTAGGTCAGAATATGTAACTTTTATATAAATCTAAGTTTTAATGAAAAAATTAAGACTAGACTACGTTACCTTATACCTCTCGTACTTGTTTTTTTATCTTCACGCTCTATCCCGCATATAGTGGGTTTAGCCTAATTCAAGTCTTATTTTCGCCTTATGTCCTTACCAGTGTAAGGGACTAGGAAATGAAAGTAACTCATTCACCTGACTAGGAATCGAACCCACATCCGAAGCAGTCAGTTGCAGTAGTTTCATATTTTTTTCAAATTCAAATAATTTTATTCAAATTAAAATTATATGATTCATTTTTTAAACGTCAAGAACATTACCACCGGTTCACTAAAGTTAATACCTCAGACCTGAGAAGAACCGGCGCAAGAAACTCAGCGGGACATTTTTTTTATATAGTCATTTACAATTATACAATTATTCATTGTTGACAATGATACGCTTGAGATAGACTGGAGCGAGCATTTCTTACCAAAGGTGACGCGCCATGACGGCCCACATTCATAATTATTATATATTTATTATTTATATTATATTATCGATTCATGTCCATACAATACATATACTAGTAAGTCTAGGTTTTCTTTTTCTAACTTAATATATGCTACAGATGCCTGAAGTAAAAAATATCGGTCATGTTCGAGTAGTTCTTGTGCACCGAGGGTTCTGTACCTATTTCATGTTTGTAGGTATCCCGCTGAAGAAAATACTCCTTAAACAAAATGTACAAACTTAAATTTGCGGTCGTATCTACACATTTTGTATGAAATTAACTTCAAATATAAGTTTCTAATGGTTTCTTTCTGTTTTAAATTTATAAATTATCATTTTTGACAATTCTTCCTCCTTTCCTCGTTTACAAATACTGTAAGTTTTCACTTTCCGTCAAATTTCATAAGTCTAGGTCAATGAAATACAGGTATATCAAACTTATGTTTGCGGTCATGTGGCGTAATTTTGGATGGAATGAACTACAGTATAAGTTTGTAATAGTTTTTTGTAATAGTTTTTCTGAGTCATCTATAAATTTTCGTACATTTTCCTTTGGTTGTATGTATTTGATTACACGGCGACATTCATACAAAATGCAAAAAAAATAGATTTAGTTTTTTGATATTTATATCAAAAATCTAATATATATATATATATATATATATATATATATATATATATATATATATATATATATATATATATATATATATATATATATATATATATATATATATATATATATATATATATATATATACGTAAAGTATATAGCTTTAAGTTCGAGCGCCCCAAGATCGCTTACCCGCAAACTTTAATGGACATTTAATTTCTAATTCTCATCTCTGAGTGTTAGTACGTTAGACGTACGTACGCAAAGAAAGTAGACACCGTTCTATGGTAGTGTCTTGACACTATATTCTCTTTGTCTCTCCATCTTTAGCTTTTCGATTGTAAACATTTTTTTTTTATTTTTAATATTTTTTAGGCTTTGACTTCGAGTAGGTGATTTTACGTTTACTAAAACCAGAATCATATATTATGTATATTTAAAAAGTATTAAGCGATAATTCACTTTATTATTTGCTTAACGTCCTGAATGCTCTTGTAGGTTTGATTCCAAATAAAACAAAGAAAAAGCGCGGCGTTGAGTTTCATCACTTAACAAGCAATGTCTCGAAAATGGGACGGAAAATGGAGAATGGAGTGTCTTAACACTATGTTTCTAGGAGGTAAAAAAAAATGAAAATTGTGGAAAACAATAACGAGAGAACATTGATTCTCGTACCATTATCATTTTTGTATCTATTCATAATGTTGTTGAATTTAATCGAAATCGAAAAAAAATGTTTAAAGAAATGTATTATTATAAGGACTGTCGTGGCGCGGAGGCACAGCATCTGCCTGGAAACGCGACAGTTTGTGGGTTCGATTCCCACTTAGGGAGATTGAATTGTTTTCATTTTCTTCGCTCTGGCAATAAGGCAAAGCGCGGCGTTGAGCTCCGCCACTCAACACGCAATGCCTGGAATGGCCGAAAGTGTGTGTGAAACGGAGTGTTTTAACAGTAGGATCCTTCAACCTACGGATCCCGGATACTCTACGGATTATTTTAATCATGCTGTATCCCGCGAATAGCAGGATAGGCAGAGGAAACCAAATGTTACGACATCTCATGTCCCCACTATATTTATACAGCATGTTCAAAAGAATCAATATATTTTGTTATTATAAGCGATCGTCGATCTAAATACCCATTCTACCGTGATATTAAAAAATAAAACCAATATTAAAAAAATATATTTATACAAATACTTGTGATTTTAAAGCGGCATATATCAAATGTCCAATAAAATGCTTTTTTTTTGGTTTTGATGCCTTCATGGCGTAGTGGGAAAGCGTTACTGTGAGCACATTTGTTTTGTATTCGATTTCCACAAGGGAAAATTCTTCTATTAATATGTCACGCTTCGTCTGTCTTCTGGCAAGACCAAGCGCGAGGTTAAATTCTATTTTAAGTTCTAGTTCTAAAATATAATATCCAATTTATCAAAGAGAAAAGGGAGAGTTTGAACACTAAGGTGGTTGTTGAAAAAAAAATAGAACTTGTTTGTCATTTCTTTTTTTTTAGCTTGCTGCGCGTAGCAGGGTAGGCAGAGAGAACCCATTTCGAGGTATTGTGTGGTGAGAGGCGGAACTCAACGACGCGTTTTTGCCTTGTCGCCAGAGCGAAGGAAATGAAAATATTCTATACTATACTATACTATCCTAGTGAGAATCGAACCCACAACTGTTACGTTTCCAGGCTATGCCTTTACGCCACCAAGGTCCTCATATATTCTTTCTGGAGACCATAATTAAAAAAAAAACTAAACATTTTTGTAAACTTTATAAACAATTTTTTGGCAATACGTTTTCATATATCTGACTCTACATAGCCGAGATCTAAATCACATTGTTGTACATTTCCCGATTGCATGCCACATGCAATACGTATGGCGGAACCCAACTGCATTTTTAGTACCAGTGAGCTAACATAGTCTTCGATAGACAATAAAATTTTCACGATATGGGAAAACCAAATATTTTTTTTCCTTGTACCGGGTCTATAATAATCTTGTATACATTCAGACGCATGAAAAAAATGTCATAAAAATTGTGTATGTATATAGATTTTCAAATTCAAATTCATATCTATGTCATTTTTACGTATTTTTTCCTTGGCCTACCTAAAAAACCCCAATCCAACCCAAAAGCGAGTGTGTTTTCTCTGCTTAATTTTGGAGACATTACGTGATTGACATTGAGTGGCAGAACTCAATGCCACGTTTTCAATGAAAATATTAACATTTTTCCTCCGATTGGGAATCGAACCCGCAACTGACAACTCACATATGTTGCCACATACATAGCTTATAAAATAAATATCTTTCTAAATACTGTTTTTAATTTTTTTAAACCATTTCAAAGTACCATTAAAAATAGTCATGACACAAGTGGCTTAAAATTTATAGGTTTATAGTGTTTCCGTATGAAAAGGTCAGAGTCTTTACTGATAGTACATTTTACACTTTGCGAGTCTGAAAGACTATTATGTCTCTTAGTTGTCTCTTAGTTAGTTTGATGGTCGTGACTTCGATTCCTGACCGGGAAAATCTTTGTGATCATCACCTTCATCGTCTTAATCTTTGAGGCAGTATTTTCTACTGGACCTTGGATGCCTATCGATGGAGAAATGGCCGTTATTGTAGAGAATGCCACCACTACTTCGTATTTTCAATTTTTCATTTTTTATATTAAAAATTTTAATTAGGATTTATTGTCCAACAAGAAGTATATGATAATATTATTTTTTAAATAAGGAACAATGTAAGTGTCACATATATGTATACAGGGTAGGCAGATAGAGTCTAGTGCTACGACGCGTTCCCCATTTTAGCCCAAGGCAATATTTCTTACGGTATATTAAAAACTCGCCTTTCTAACTTTTAGACAAGCCACGTAATACATTTATTTTCTAGAAATTAAAAAAGAAAATGAAATTGAACAATCTTGTTTTCTTTGAAAGAACTCCGCACTTTCTCAAATTAGCCTGAATATCAGTTTCTTTATACTTACTATTCTTTGCCTGGCAATTGCACTAATAGAGTACAATCTGCAAAATATAGAAAACAAAACTAGCGACCTGCACACGGCTTTACACCTATTATTTATCTATATAATAGTATAGCATTACTTTATTAAAAATTTTACTCCATATCTTATTCTGATGTATAAGCTACAATGATGAGCAAACATACATCCATACAAACTTTCATATTTATAATATTAATAGGATAATTAACTAAAAAAAATATCTTGTATATCCTTGAATTTACTGCAAGTATATTCTAGAGTTATAACAGTGTACCAGGAAGTCTTGCATGAGATTAGCATAATGCCTCATTACAATAACATAGTATATGCACAGCGGAAGGCGCACCGTCTACCAAAATTTGCTAGATCAACCACAATTTAATTCTAACTTTATAATTAAAATAGGTTTTGAATACGGCTTCACCTCCTTTGTCAATTGTAAATATAAAAAAAAATTGTATATGACCACAGATACACGAAGTTATCTTTTATTAGTTTTTGAAATTAGAACGGTCAAATAACAAATTCTTTAGCTTTATAATATTAATCTAGACTCTAGAATATAAGCTGGGTCTTTTTTAATTGTCTGCATTTTGTAGGCTATTTTTATCGAATTATTTTCTGAATCAGGCCATGTTAGCGGGTTTTATAATTAATTCCGGCTAGACTTCACTAGAAGCTCGTAATACAAGATGGTGTCTGCCTTTGGAAAAGTATGTAGGTAAAAATGAGTCAAAAAGAAAAAAAAAACAGCTTAAAAATAGAATATCTACTTTTATTTAAAGCCGTCGTCGCCACAAGTTCGATTCCCACTCGGCATAATAAATTATGCGGGGAACAGGAGTTATTGATAATACACTCCGTCCTATGTTCCTTCTGCCTACCCTGCTATATATATATATATATATATATATATATATATATATATATATATATATATATATATATATATATATATATATATATATATATATATATATATATATATATATATATATATATATATATATATATATATATATATTTACAATTTGATAGAATTAATCTACCAAATTTAAATATGTCCACATCAAATAAGAACTAAAGCTATAAGTACTTGCATTGAAAACTGGAGCATGAAGGAGGTGAAGAGAACTTTTTCAACAACTTTATTGTTCGCGACAATATCATTGAAAAGCTCGGATGCCGACGGCATTGTTTGCATTGAAATATGACCCGTGAAATTTCATACATTTGTACAAACGATCGGTATCGTTTTCGCTAAAATAAACATAATATTTATAAGACAAATAGTAATTATATACGACAAATACATAAATTATATATATATATATATACATATGTTTTTCTCTCAATTATTTTGTCTATTAATAGATTAGGCGAAATTAATTATTATAGGCGAAACTCTTCGCCACACATCATCTTGTTACTAGAGCGAGGAAAATGAAAATAAATCATTTTCCCCGACCGGAAATCGAATTTATAACCGTCGTGTTTACAGTCAGATGCTTTGCCACTTCGACGGCTCCATCTAGCATTCTCTCTATTTATGCTATCTTTGGGTAGATATCTTCTTTAGTGGCCCATTGCTACAATTCTATATGGATATAATAATAATTATTTAAATAAGTTATTTCCTAAAGTATTGAGATGAAAGTTTTACTTTAAAATGATAGAGTTTTGCTTCTTACGTTCTTTTAGCTAGCACTTTATTTTTAACTTTAACCTCTATCTATCACTTTATCTCTTAAAGCTTGTGGCTTGTAAAAGTTATGCTCTAATTCACATGGTATTTTTTAGTAAATACGTTTATTTGTTTATAGCAAACTAATTTTGTGTACTAGAATTACGTCTTACTATAAACGTAAATGGTTGTGGGTTCGATTCCCACTCTGGGGAATCTAATATTTAAATTTTCTTCTCTCTGGCAACACACTCTGTTGATTGCTGCCATTCAACAAGTCATGTCTTGAATACGGCCAGATTGTAGAGAAAGGAGTGTCCTTCCCCACAATCTGGCCTTATATGTGAATATTAAGAAGTATTATGGTGATAATTTTGCGTAACCTAACTCCGCACTCTACCCATTCTGTACAAAGTATTAAAATATATTTAAACACAAACATACCTCTGAGTAGTAATCAAGCTCATAACATTACTTATACCTTACAATATACACGTGCACACTCTAAAGATCAAACATTTCGATTTAAGCTATTTTTAAGCTATAAAGCTTTTTAGTTAGTACGGTCAATAAAATAACACTAACATTGTATTGTTGTTTTATATACCCTTTTGAGTTGGGTCTTTTATACTCTAGTTAATTTTATAGTTGGTTAATGCACTGGCCAATTACTTTATTTGCTAACGCTACTTCCACGGAGTTATTTTAATTTGTTTGCTTTGTGTAAAGTTCGCAGATTTAAATTCTGGAACATGACACGTTTGTATTACATCATAAGAAAAAGCATTTAAAAAAAATAACTACAAATTGATTTAATTTTTTTGTATAAAGAAAATGTGTTGAGTGACGGAACTTAACGCCGTGTTATATATAAAGTGAGAAGACCTACATAGTACTCATATATAGCAATGTGCAATAATCTTGTGTAATGAAAAATTAAAGAGATTATTTTATATTATTATAACATACAAAATAGTATTAAAATATTTTAACATTAACATAAAATGAGAGAAATGAGAGAAAATTATTCGCGATAATTAGCGATAATCGTGTCAGATGATGTGCCACTGTCCCTGGCTGCATGTCATACTTAGAATAAATATTTGATTTACGAGGCCGTCGTGGTGCGAGGGAAAAGCGTCTGTAGCAACGGGTGTAGGCTCGACTTCCGAGAGAATGTCTCTAAAATTAGCTAGAGAGAAGAACGGAGTGTTTTAACGCCAGCTTTCCTCTACTTTGATATGTGCAGGATTCATTATTGGCCTGCAAAAAATAACTTTTGTCACGAGTGGGAATCGAACCTTAAACAGCATTGTATATGCAAACAAACCTTAACAGCACTATAATGGCGTCTTCTTTTTCACTTATTAATAAATGCGGAAACTTAAGCTACCGTCTGTAAAGAAAAGAAAAACTCAATCCAAAGCGAAAAAAACTTATCAGAAATAATGGTATTCAGATAAAAATGCATTTATTCAGAAAATTTCTTTTAAATAAGTGTAATTAATACGAGAAGATCGTTATATTGCTATAATAATTGATAGAATATGTACGGTATTTTAAATTCGTTTTAAAGTTTTCACACTAAGAAAAGAAAATTATAGCAAGTTTTAGAAAACATGTTAAAATTTGAACCCACTGCCTCTTGGATATCGTCCTAGCTCTTCACTAAGCTACACGATTTCATCAAGCTACATCAAAATTCTTATTTTCTTATGTTATGTTGTAATAAGCACAAAAATCGTACCAATAATTTTTATATATTTATTCCAGAAATTAAATTTTCCATTTAATTTGTTACAGAAATCGTATAGAAAGGACAGCTTCGAAGCGATGGCGAGGCTCTGTACGAAGATTAATAGCAGCCACAGTATGTAAGTAATGAGATTGGTTTTCAACTTTTGTAATCTATATAGAAGTTTTAGTGCTAAAAGTGTTTATCTAATTTAGCATTACTAGAAATTCTGGTTTTGTTGAAAAGAAACAAGTCTTTTCTCATATGTATAGGAATGGGGATGGACGATGGTTGATCCGTGCCCAGCCCAGAACAGTCTAGTGCCTACCCCAGAAGTTTAATATTACAATTTAAGATAACAAAATTATAAAAACTTTTACACAAGATCGCTTCAAAGCTAAAGTCGAGAAAATTTGGTGATTTTATTATTAGATTTTTATTTTAATCTTAAAAATAATTATATCTGCTAATAAATACACATTTTGAGCTTCACGCTGTATCCCGCATAAAGAAGGATAAGCAGAGGGACCTAATGTTAAAACATTCCGTTCTCCGGTTTCCGTCTTTCAAGATATTCTGTGTTAAGTGGCGGAACTCAACGCCGTGCTTCGTCTTAGCACCAAAGGGCGTCATAGTGCAAAGAAATTTGAGAATCTCTACACTAAACCTTAAAAACAACTATAATCATTTAATAATGTACTAAGTTGATAACTTGTCATGTGAATCGAACCCACGACCTCGTTAGAGATTTGTATGAGACCTTCGCGTAACCCATTACTTGTATACAATTTGTCAAGTGAAGTTAGTTTTCCTTTAGGACTTACCAAAACTGGCATACATTTAAGTTCATTTCCATTGAAGTTTTCAAGTTTAATTACAATATGTTTATGTATACATAAATACTAGCGACCGTATCGCGGCTTTGTCCGCTTCATACAAGCTCTTTATATATGATGTTCGCTTCAAGTTCCTGGATTCACTCTAATACAATTTACATGTATTGTTCAAACATCTTTTTTATTGTTTAACATAGAAAGATAGACAGACAGACAAAATTTTTTTTTAATAAGAAGCTTCACCCGACAATGACAATAATAAACGAAGGCTAAAGGTAATAGAGATTCATTCACGCATATATGTATGTATAAATATATGTATATAGATGTATATATTATATATATATATATATATATATATATATATATATATATATATATATATATATATATATATATATATATATATATATATATATATATATATATACATCTATATATATATATATATATATATATATATATATATATATATATATATATATATATATATATATATATATATATATATATATATATATATATATATATATATATATATATATATATATATATATTATAAACGATTTTTTGCAGCTTCACGTTTTTCCCCACATATAGTGGCAGGGTTATCTGAGGGAACTTAGTGTTAAGAGAGTCCGTTCCAAACTTAATTACTTACTTAGCACTAGCTCCTTGCCTTGGTATTATTCTTTTTTTATTTCTCTTTACCTATTTATTATTTTACATTATCCTAATTCCTTGAACCAATGCTATATATTTGACATATTCCATGAAGCGACTCCTGAATGTATTTTGACATATATATATATATATATATATATATATATATATATATATATATATATATATATATATATATATATATATATATATATATATATATATATATATATGTCAAAATACATTCAGGAGTCGCTTCATGGAATATGTCAAATATATAGCATTGGTTCAAGGAATTAGGATAATGTAAAATAATAAATAAGGTAAAGAGAAAGAAAAGAAAGAATAATACCAAGGCAAGGAGCTAGTGCTAAGTAATTAAGTTTGGAACGGACTCTCTTAACACTAAGTTCCCTCAGATAACCCTGCCACTATATGTGGGGAAAAACGTGAAGCTGCAAAAAATCGTTTATAATATATATATATATATATATATATATATATATATATATATATATATATATATATATATATATATATATATATATATATATATATATATATATATATATATATATATATTGCGTATCTACATTTATATATTATATATTACATAGTAAGAATATCGATCATCTATTCATAATTGCGTCCATTAATTTTGACCAACCGGAAACTTGAATCTAGACCTTTGTCATTAATAAAATAGATGATATTATATTGACCTAAACTAAAACTTAATTTTAGTTGAGGTCAATATAGTATCGGGGAAAGTTGCAGCAGCCTTGTATTAATAGGCTAATGGACTAGAAAGCCAACTTGTCCATAGTTTATACTGGCGTCATGAATTACTTATTTCTTCTAAAGTGGTGCTTTGGCATATGGTTTTTGGTTTGATACCTACCACAGATCAAACCGAAAAACGGAATGTCTTTACACTAGATTCTACCTATTTAGGATAAAGCGTAATACTAAAAAGAATGTGGGACAAGTACAAATCGAACTCGCTCCCCAATGGTTCCGTACCAATTTCTTAAATTGACAAACTAATACTTTCGGGCCTACGCACATTTTGTATGAAATTAACTACATATGATATAAATTTGTCAATTAAAATTTTAATACTATATAAGAAAAAAAAAAAGTCCCGCTGAGTTTCTTGCGCCGGTTATATTATTCGGTATTCTTACTTTGAATAAAATTATCTGAATTGGAATTTGAAATTGCTTTCTCTGTAATATACATATAAATCATCTACTTACAGAATTTTGCCTGTTTTTGTACAGTAAATACACTAAGGTAAGTAAGGTTTTGAATACGCGGCGGAAATAAAATTATAATCGCTAATATCATTTGTTTTTAGGCGTTCGATTTTTTTGAGTTCCTAAAGGCTATAGGCATGTGGCATTATTTTCAGTTAGTTAATTTGATGTGATTGAGAAAAATCTATCTTGACTTGAAAGCTCTTAAAAATAACGAATGAGTAAGTTCATTTGTGTTGACTACAAAATGAATAATCTCGTATTTGCTGTTCCCGCTGGGAGCTTGCAAAATCCTCTTTTTTTGCTCGCGCACATTCTTCAAGGCATCTTGAAGGACGCCCTGCGTTATTAGGGTGTACGCTGTCTGTTATACACTCAGTAACTGAAATTTTGTGAGCATATTAGAAATTTTGAAGAAATATAGAAACTCATACGACTGTTCTCATCTGCGATCCACTTGTTTCAGTCTTGGCACTTAAAAAATGCCTAGTTAGTTTTCTAGTATTCATTAGAAAGCTAAATATTTCCAGATAATAACTTACTATGGAACTTTTAACTGTAAAAGCTGCACACAAAACAAAATGATCAGTATTCTACTGTCCAATTCACGATGGAATGTCACGTGAAATTTCGCATACATATGCATCAGTTCTGTCCGTTTCCATGCATTCATCAGGGACGTGACTTTGCATATATTACTTGAAAATATGGAATTCATATTTTTGCTGTCAGCAATTCTCCATATGGCAAATCTGTCACTTAGTGACAAAACACTCTGATCTCTACTTTCCACCCATTACAGAGAGTACTGATGCAATTGTAATGAACTCAAAAAGCATAAAGTTATTTAGTACAGGATTTTATTTTTATTCAAAATAATCAACTCTATGGTCTATATATCTCTTACATATTATATATATATTATATACATATACAATATATCTCTTATAAACGTAATTTTGATTTTTTGAACGCACAGTCGACATTACATAGAAATTGGAAATTTTACATATAGAGAATATAACTATGTATTAAAGGACTTTTTTGAATTGGAATATTACTATGTACTAAAGGACTTTAAATTTTTTTACACAAATGAAATTGCAGGCGAAAAACACCTACTTTCAAATGATAAATAGCACCAAATAGTCGGTTAGTTACGAATTCTGGTTACATCCGGTCGCTATTCTACCGTGATAGACTCTACGTGATTAATGGCAATTGAATTTACTGACACTACAATAGTATAGTAAAGTGAGGGCGTTGTGACGCAGCTTGTGACTGAAAACGCGACGGTTGTGGGTTCGATACCCACTTAGGGGAATGAATTATTTGATTTCCTCGTTCTAGAAAGAAGGCGAAGCAACTTTTAGATGCCACTGGCGTGCCACTCAACACGCCAAATGTGTCGAAAAGTGGGTAACTGAGTGTCGTTTGTCTGTCGACCCTGCTATGTGCGAGGAAATGCGTGGAGCTATTTATTTATTCAGTATATATATATATATATATATAGATATATATATATATATATATATATATATATATATATATATATATATATATATATATATATATATATATATATATATATATATATATATATATATATATATATATATATATATATATATATATATATATCCTCTTTTTAAAATAATACTGCTAATATAAAAACTTCTTTTACATTTGTTTTTTTTATTAATAATGACTTAGAACTAGATTCTTAGAGACTTTTTATAATGACATTTTCTTGTGAAGGTTATGAATTTAAATTTACTAGAAAAAGTGACATCAACTCACTTAACACCTTAATATTTTCTTACTATTACACTGGTACTACAGACTTTGACTCTTGACTGACTTTGACTTTGAGGCCCGGAGACGCCGGTTATCGTCAGGTCTGAGGCATTTATTTTAGTGAACCGGCTTTAGCTTGTATCTTCTTATTTTGAATAAAATTTTTTGTCTCCGACTTTTTTTTATATATCTATTTTTTTTCTCGTAACCTTTTAATTTTTTTCACACATAACAAGCTAGGCAGATAGAAGGTTATTTCTAGACGCTACTCCATTTCCCGTTGGAATTGCTCATTGCGTGTTAAATGACATATATTTAAAGCCATTTTTATTATTATTTTTCAAAAATATTACAGATATTTTAAAAACATTTTTCTTCCAGACAATCTATCCTGCTTCACTCATGGATGTAGCACTGGCTGGGTGTCCGGGGTGTTGGGTAACGAAGCCCTTACCGGTGGCGCGTGGCTAGCAGCTCTTCCCTGCCTGGTCGCTCTGCCCGCTGCACCTATGTTTGCCGTGCTAGCTGATGTTAAGGGGAGGAAGGCTGGAGCGTTGTGTATATGCCTTAGTTTTATTGTAAGTTAGTTGGATTTTTTTTAAGTAGTTATTTTTAAGGGTCTTAAAGTTGTTTTCTTTATTTTTGACGAATAAAACATTTTTTTGTTGTTCATTTTTTTTTTTAGATATATTTTTTATATATAGGTATATAAGTATAGATGTTATTAATTCAAATTGTTCTATACTTTCTTTATTTAAAAAAAATATTTGAATAGATAAAATCACCGACTTATTCAAGAGAAGGCAGAAGAAATGAATATTTTACATATAAACCTTTCCCAACTGAGCTACGATGCTTCCAGCAACTAATGGGATATAAATTTGAAAGTCAAATTAACTTTATGCTATCAACTTGAATATATTTTCAGTCCATACTCAAAAGATAATCTCTGGGAACTATTTAAATTTAGAATATTGCGAAATATTCATGATTTAGTTGAGTTTTAACACTATCTACGTTTATACATATACAGCTAGCTACCTATACGGCTATACAGCGTGAAGCTAAAAAAATATATTTATTTCTCTTAGAATATCCCTTACTTAGCTTGTATATTTATGATTGCAAAAATAGATTTTAATTCTATCTCGACTCGAGATAATATGTATTTAAAACATTTATCCAGTTTAGTGTTATAGTTGTTAACAAGTGTATATTGTAGGGTTTAAGTCTAATTGGCTTCCCTCAATTTATATTTAATACTATGATCCTGATTGTTTGCTCTGATACCATGCATAAAATGCATAAATTGTATTTTTTTTTGAATTGTCCCTTAGAATCACTTTATCTAAGAATAATAATAAAAAATGTATGTACCTATATGAATGGAAATTATCATTTTATATTCAATATTTTATCTGGGCAGAAGGTATACGCAATTCCTGGGTAAATTCCGATTGTGCAGGAATTTCAGGATAAAAAGAAGCCAATATTATGTTGCTCCACAACACACACAATATTAGGCGATATAGAAAATGTATTTAATGTGTTTTTAGTTTTACGGCTTAGTATCATGCTAAATATTATGTGAACTTGAAAAAACACTGTTATTTTGAATGTTGAATAGGTTATCCACATGTCTCTGAAAAATTCTTTACCCAAAAATTTGAGATTTGTGAAAAAAAATCAGTACCTAAGTGTTCTGTTATATTTTTAAAAAATTTTGACTAAATACTACATTTAAACTTAGATTAGCTGGTCACTGGCGGCCTGGTGTGGGGCTAAAGGAGTATGGGCAGCAAGAGTAGCGGCTGGTGCAGGCGGTGCTGGTGCATTAGCGTTAGCACCATTATATTGTGCTGAAATTGCACCAAGGACTAGAGGCCTTGCTGCGATGCCTGCTTTAGCTTCTAGGTAAGTATATTTTTTAAATTATTCTACATTTAGTATTATTTAATTTTTATATTGTAATGACATTCAGCTAGTTAATTTGTGAATGATCAACATAATATAAATATTTTATTAGATCTAGAATTTTCCGTCACTTTCATTAGTTTGATAAGACAAAAATCCTCTTGTAAATTTACTTCATTAAAATTTCATATCAGAGCTTTATCTATATATACAGTTTGTAGTAAATTAAAAAATACATTTCTAGATGGTGACTTTTTATGATGCTAACTGGAAATCTTTAATTTCACTTCCTTACTTAGACCACCTTTGTTTTCAGCTGCGGTATTCTCTTCGCCTATTTTGCGGGCGGAATGTTATCTGCGCATGCGCTGTCTCTTCTTATGGCTATAGCACCAATTATACTACTTTTATCTTTGATTTGGCTACCAGAAACACCATCGTTTCTTATTAGTGTAGGAAAAATACAGGTAAGCAATTTCGCCTAAAAATTTCATATTATATAACTTAGTATTAGTATTAATGAAATTTGTACGGAACTCTTTGAGTGCTAGTACCGATCGCACTTGACCTACAAATATATTATATTTTATTTATTTAAAAAAAATATTTTTCTTTAGGAAGCAGCAAAAATAATGTGCTGGTTCGACGGATCAGATTTTAGAGAAGACTTGACAGATGTGATAGAACAGCAAGAAGTTAGGATACGTATATCTGAGGGTTACGGAAGAAAAGAAGTTATGAGGCGACAAGATTCTGACACTTTCCAGCCGATGTTGAAGAGGAGTAGCGGGTTGGAGTCTAATTCTGAAAGGGATAGAGTGGAACAGTCGGCGTGTAAAGAATTGTGTTAGTGTTTATTAGTTATACACTTTATCATACACTTTATATGGCAGGGTAGACACTTAGACACAGAAAATTTAAGTCAAAGTTATTTTTTTTAATAAATAATATTTAATTTTATTTAATTATAGGCGTAATTTCTTAAATAATTTACCACCAATTCAATAAAGTTGATGCCGCAGATCTGAGAAGAACTGACGCAAGAAACTCAGTGGGTCTCTTTTTTCACGTCAATAATTTAATGATTTACAATTATTTTTTAATAATGATACCTTTGAAATAGACTGGAGCGAGCATTTTATTACCGAGGCGTGTTATTATTTATAAAATAATTCAATCATTATCGCCAAGAAAAATCTCCTTCTTTCTTTTCTTTTCTTTTTAAAAAAAAAACTTCTCTTTTTTTTTTCTTCGCCTTTTAGAAACTTTTTAAAAATGTTATATAGAAAATTCTTTTTCTGGAATTATACAATACCGCGTACACATTGTCCCTTATACATAAGGGATTTGATTGAAAGGTAATTGAGTAAAAAAAAAATAAACAAGTATCTTTATAATGTTGGTATTGATACACCAACATTATATACGATTTTCGAGTTAATAGTAGATCTTAATATAAATATTGAACTCATAACTACAGTGTTTAGAGACAGATACTGTCGTACTGTGCCACGACGGCCTCGGGTGAACAATTTTGCAAGTTGAGATTGTAAAATCACTTTATTTTGACTTGATATGTAAGTGAAAATGAAGTGTTATTATAGTAAATTTTATTATTACAATGAATATGATATTTGTATTTATTATTAAATTAAATTGATTATTTTATTATTAGGTATTAATTATGGTTTTTAACACATATTATCCGCTTTTGTACAATATAAAAAGTTCGGCAGATAAAAAGTCGGCGTGTAATGAATAAACAAATTAATTTAACTATTTTTGCTTAAAATATATTCCAAATATAACTATGGTATGTTTGTGGCGTAGAGGCACAGCGTTTCACGGTACATGCGAAGGTTGTGGGTTCAATTCCCACTCGAGGAAATCAATAATTTCCATTTCCTCAGTCTGGTTACAAGAAAAAGAGCGATATTGCGTTCCGCCACTCAACGCGCAATGCCTGGAATGGTGGAAAGTGGAGAACGGAGTGCATTTATTTATTTTTGGATATCTTATTTCTAGTTCGGCATCGGGGCACGCGTCGGGCATTATTCTCCTGCTTCATAGTACTGTGTGCGGCGGCCGGTAGCGGCGCGGGCGCAGTCAACAGCTTCGCGGCCGCGGTCCTCCGACATTCCGCGCATAGTGTTCCCGTTTTGAACACAACCGCTTATAATTTTACTATTTATAACGGGTTTGTATATATTTATATATTTCTTGTGATCATGGCGCAGTTGGTTGCGGTGTTACTATAAATACGACGGTTCTGGTTCCATACTAAATCGAGGGAATCTATTATTTTTATTTTGCCTTCATAATTGGGCGGAGAATTAATCTTTATACTAGTTTTCCTCTAGACATCCGCACGGCCGCCTATTAAGAGATACAGCGGCGTACTCATTTTTTTTTTAATTTAAATATATTTTGATGACAATAAAGTTTTCATTAAGAGTTTATTACTAAGAGTATCATACGTGTAATTTTGAATTCAGTCCAAATAAATCTGTGCAATAGTTTTACTGTTGTATTTCTAGTCTGCGTTAACGGAACGTGGCATCAAATTTCGTGACCAAAATTCTACCAGATAAGAAATATATATATATATATATATATATATATATATATATATATATATATATATATATATATATATATATATATATATATATATATATATATATATATATATATATATATATATATGCTGCATAATAGTTCAAGTACCTTGTAATTTCCCTACAGAACCCTGCCCCGCACATTGTTCGAATCGTCGGAAGCTGGGTCCATATTATGCGGTACTGCCTTAGTGCTAGGTGCTGCGGTGGCGACTGTTACCGTTGATAAAATTGGTAGAAAGGTATATTCTTATATTTAAATATAATAATACATAGAAAATAATGTAATATAATATAAGTTTCTTAAGATACTTTTAAATTGTGGTTGTTACTTTTTAAATATCTAAGTCCGTCGTGGTGCAGTGGTAGAGCGTATGGCTGTAATCGCGACGATTGTGGGTTCGATTCCCACTCGGGAAAAATTAATTATTTCATTTCCTCGCCCTAGTGATAAGATAAAGCGTAGCATTAAGTTCCGCCACTCAACACGCAATGAATGGAATGTCTTAACTCTTAAAACTAGGTTCCTTCTGTGTCTCTCCACAGTCTACTCTCCTATAAATATCTAAATGACTAGAAAATTCACTGATAAGCTGAAGCCGTTCTACATTTAATTTTCGATTACGATATACCAACTTAAACAACTTACGATATATCAAGTTAAAATAGTTTTTTTAAAAGTTAGTTATAGTAAGTAAGTAAGTTAGTTATATTAAAAATTAAATTCCATTTTTCAGACTCTACTAATATGGTCTTGCTCTGGAATAGCCTTCGGTCTAACAATATTAGGCGTATACTGCGATCCTCATCTCCGCATGCATTCATGGTACCTCCATCGATTATGGCCATTGATGAAGTTCAATTACAAAGAGAGAAACATTCGGGAACGTTTAGAATTGTATAATAACCATACATGGTATAACCAGACTCCAAGTATTTTGAATGACAGTGGAAAACCCTGGTATCGTGTCAGTATAGAAGATGATAATTATACTTTAGATGGGGAATGGTCAGTCAAATTCGAGCACAACAAGGAGAAAGATGAAATAACTATATGGCTGCCTGTAATTTTACTATCGATGGTCCTCTTTTTGTATAACATTGGATTGGGTTCTGTGCCTTACGTACTAATATCGGAGCTTTTTTCTGTAAATGTAAGTGTGATTTGTGTAAATATTGTCATTTATAGATATATAATCATAAATACCATTAATTTTATAGCTTTTAATGGGACTTACATATATTTACAGTTCTAGTGGATTCAAAATCCTTTCAGGGAACATAAAAAAATGTCGTTTAGACAAAAATATGTGCATAATATAAAACAACGTAATTTAATTTAAATTTATGGTACTTTTTATTTATAATAATATTGTTGAAAAAATTGCAGTAATAATTTGAAAATATATCTTTCCCCTCAGGTTCGAAGTTTAGCTTCCAGCTTCCTTATAACTTGGATGTGGCTGAGCAACTTTCTCCTACTTCGCTACTTTGGCCCCATCGCCGTGGCTCTCGGGCTTCACGCCACATACTACATATGCGCATCCATCACGGTCTTAGGTGCCACTTATATTTACTTCTTCATACCAGAGACAAAAGGGAAAAGCCAGACTCAAATAGACCAGGCTTTGCATGGACCCTGGATCCTTTTAAAGGCTAAGAAAAACGAACGATGACAGTTAACTACTGGAGTATTTACTCTGACGGAAAGGAATTTTGAAAGGAATGAGTAATGAAAGATGAATAATTTATGATGAAATTGCTTATGAAATGGTTTCCCGACAAGAAAATTACATAAAATTGGTAAACGTATTTAATGTCAGTTAAACGTTAATTGATGTGTCTGAGTACTAACAGTTGCAAAATAATGGAGTGCTCAAAGTATAAAATCACAACAGTGTTTGTTTTCTAGAAGTATATGTATAAAAGAATATAGATATAGAGTATAGAAAGGAAAAGATGTAGAGAGAAGTGATACATTTTTTTCATAGAAATAAGTATATGTTTAAAAATAATTGTGTCAATTATGATAAGGCTTTCAATAAGTGAGTGTCATTTATTGTTTCATACAAACAAATCCATAGAAAAATATTTTTTTGAATAAATATTAAATTAGATTCAGGTACAAAGTTACAATATACATCCAATACCTAATATGAAACTGGAACTTACAGAATATTTAAATTTAATGCTAAAAATTCTATAGAATTATATTTAGTACTAGCCTGACGTTTAGAATTGGCTTAATAGGAGGTATTGCTAGTCGAAATCTGTCAATACAGTCTTAAACAGATCGTCGCTTAGCTAATAACGTATTAAAAGTTAAATGCTAAGTAATTATATCTTATACGGTTTCTTCTTCTTCTATCTTCTTGACTTGTCGTACAACTTCTTTGCAATTACATTCTTCTTATTTATAAGATTATTGAGAATATAGGGCGTTAATTTTTTTCTGTACCGTTGAATGTAAAGAAAACAAGCAAACCGAAAAAGATATAGATCTAGATATTTATTAATTTTATGAGCAGAGAGAACGGCTTGCACTACATACCTATTTCGCCTCGTCCCCTGTCATCTCTTCAAACATATCCAAACATGTCCTCATGATTTTCACGTGATCTTTCTGCAGTATCATCGGTACCGTATTCTCGAAGGTCAACGAAGGTCAAGCACTAGTGCTAGAATCATATATCTGTTTTATCATTTTTTAGTCGCCAATTCTCTCAACGTGCCCAAACTACCTGTACACGTTATTTTTTTTATTGTGACATATTCTCTAGTGTCTCTCATTTTGTGTTTTTTTTTTTAACTTGTGGAGTTCTGTTACCAAATTTGCCACTGTAGGTCTAGCTTTGAAGCTAGACCTAGAGCGAGCGAGACCTCTACTATTAGTATCAGACCAAGTACCATAGTTGTAAGGTAGCGTTTCAATTTTGGTTAAATTCTACCATCGATGGTTTTTTCGCAGAAACAGAGTGACGCATAGGTATGTCTTTTTCTATATTCCTCGTAAAATATAAATGGATAGTAAAAACTATTAAGTATAAATAAAATAGTATACCTTATGCCACTGTGGCGCAGTGACACTTCTCGTTGCCCACTCGGAGACTTAAAGTAAAGTCCTGCCGTTCTTGAAAATTCTAGAGAAAGTGGAGAACAGCTATGTGCTGGATACAGCATAAAGTATAAAAAAAGAAACTATTTTTGAATCTTGTCTGACTTTTAATAACTTGTATTTTTCAATCTTCTTGTTGCAGTCTATAGATTACCTAAACGACGGTATAACGGTGCCTGTTACAGATTTGAGTCCTGACACAAATGCTAGTTCCATTAATTGTTAATAATATATTTGTTGTTATATATTACATATATTTTTATATGTAACTCCAGATTGGTGTATGAATAGTAAATAATAAATTATTAATAATACAAGAAAATATATATTAAGACATTATTGATAGTGATATAAAAAAATATTATGCCATTTTTCCAATATTTCTTGGACCAAGAATTGTGAAAAAATGAACATAAACGGCTTCAGAATATTGTGTTGTAATTCACTGGAAAATTTATATATTCACAGATAAAAAATATTTTAAAAAACGATAGATAATTAATTAATAGGTACAATTTAGCTGTAATAAATAAGTTTAGTCGAGACCACGGAATGTATTTTTATAGTGCGAAATTGATTTTTTGGGAAATTATACACATACATACCTACATACATACTATTTGATATATTTGTAATGAAAGTTATTTTTTGAATTGTCAAATTATACGCATGTACCTATAAAATGATTAATCTTGAATATTGTCAAATGACATTTATTTAAATAAATCCTGTATTCGAATTTTTTTTTCATCTAGTATATACACACTTTTGTTAGTATTTCTAAGGTTCAGAGTTCAAATCTTTAATCTAGTTAAAACCAACCAAACCAAAAATATAATATATTTATATGTATATATATATATATATATATATATATTATATATATATATATATATATATATCTAATATATATATATTATATATATAATAATTATATTATATATCTATATATATATCTATTATATCTATATATATATATATATTTCTCTATATATATATATATATATTATATTATATATATCTATAATATACTATATATATATCATACTACTATATACTATACTATATATATATATAATATATATAATATATCATATATATATAGTATTATCTATATATATATTACTACGTATGGTACTACAAAAAAAATTGTATATATATTATATAAGCTATTAGATAGAGAATTGAATACAAACGGCAGCACTGATCCATTATTAGCTAAGACGGTTGCGTTGCTTAAGAGGCTTTACTTCTTGAGCGCTAACAAACGATAACACTTCTCATGCCATTAGATTATTTATACTTTTAAATGAATTTTCTTATTTACATATAAAAATATAATTTAGTATATAATAACAATATTGTGTATAAAAATCGATATCTCATAGAAATATTGACGACGTACGAAAACCAAACGCAAAATAGTGTACTTTAGTTAGCGTTTTTAAGCTTCATAATAATATTGTCATACCACAAATATTTTTGCTAAAGAAGAATTGATGTATTTGGAATTGATGTTTTAAAATAGATCTATTACAGAATATCTGGATGTGAATAAAAGTGTATTAATAAGGTGTCTTTTTTATTTAAAATCAAAATATCTAGAGAGAAACCATAATAATGCGGAGAGCGGAGTATTTTAACACTAGGTTCTCTCTCACCCTGCCAAATGCAGGGGGTGAAGCTCGGAAAAAATAGTATTGATTGTGATAGTTATGGGATGAATTTCTCTATACTCTCTTACTAAGTCTAGGGCAGATCATAATATATTTAAAATAAGCAATTAACGAATTGATTATATTATATTCATATGCGCAAGTGCCTATAGTATAGAACATTTCAAATGAATGCATATTATTGTTGAAGTTATAAAACATAAATTTACAATGTAAGCATAAATAAATTGAGACAGATTGAGTAAAAATAAGCATATCCAAATTTATCTTTTACATTAAAAAAGTTTCACCGTCTTGGCACAGCGGTACAGCGTCTGGCTGCGAGTGCGACAGGTGAGAGTTCGATTTCTAATTATAGAAATTTATTACAGTTTCCCCTCTATGCCGTAAAAATGAAGTTCTATTTTTTGTAAAGCGTAAGAAAACACAAGGTATTTCAAGGTAATAAACAATAGGTATATGGATTTATTATCACAATTATATTACATTGAACTTATGAAAAAATCTTATAAAAAAACCTGCTTATTTATTCGCATTAGTTTATTTAGAATAAAAAAAATTATCATCTTGTTCTCTTTATATATGGCGTTTCGAGCGTGCCAGATAACATACAAAGGAGAATGTACGGGCAATGATTTTTTTGAATAAAATCACAGGCAAAGAAAATAGGCAGAATAAAAAAAAGGCATCTATCTAGTTGGCATTACTTGACGCAGCACTTTTGCTCAGTTACAATATGAACTTATAAATACTGTCACTTATCAATTATACTTAATAAGCTTTGCAAGTATTTGAAAGTTCCTTCAATAAACTTTCAGATCTATTACTTTATTATAAACTATAACGCTTCTTGGAATTTATAATATAAAAAGGAAAAATAAAATATACAATATTCAACACAATATACCTTAAAGTAACACAGAGGATTAAAAATTATAAAAAAAATCAATCAAATGTAATTATTAATAGTAAAATGTAAATTTAAAATACAATTTTAAAACAGATTATTGTTACCAGACCTTTGTTCTTTACATATTTATATAATTACATATATATAGAAAACGATTAACTAAAAATGAATAGCTTCACACTGTATCTCGCATTTAGGAGGGTAGAATTTCCCCCTGGAAATTGGTATTAAAACATTCCGCCCCCTAACATCCGAGATATTGCGATAAGCGTGTTGCGGAGCTCAACCCCGCGCCAAAGACAATAAATAAATCATAAATATTTTAACTAACATCCATTAAAACTAATATTTATTATACAGATTCATAAAAAAAAATCTAGCAACTAGTTCAGTTCAAAATCACAGCCTGATCGCACCCTGTATTAAATCGTTGTATAATTTCTGAGTCAATGGAACATATTCACCAAGTTTCTGATCTAGAAAGTATATTGGATCATCGTGAAGTCTTATATTAAACCCTTGCTCCATCAGATCACGCTTCTTTAATTTGAATGTAGCAGTCAATGGTGTCTTTGGCAGAATTCTTAGGAACAACGGTCTTGAGTATGATGGTAGAGAGTCGCTCAGTCCTTTTGCCAAAAATTGTAAATCTACTTTCTTTTCAGGATCTATAATGGCGACCATACCTGCTTTGCCTTCCACTCCTGGAATCTATAGTAAAGAAATAATTTTCAATTAAATCTAAAAGTGATTTAGTCTAGAAATCATGAAAACGTATGGCTTAATTGGCTATAGTAATTGGATGACACAAGAGACGCTGGTTCAATCCCAATATGATAATTTTTATACATTTCTAAATATTTTTTTCCTCTAGTGTGTAGTGATAGTAGAATTATTAAAAAAGGTAACGTCTTCATTAATTATATATATATATATATATATATATATATATATATATATATATAATATATATATATATATATATATATAATATATATATATATTATATATATAATCACACCACTCGATAAGCAATTTCTCGAAAAGTAGGGAACAGAGTGTCTCAATACTAAATACTTGAAACACGATTCGGGACATGGAGGCAGGAGTACTCAACAACGCAAAATTGGGATAATTCATACCGTTGAGGATCAAACCAAGCGGGACAGCGCCAAGTCACTATTGCTCAATGAGAAATTATGCTCAAAATTGTATAATTAAATCTCTAAGGTACTTATTATAAGATAAAAATGAATAAACATGTATAATATATTAATATTAATGCATCTTTGAAACATGAATATTTATGTCAATGAGATTTTATGCAAATTTGAAGTATTGTCTTACTCTATCGAGACACGGTTAGTTAATACTCGCATGTGAATGTATATGAAATGATGTGAATTTGGACTCGCTTTCAAGATACGTTTTAAAAAAAAATCTCTCCATAGTGGAATAACATTGTACATCAAGGTGATAAAATTACACAAATAAGAGTTACGTTTTCATAGAAAGTTCAAAATACAGGAGCTGCAGTCCACAATTCAATTTATGTGTTGGTTATGTAAAATTTGACTTAAATTTCTTATATTATTTCATTTTTTTTGTTTGTTTTTACGCTGCTTAATGATGCTATGGGTTGTCTATCACTTACGCAATAACAAATGAGTTTTATATATATATATATATTATATATATATATATATATATATATCTATATATATATATATATATATATATAATATATATATATATATATATATATATATATATATATATATATATATATATATGGAAGGTTTTCTAGATATAAAGCGCTCTTCAATAGCCTAGGCATTTACTCTACTTTTTTCGTCCTACTTATGAAAACTGTAAAAATGCGCGAAGAGATAAAAATATTGATATATTATGATAATCATTACTTACAGCAACACCGTATACAACTGCATCTTTAAGACCTATCATATTGCTAATAACACCTTCTACTTCTGCTGTAGAGACATTCTCACCTCGCCACCTGTAAATAAAAACAGTGTGCAGTTTTTAGCTTTCATATCTAATCTAAGTCCTCATATTACTATTTTTTGGTACACCAAAGAACATATGATATTAATTCAGCTTGATACCTCCACGTGATCTTGACAAAAATGGTATCGACGGACAGACAGACGGACAGATAGACGGAACTAAACCAAAGTAATTCTATACGATTTCTGTTTTCCTTTTGTGATATAGAACAATAAAAATAAACAAACGAAAATCTTGCTTACCTAAAAGTATCTCCGGTACGATCCCTAAAGTAGAAATACCCGTAGTGATCCATCACTAATATGTCACCAGTGTTGAAATAACAATCGCCTTCAACTTTCACGTTGCGAACCATTTTCTTTTCGGATGCTGTCTTATCAGCATATCCGGCAAATGTGAGAATAGCCTTCTTAGAATCAATTTTTCCTAGAAGAACACCTGAAAATAATTTTTTCATTAACATCTTGGACAATAGAATTGAGTAGAACGTGATTAATAACTACGTAATAATAAAGAACAAGCGTTAAAACCTTTTCTAAGGAGGTAGTGATGGACTATGTTTCAATTTGACTAGACTTAAATAGCTTTAAATACTTAAAGGCCACAGAACATTTTAAAGAAAATGATGAATTTAAAAAGTAGTTCAACCAGCAGGGTTACCAGGCTTGAGCCTACTAAACTGTACGGGGCGAAAAATTACTACATAGTAAGATTTCTGGATGACAATATTCTGATGTCATATCTGATAAGAGTCTGCGACAGAATTTGCAGGTTTGCAGACTTACCTTCTTTCATAACAGTGATCCGCACATTAAACGTATAAGCAAACTTTCATATTGAAATTAAAAAAATATAAACTTTTTATTTCAATTATAGAAATTATAAAATATTTAATCTTTATCTAAAGAAAATAATATATCCGTTTTATTACCAGGCTCGAAAGGACCGCAACTTATGCATCTTCCATCCTTGTCTCTTAAAATATCTCCAGTAACTTCATCACATCTAGAACAATTTATATACATTTATTGATATATTATTGCTAATCTCCATATGTGAGTAGTTTGTGCTTAAATCACACGCTCGAAACCTCAATAATAAAAGAGCTATAGTTCAGTTTAATTCATATAAGTAATTTCCATTTTCTTTCTCCCAAGGCCTAATAACTGATAATAGATCAATTTTGATAAAATATAATTTTTTTTATTAATTTTTGTATTTTTTTGCTCTTGTGAAGTTTACTCCATATAATAATATTATGATTATACAATACCTACTATTGTACCTACCTATTACCTATACCTAATACCTATTATTGTTTAAACTTTTACTTTTTCTCAACCCCTTAAAGTGTAGTTTCATGTCACAATCTTGATTTTTTTATAAAAAATATCTATAATAACATGTCCAGCCAGCAATCAAAACAATATATTAAAAACTTTTATTTATATTTAATAGAAATTATTATCGGCCATGATATTGCGAAGCACTTACTTGACTAAGGTTAGAGGGTATATGGAGGACACTAGACGACTCAGAAATCCGATAGCGCCCACTTTAGAATCCAAGTTAACTGAAATTAAGATTTATTTATGATGAGAATTCGCTTTCTTATAATAATATATTTGAAATTTATATAATAATATCTATATAATAATAATGATATATTTGAAATTTAACCTTTATATAGTTTTTTCGTATATTTAACCTTTTGGTATATTTCTATTTTGGAAGTAATCACCTTATTTTCATTTATTCAATATTGTTTTCATTTTATAATAGAGCAGTTTAGATGTTTCAGCGGCATAGGGTTCATGACTGTAAACGCGACGATTGTAGGTTCAATGCCACTCGGCGGGTTGAAATATTTTCATTTGCTTGAATATGTCTCAAATTTTGATTTGAAAGAGGGGAGAGGAATGCCTCAACACATCTTAACCTTAAGGTTATAACACTCTAAAGGAACTCTTTTAGAAGCTAGCAACAGAACCTTAGGGTTCTATCTTGTTATATTATAAAGTTTAAACTGTACATTATTTAACTTCGTACTGTAATCTGCTTTCAGCAAGCTTTCCGCTGGCGGAATTCAAAACACATAAAGCTGCTCAATGCCTTCCAGAGCTAGGAAATGAAAATATTTAATTCCGCCGTATGATGTCGAAACCCGCAACCATAGTACTTACACCACTATATATGTACTTTGAGAATAAAATTAAGTAATAATTTTCATTATACCGTGAAAACTCTTGGTATATCAACCCACAATAATCTTAAACAAAAAGAGGACCATACCCAAATTACTGTTTCCTTCAGTTGCTCCGTAGAATTCCAAAATCCGTTTTATTCCAAATCGTTCAATGAATTCCACCCAGATTTGTGGTCTAAGACCGTTGCCGATAATAATCCTGACTTTGTGAGCTTTGTCTTCCGGTCCTGGAGGTACTGCTAAGAGATACCGACAGATTTCTCCTATATATTGAGTCGCCTGAAATTTTTATTTCTTTTTTACTTTTACTTTTTTATATTTTTAGGAAGTGATAAGTCTGTCTGTGGCGAGGCTTATTCTCGCTGATTCTGTGCACAGCACAGAGGTACACTTATACTGATACAGATAACATAGTCATTTTTATCACGAATATTGGCATAGAGTACAAATAAATCTTGAAGTTGTTCGATGTTTTATAACGTAACAAAACTTTATTTAAATCAATTACCATCGACTATATCAATCGTACTACTTGTGCATCAGATCGCCAATAATCAAACATAATTCTTACGAACTTTGAACCAGAATAGATCCTTTTCTACAAATCCGAAGAATCCAATGGTATTTATCAAATCCAAAAACATTCAAACATAAAAGGAACTTACTGTGCATCCATGTTTCGCAGCATCCTTCCAATAATTCCTGGCTGAGAACTTCTTTTTCAATACAACAGTACAGCCGTGTGTTAGACATTGTCCAGCTCCCAACACACCTCCAGCGGTATGATGAAGCGGTAGTGGATCGTACAGAATATCTGATACGTTGAGACGAGCTGATTTGTGCACACCCAGAGGTATTAGGAGATATCTATGGAGAAATTAGCAAAATTAGGTAAGTTATTAAGCTAGTTAATTGGAGCTATATATCAAGTCTTATAACAATTGTAATACTCTGGAAATATTTATTTTATTCAAGTAAAAAGAGGGGAAAATTAAGTGAATTCAACAAAAAATATTTTGTAGAATATAATTTAATTTAATCTTTTGTATGTTTTTTGAACAAACTTAGTACTTGAGAGCAAATAATTTTTAATTGCATATTAACTATATAAAAATAAATTAAATTAAAATTTAAATGGATTCTGTTTTTGCAAACACTTAAATCTTACTTTTATTTTCCTTCTTAATATTAAAAAAAAACTGTAAAACCTTTCCTGTTTAAAACGTCATTTTTTACATAAAAGATACTGTATCAATGCATTGTTGTATGACGTAAATGTAATCTCATAAATGTAATTGTTATAAATAACATTTCTACAAAACCAGATAGTATTCAATTTTCGTTTAGTTTTTTTTTTAACTACGGTCCTACCACGGAGGCACTGGATAAAGCTACAAATAAATATTATAAATAATAATATTATAAATAATATTATTATAAATATATATATTCTTGAAATATAAAAGTGACAACTTTTAATAAAAAAATGTTAAATGCTTAATTTTTAATCAAAATAAATGTCAATTTGTCGAGACTTGAATATCAAGATTTACAAAAATAATATGAAACCGTCACAAAATGTATTTTTTTTAGCTCTATTTTGTCTCTTATATGCAGCAAATGTATGCTAAAAATAAAATGGCGTCAGCTGCTATATTGCCTTATCCCAAACATACCGGTTTTGGACTAATTCACCATATATTTTTATTTTGTCTTGTTAGCCTTACGACTTATACTATATATATATATATATATATATATATATATATATATATATATATATATATATATATATATATATATATATATATATATATATATATAATATATATATATATATATATATATATATATATATATATATATATATATATATATATATATAATATATATATATATATATATATATATAGATATATATATATATATATATATATATATATATATATATATATATATATATATATATATATATATATATATATATATATATATATATATATATTATATATATATATATATATATTAGCAAATAAATAATATCATATTATCCTGAAGCAGTTGGCATAACTCTATACAATTTACGAACTTAATTAAGTAATATACCTTATATTTGTAATAATAGCTGCTTTAGGAAATCCGGTAGTGCCGCTCGTGTATATGTATAATAATGTATCCCTCGGCTTAGCTGGTTCCACATCAGTGAAGCTTTCACTTGACATTTCATTCAGTTCAGCTGCCAAGTTTATTGTATCTGGCAGTACAGCGGTAGATCCCCTTTCCGGTGAATTGTATTGGAATAGAGGAAAGTCTGGTATATCGTTTTGTATAGTTTTGATTGCTGTAAAAAGAATGCAGTTTTATTATAGATCTCAACTTCATTACACCCTAATCCTAATAACCCCTTAATCATCATATCTGCGATCTGGGAAGACATATTGCGGGGTTGTGGTCCACCAACGAAACTGTCCCGATCAAGTAAGAGACGGATGTGTTAATGGTGATTCGTTTTATCTATCCTGTCCTTCACAATTATGCGATAACATGTGGAAATTGATTGAAATGTCTTGATGTAGAATCAAATTTGATAGCCAGGAGTGCTTCTACTGTACTCTAACCTCCAGAGGCCGATAAGGAAATCCCAAATAGTTAATAGAATACCAAGTATAATTCAAAGGACATTCGTTATACGTTATGGAGGTCAATAGTAATAGTCATGTTTCAACATTAATTACGAAATTCAATGCTTAGAGCATATGTTTGCTATTGTAACATAATTGAGGACGTGACTTGACTGGACTTGATTGTCTCATATCACTGTCAATGAGATACTTGATTTAAAAAAAAGAACATAATGTTCAACTTTAAAAAATTAATCAAATATTTAATAAAAATAGCATTCTCTGTTATGAGAATAGCGTTCGTTGCAATAAATAAATTGGGTAGCGGAAATTTGAAAAAATCTCGGCAAAAGAACGCATGGCATAGTGGTCGGAGCACTTGGACGGTTTCCATGAGGCGCGGGCTCAAGTCCCGCTGCGTTCAAATTTTTTATATGTTGGACTCGCGCACCGAGGACTAACTGTTTCATGAGCATTCTTATTTTTTGATTTTGTCAAATAAAAAGCATTTTTTATTTTTTTTTTTTTGATTTTCGATCAAAAATGGCCACCCAATTAAAACATTATTTTTACTTGTTCATAATTTTGTACTCTTTGTTTTAAATATAATGTAAATTTTTATATAAAAAAATTCAGTTTGTAATATTGACACTTGTATTATAATACATAATATAGATCCGAAGGCCAGCGCTTAAGTTATAGCGTATTATTTAATAACTATATAACTATAAAATGTGCACATGAGATCTATTGTACGTAGTACGTACAATCGTATATACTTTAAAAAATACGTACTATTATTATATATTTCGAACAAGCTTGGAAATAAAATTGGTGTGTATACATCAGGCGCTATTAAACGTAGAAAACAAGTTTACACTTCATAAAAAGTGGAGATTTTTAATAATATTTTTATGTAATATCATGATTTGCAAAATTTAAAATTATTACTACTAGTGTAACCATTTTATATACCTTCTTCTACTGTAAGATTAATTTTAGTCTACTTAATAAGAAAGTAGTATGTATTTTTGACTGCCAACTTACCATCAGACATTTCATCTCCAAAAATGACAGCTTTGCATCCAGCTATTCTTAAACAGTGAATAAGTTGAGCTCCTCTCAGGTTAGTATTAATCAAGGCAGTGGTGACCCTCAACTTGGCCAGTCCAAGCCAAAGGAACACATATTCAGGCTGAGTTTCCATGAATAGAGCGATTACTTCCCCAGTTTTGAAACCTTGTCGTTTGAAGTACCAAGCTATGCGATTGCTGAATTCGTCTCCCTGAAGTTTTTTAAATTAAATATAATAATTTAAATTGTAGCATATCTGACTATTAACGCGATGGTAGTTTGTTCGAATCCTACTCGGGGAGAATGAATTGATTTCATCTTCCTCGCTCCGGTAACAATAAAAAAACGCGTTTTCGTGTTCCGTTCTCAATACGCAATGTCTCGAAAGCTTATAAGTGAGGAACCAGGGGTCTAAATACCAAGTTCCCTCTGCCTACCCCGCTACTTGCTGGACACATTATGAAGCTAAAAAAAGACTGAAACTTTACTACCGTATTTACTGTCACACATTGCCCCATACCGCCTTAATGGTGCCAAATTTAATCATATGAATACGCTTTACCTTCGTACCTCATCCTGTATATAGCAGTAAAAAAACCTAATTTGAAGAGTATATAAACTTGAGTGAGAAAATCAACGCGATAAATTAACTATGTGGGAATTGAACCCATTATCATCACGCTTATAAAAATATGTTTAAGTAATTTAACAATTTAGATTTCATACTGTCTTATAGAAAAAAAAATTTCATATTCTGACCTAATTGTTACTGAACTGTGATTGGAGAATTGTGTGCTGTGAATTATTTAGAAATCCTGGCTTCAGTAATATTCATAATATGGTATATTTACACATTGCAAGAGTATATAATGCCTTCCTAATAGGCGAATGATAAAGAACGGAGAGCGTCTCCAATTGCCCAGGGACAACAGTTAACCGTTATACAGTTAACCCAATGAATTATTTTCATTTTCTTATCTTCGGTGGAAAGACAAAGCGCTCAACACGCAATGTCTCGAAAGGCGAAAAGCGGAAAACAGAGTGTTTTAACACTACGTTCCCTCCGTTTGTTGTAAGTGAAATACATCGTGAATCTACACAAAGATTCACTAAGGTTGAGTCTTACAAGAAGAAAAAAATTGAATATGTCAAAAATAATTGCTTAAATTAAATTAATTTGTTAATTTAAATTAAATCATGAATAAAAATTAAATATTTAATTGCGTTTTAATATTTACAATGGCATTGTAATATGTTTGAACTTGATAACAATGGTATTTTTTTTTAATTTATTAACTCTAATATTATACCTATTTCGCATATAAAAATGTAGGCAGAGTGGACCTAGAGCTCACAAGTCTTGAGTGGCGGAACTCAACGCTGTCTTTTGTCTTGTTACTGTATCGAGGAAATGACGATATCCCTCTAGTGGGAATCGAACCTAAAATCATTTTTCCTTTAACCATTGAGTGTAACAAACATTTGATTTAGATCTACCTCTTTAAATGTAATAGATCTATCTTCCAGAACGAATGCCTTCTTGTCCGGTGATTTCTTAGCGACCTTGGCCCAACGGCTGACCACAGTGGTGCCCGTTTTCTCCCATATCCATATTGTAAACATCGTAGTAAGGAGAACTCGTAGACCTCTGAAATTTTAATTTAAAAAAATGCATATATTTTTATCTAAGTATAGTACTTAAATAGTGTATAAAAATAGTTATACACATGAAATGTTTAAAAAGTAATATTAATATATCGATTACATAATTTATTGTGTAAATTAAAAACCCAGACTTATTTGTCGTTAGCTTGTTGACATCGCTCACAAAAGTTAATATTATCAGTACCTGTACTTTAGATAATTTTTTATTAAAATTAAATGAAATGTGATTTTTTTTTTGAGAAAATTATATCTTTAACTTAACAGGAGGCCAATCAGAACTCAGAAGCAGCATAATTTTTGTGTCTGTTTGTTTATTTGTATGTAAATTACACAAAAACTACTAAACAGAAGTTATTTAAACATAATATGATAATTGTTTAGTGTCTATAGGGGTATAATAAATAGTATTTGTCACGGCATTTCATGTAGTTCCCGTAAAAATAAATAAAAATCGATCAAAGGGTCGCTAGTTATCAAATACAATTATCACATTCAATAGCAAGATAAGGCTAATGTTGCATTAAATCATTCAATTGTTGTTATCGCACGTTATTTTAGGCATACTATAGTCGTAAAGGCGAAATGTCATAGGTACAAGATTAGTCCAAATAACATCTACGCTTTACAATCCATTGAATCTGGTGTTAAGAGTCTTCGTTCTCCACTTTCCACCTTTATAGATATCATGTGACAGAACTCAATTTTTAAACTTAACTAAATAACATATTTTAACATTCTCATTTCTATTTATTTATTTTTAGATATTATCTTTTACATATTAAGTAGTTATGCTATTATTACTTAAAAATGATTTTGTAAGTAATTTTCATTTTCGCAGTTACAGATACATAACCTAGTGCTAAGACTCTCCGTTTTGTGCTGCCCACGCGAATTCGAAACACCAAGTGTAGTTATCGGCAAAATATAACATGTTAATATTTTTATTTAAATAATAATACTAGCTATACACAGAGTCGTGCCATTGTTATGAGATTGTTTTCGATGCGTGTACGCACAGTTATACTACACGTAAGCTTACCTGTACCTACTTACTGTAAGTACCTTAAAGTAAGTAAGTAACAGGAGTACTGTGCTATATTTCATTTCATAGAAAATCCTATGATATATATATATATTATATATATATATATAGATATATATATATATAGTATATATATATATATATATATATATATATATCTATATATATATATATATATATAAAGCAAAAATCCATATACGAGTATGATAGAATTAAAAATAACTTAATGGTTTAAAGTAATTTCAAGTAGACATTGATTTCTATACATAAGTTCCAAAACAATGTCAAAACATATGTTTCAGATAATAGAATAATATACTTAATATATCTAGAACATGAATTAATTACTTAATTAATTAGAAATATAAGAACAAAGGTCCTCCGAGTAATGTAATTAAAAACAATCCTATACAAGTTACAACCATATAATTATATCACAATGGATATAAAATCTTAATAATATTTTACCGAGTGACTGACAGACAACGCACAACCGCAATTACGCAACGTAGTAACGTGAAATTTGATATGCACTACGAGAGGCTTTCTCGTAGGATTTTACCTTTTATAGCAAACACAATTAAAATCATTTAAATATTACTAGCTGCGCCCGCAACCTTCGACGCGGGAAAGTCAATTTGAACTAGCTACTTACTACTGTTTTATAGTTACTTGTACTACATATTTTAAATTGTATATACTTAAATAAAATATATAAAATTTTTAATGCATTGTTATTTGAATCCGCGCCTCATTGAAACCGTCCAAGTGTTACCACTAAGCCATGCGTTCTTCATCACGCTGCCTCGAAATTCTAATATGCTTTATACAACTTATTAAGTTGCTAGCATCTGTAGGGAGGTTTTTACAAATTTCAGCTACCCTAAGATTATTGAGAGATTAAGCAAAGAACACTGGGCCGTTGCGTTAAAATTTTTATATGTTTTCTTTAAGCGTTTTTCTATCCTTAGCGTGGATTAACACTTTAAAATTAAAAAAAAATCACCAATATATATTTATATTGGTGAAAACGGTGCATTGCATTTAAATCAGTTCGGTTAATCCGTTGCTGACACTAGCGTGCACAATTGCACAGACAGACAACATTTTTAAAAATCATTATTTTGTGTTCAAATCCATATCCATATACTTACAGACAGAAACTTTAAAACTAATCTAAAAAGGAAATTCACGCATTTCACATATAGCATGGGACATAGAAAGAATTTACTGTCAGAACACTCTAGTCTAATGTCACCCACATGAAACGTGTCAAAATGTGAGGAAAATAACTTCAGTAATCCTCTGTGTGGGGTTCGATCCCACAACCATCACATACAGTCCAGTCCATTCCAGTCCAGTACAGTCTTAGTACCACAACGACCTCAATTCCTTTTTGGACTTTAAACTATCCCACAGCTGTAAAGGTGTTCTGTAGAGATTGTCAATCTTTCCATCGACTAACGGATGTTCTTGATTACTCTATTGAAATAGGTGTCCGTTTATACCTTGACCTCGCGCCGTCATGATTCGCCTGACAATGTTACTCGAATGTCAAACTTGTATGGAAATATTTATTTATAATATTATAAGGAGAAAGCTGAGTGATTTGACACTAGATAATCTGTTTTATATATATATAAATATATATATATATATATATATATATATATATATATATATATATATATATATATATATATATATATATATATATATATATATATATATATATATATATATATATATATTTATATTTTACTCAATGGTTAAGAATATTAAAAAAAACAGTAATAAATTCTTTGTGTGCTTCATTTAATATTATTATAACAGCATCGTTGTTTAGTTTAGGCTAATTTTTAACATTGTTTTCTTTGTTAGTAGAATATTTTCACACCTTTATTACATTTAATTGTTTCAAAAGTTATATATTTCTGTAGATTTAAAAAATACCATTAATTGAGCTAGACATATATGTGTAAAAATATTTTTAGAAAAACAAAAGTTAAGTAACTAGATTTGAACCCGCACCGTCCTGAAAACCATTTAAGTTTTCTCATCAAGCTACATTAATATTCTTATACGCTTGTCACAATGTATTTGTATTGTTAACATCTATAAAGAATTATAACTTATAACATCTTTAAACACTTATATTGTCTCTATTTTGAAATGTATGCATAAATAAAAATAGCGGAAGTCGGGATCATAGTTACTCTAAGTATGTATATATATATATATATATATATATATATATATATATATATATATATATATATATATATATATATATATATATAATACATGGTGTGTATAAATAGATATATATTTCAATCCCATACGAGCATTAAGCCGGATGGCACCCATTGTACGGTAGCCGGCGAGGTGTTGACTTTATTGAATGATTATGTTACGTAAGATATTGAGTGCAAGTAAATTACTTTTCATTTGAGTAATTGGAGCAATGTACATGAAGATGCTAAATTGTATAGATAATCAAGATATTGTTTATTATAATAGACTATTCCTTATTCTTTTTAAATTTTAATAAAATATGTTGTTAATTAATAACTGGTGTTCTTTTTTAATACGGATTTTTTTTTTATTTTAAATAGACACAGTATAAAATTGCTTATAAATTATATGAACAATGGTAGACTTTGACCTACATTATGTAAAATATTTTTTATAATTTTGTTAAAGATGACGTTTAATTATCAGCTTCACGCTTCAACCCGTATATAGTAAGCAGAGAACCTAGATATTAGACACTAGAAACTCTTCACACTAGACACTCGGATAGTGTGTGTGACACTCACACACACACACTTTCCACTTAATTTTTGCGCTTGTTTGTGAGCGGAACTCAACACCGTGATTTCGAATGCTGTAACAAAGCTACAGTTGTACGTATAGTTGTAATATATATATATATATATATATATATATATATATATATATATATATATATATATATATATATATATATATATACAGCATCTAAAGCAACATGTGTGAGATATATGTCTATGGTATACAGTGACCTAAAAACCAACATATCTATTGAATGAATTGAATGACAAATCATAGGCCAATGAATTGTTGAAAAATTGACACCGTGCCTTCTATATCCGATAAAAAATACTAGAGCCCGCCCGCGTCTTCGCCCGCTTGTAAAACACTATTATTTATTTAATAGTAAAGTAAAATCCGTTCAGTAGTTATTGCGTGAAACCGGAACAAACATACATACTCACAAACGTTCAAATTTATAATATTTATATTATAGTAGGGACTAGTAGAATTATTTTGAAATAAATTTACTTATATTATTTGTATTGGCGGTTAAAATATGTACAAGACAACCAAACGGTTGAGTACTCACTATAGCCTGTTTAAACGACTGTCGTGGGTTGATTAGAAAAATGAGAAAGCAAGGTGTCGTAAAACAAGGTTCTATATACGCTTAATAAATGCAGTATAAAAAATAAATAATATTCTTTTGTACTAAAGGGCTGCTTAGAGTTGTGGGTGCGAATCTGTATCGATACAATTATATTGTTCAGTATAATTACATTTATATATAATTTAAGTTTCGTTTCAAGCCACTTACGAATTACACTAAGCAAAATATGAATTAAATATTTTTATTCGTTTTATTTGATTTATTTCGATTTCGCGACGGGTTCGATTCCCAAAGAGGGAGAATAAATTTCTTAATTCCCATGTTCTGGTACCAAAACAAAGCACGGCGTTGAGTCCCGCCACTGAACGGAATCTCTCCAAGCGGAAAGTGGGGAGCGCAGTGTCTTAACACTAGGTACCCTCTTCTTATCATGCTATAAGCGAGAAATAGCGCGAAGCTGTTTTTTATCTTTTATAATGCTTTTTTAAAAAAAAAGTTTTTTCATATATACGACGTGTCTGTAAAAAGTAAGATGACTTTTCATATTTCGCGGGCAACGTACATTCTATTATCGATATTTTTTGTTGTTGTTGTGTTGGTACACATGTCCCGAACACATGTTCACAATTTCAACTATATAGCATACGTAGTTGGTTTTTCGTTTAAAAAGTTTAGATATGTTTTAATATGCTCGCCGATTTTTTTTAATATTCTAAAAATTGGAGCAAAGAATTTGCAACAAATTTTGTGTGAAAAATGCTCGAAAACGCTTAAAATGTTGACAATACGCTTAAAGTGTTGTACGGTAAGTCTTCTCTAAGTAAAAAAAAATACATGTGCTACAAATTCTAACAAGATGGCGGAGAAGATACCACTGACGAACTTCGCTCTGGACGTCCCAGCACATCAACAACAGAAGATATCCAAGTTGTAAGTAATAAGAGAAGAGTAGCTGAGGACGTTGGCATGTCAATAGGCTTGTGTCATGCATTTTTATCTGTTGTTTTGAGCACGAGATTTATCAGAAGAACCATTGCATTTTGGCAAAAAACCAACACAACACAACAATCATGTCTCAGCCACTATAACAACTAAATTTGGCTTGTAACATTTTCCTGTTCCACAAACTGAAAAGACCTATGAAAGGACGTCGATTTCCAACGATTGAGGAAATAAAAACTGCATCGCTGGAGAAGCTCAAGGCTATGCCAAAAATTGCTTTAAGGTATGGAAAAAGCGTTGGCACAAGTGTATTGAATCTCTTTCAAGGAATATAATTTACATAATTTACAATATGAATATTATTTATCAGTTTCATAAAAATATAAAGTCACCTTACTTTTTGAACACCCGTATGTATCTATAACAACCGTACTGTATAAATATTTTCCGATACTAGCTAAGAATTCTTGGTATTTATGGAAATTCAAGCTTTACTGCAATAACTTTGTACTTTGATCCCACTTATGCGGTCACGTTAATGATCAATACCGTGTGATTTATACGTTATTATATGTAATGGCTTGTGATAGAAAATATAATGTAATTAGTACTTTAGCCACACACCACATAAAACATATATATTATATGTGTATTTTGTATATTATATATATATATATATATATATATATATATATATATATATATATATATATATATATATATATAATATATTATAATATATATATATATATATATATATATATATATATAATATATATATATATATATATATATATATATATATATATATATATATATATATATATATATATATATATATATATATATATATATATATATATATATATATATATATATATATATATATATATATATATATATATATATATATATATATATATATATATATATATATATATATATATATATATATATATATATTTATATATATATGGGGGAGAGGTTTATAGAACAACGAAATCGCTATAGTTTACTGGAAGTTTACTGGAAGGTACGTTTTTGGAAGATGGCACCAGTAGAGAGAGGAAGTCAGAAATTGGAATGATCAGGCCCTCTTAAACCTACACTCAGGTGACAAGTCCCAGACACGCCTCTGAGTTCCTCTACCTACAACGCGACATGGGATACTAAGTAGTTGTTTTCTTTATAAATATAGATAAAGTGATAAGATAGTAATAATATCATTAATTATACAGCGTGTGTTTAAACGTATATTATTAAACATTGGAATTTGGTTATATTTTTAGGCCTTTAGACATTGACTTGCTTATTTTAAAAAAAAGGCAAAAGCTTATAATATATCCTTGTCACGGTGATCAAAAGCTTATACATTCATTTACACTTTAGTATATGTTTGCATATATTTTACATTACACTTTAGTATATGTTTACATATATAAAAAATCGCTTCCATTCAATGTGTGTGTGGATATTTAGTACTATGCAATGTATTTTAATAAGATTTTTACTAATGGACATTCAGAGTGATTCAAAATATTAGTATTAATATTATTATTTATTAGAATAAAGCCTTTAAATGAAATCGAAATAAACAAATATAGACACAAAACACACACACACATACACACGCACACACACACACACACACACACACACACACACACACACAACACACACACACACACACACACATACACGCACACACACATAGTTTACGCAGGTGAAGTCGCGAGCGGAGTACTAGCATATAACATAAGTTATACTCACAGCATATCTCTATGAAAGGTCCTCTTCCATATATAAATCCATTGATATCGATCCCCAGTCATCAAATATATGGCCAAAGTAATAATAATACTACCAAAAAATGGAGAATTCTTCACCATCCATAATAAAATACCGCAAATAGAAGCGATTATTGTCAGAATCAAATATTTCCGATTCTCCGCTTCTTCAAAGCGGACTTCCGTTTTTTCCGCCATAGTTTCGCTTTTAATACGTTGTCATATTTTGAAATCTGAAATATATATATTTTAAATTAGTATTGATAAATGAAGTTGATGATACTATGTTGTAAGGGTCAGGTTTCAATCGAAAATTTTACCATCTCTAGAAATAATACTAGCTACCTTTTGAAATAAGTTGAAATAAGTAAGTTATAATAATAATAATAGCTTTATTAATTCCATATGTAAGTAAGTTAGTTAGATATAAATTAAACTAGTACAATAATATAGATAATTCAAAAAAAGAAATACCAACACTGATAAAGTCCAGTGTTCGAACACTCCTCTTCTTCTCTACTTTCTACGTACTTAAGAGACTCATGCATACTAAATACATAAAGGCCAATGCTGCATTTTATTTTATATATAAAAAAATATATGAATTAACATTTCTGTATTGATAATGTCATCATATATTTACAGATTATACTAATGAAAATACTTTATGTACGTTAGGTGTGTACGGTATATATGTATGTATATATGTATGTATATATGTATGTATATATGTATGTATATATGTAATGTCAGTGGCATAAAATATTTTTTTATGAAACTAAGCTGGTGTGAAAAGATCTATATATCATTATAAAATTTAACCTAGTATACGAAGTTTATTTAGACTACACAGTAAGAGAACTTTGATCCTCAACCATTAAATGTTATTTAATATTTATAAGATTTAGAGAAGGTGATCCGACGGGAATCGTATTGTATGGACACTTCGCCACTGGTAAATGTCTATAACGTATACCATATTTATTGTGAACATATTGTACTTTGTTCACGTCGCGTGTTTCATCACAAGTCCTACTTAATTCCAATGTAACGAGATAAATAATTGCCGCAAACAATTTATCTTAGCTAATGTAAGATAGTACTAATGACTATATAAAAATTATGAGTCTATAAACAACATCTTAAAACTATTAACGTTATCGGAAATTCGAACGAAAAAAATACTTGTTATATTTCACAATATTTTATCATTTAAATAATTTAAATAACGTAATTTACGTTGGGATGGGACGGAGTGCGCGTTTTTACGTACGTTTTAGAGCCCATACATACAATACAAAAGTACAATTTCGAGGTATTGTTCAAAAACCCAACGCCGCATGTGAAGACAATGTTACTTACTTCCATATATTTACAAAGACAGGCAGTCGTGGCGCAGTGGAAGATTTTGACTGAAAATGCGATAATTTTGGATTCAGCTCCCACTCTTGTGCATTTATTATTTATTATTATTGTTTAAATTTATTATTACGATTCTATTTAACTTACTGTGGATTAACAGTTTAAAAATAGTAAAAATATTTTGAATAAGTTGAGTAACGCCACGAATAGGCTCGAATTCGATTTGGATGGTATGGGGGGAACGGAATATTTTGTCACTCAGTTCTCTTGGTACTTATTTGTTACAAATATCACAATGTCACAATAAAAAGAACGATACGTAACTAACAATGAAATGTGTTTGACCGGATGCTATAATTTTTTAAATTGCGTACGCGCAGATACCAGTGTAAGGGGACTGGAGTCAAATGGCGTGAATGAATGTCAGTTTAGCTGTAGTATATTCACTCACATATGTATGTTTGTGTGTGTATGAATTTCTTCTAAACGTAACTTTTTAATAGAAAAAGGATTAATTTATATTAGGCAGTATAAGACGGTACTGTTGCCGAAGATTTTATATTAATATATATTATATATATATATATATATATATATATATATATATATATATATATATATATATATATATATATATATATATATATATATATATATATATATATATATATATATAATTTTTTTTTTGTGTTTGATAGTCATTGGAATATATATCTCAAATGTATTGTTTCGACGTAACGTCAGATATCTCAGGAACTTAAATTGTGTCATGTCATTGACAACTTTTAGTCATTTATTTCTATTGGAAACGGGGCTGAAGCCACCTTTGAAATAAAAACTATTTTTTTAGCTTCACGCTGCATCCCGCCCATAGCGGGGTAGGCAGAGGAAACCTAGTGTTAAGACACTTAGTTCCCCACTTTCCACCTCTCGAGGCATTGCGTGTTGAGTGGCGGTACTCAACGCCGCGCCTTGCCTTGTCGCCAGAGCGAAGATAATGAAAATTATTTATTCTCCCCGAGTGGGAATCGTCGCGTTTACAGGCAAAGCCTAATACTACTATAGTGTTGTTAATATGTTTTATATTCAGTTAAGAACTACTAACAAATTACTAAGATTTCCTTTATCAATATATTTTAAAAGAATTAAGTACCTACGTGTGATAAGTAGTAGTGTTAGTAGGTTAGTATAGAATATATAGAGGTAGTAGAGAATACTTTAATTAAACCGTAAAAAACCTAGACACTGAAACAATTTTAAACACATTTTTGAAAACTATACTTTATGTCGTAACATAAATGGTGTCGGAGAGATTGGTCGATTTATGATTTATCTCAATAAAAGTTGTATATTATTCACCGTCACGGCTGTGTTGAAGCGTCTGGATATGTGCGCGGTTGTTTTGGATTCGATTCCCACTGCAGGTGAATGAAGTGACGTGCCACTATACCCACAGAGTACTATAAGTCACAGAGTGAGACAGAGAGAGTTGGTTCACTGCAGATTTAGTGGTGGCTTGTCCTACTAGAGCCAAACGGTTCCAAACCGGTCTGCGGCCCACTAGTGCCCATATACTAACTTAACTACTAACATATACATACTTAATTGTGGATGCCAATCGGAAATAATTTTGAATTTATTTCATTATTTATAGTATAAATATTTACTAAAGCTTATTTAAATTTATTAAACTTTTGTATACCTATAATATAGGTATAGGTCCTATATCATCTCAAGTGTTCCCGGTAAAGAAAAGGTTGGGAGCCTCTGTACTAGAGCGTATAATTTTTTTTAGCTTTTTTTTTGTATCCCGCGCATATCAGGGTAGGCACAGGCCGAACCGTAGGCAAAAGGAACCTAGTGTTAAGACATTCTGTTCCTAAGTAAGTAATTATCATTATCCATAACATTGTCATTGTTATAACATTGTCATTATCCATATTATAATTAACATGTACATCTATCCATACTCAGATTTACCAATTAACATTAACTGGTATTAAACGTTTATATAGATCGTTATTTCCCGTTCGAGCTACACAAAGAGCGGTTTTATATTCCGCCACCCGATATTTTAATAAAAAAATTTTACACACTGTTTCTGTTTCTGTTTCTGTACTTACTTATGTAATATGGTATTCGTGAAGGTATATATAGAAAAAAAGAAGCATATGACATTTTAACCTCAATTAAACACTAATCAACTTCCCTGAGTGTCATTGTTTACATATAATTTTCGTTGAATACATAATATTATGTTGTTCTATTATTATATACACAGATATATTATATTATTATAGTACGAATACGAATGCACTATTAACATATAATATATTTATATAACATAATTTATATAATTTCTAATATAAATAAATAATATATTATTTATTACCTTTCCGCACAAAATTACGTGTGAACGTGTAACACTCAAACTTGCAAAGCACAACACTGAGAGCTGAATGAGCACTGATGTTGTGTACTAAACGGCATAGTGAAGTGTGTTTAAGTATCGATATTTTATTATCGATTTTTTTCAGAGAGCATTAATAATTTTCTTTTTTTTTTTAAATAAGCTTTAAGTGTATATAGTTTATATTTTGTTTTGCACAGATTTTGAAAACTAGCCTCACTTGTAGAAGTTTAGCATCAGTATAATACTAGAGTAGAAAAAAGAAAAAAATTATATATAATAATTTACGAGAATAGGGGCCGTACTCTTTGGTGAACAATCATATAATGTTACACTACAATAATTTTCTTATAATAAAATTAATTCTTCGCTTTATTTGTATACTAGCGGCTCGCTCGCGGATTCGCCCGCTTGAATTAAACTATTATTTATTTTATAGTAAAGTGAATTGCATTTGTTTATCATATATTGTAGCCCGTGTGTAATTCTTATGTATAAGCTATATATCTGCTAATTTTCATCTAAATCCGTTCAATAGTTTTTACGTTAAACCAAAACGAATATATATTCTCACAAATTGTCACATTTATAATATTAATAGGATAGTATAATCGATATCAGCTACAACTTGTTTTGTTTACAAATCGAAATATTCAATTCACTTCCACTATCAGTGAGCAAAACTGAGTATCTACTGACATTATCAGTAATCTTTACGTTGATAATTTATCATTTTTAAACAAATAATAATAAACAATATTTCTGCTGTTGCAGGTATAATTAAATAATCTTATCTACTTTACGGTGTGAATATGCACGTTCGGAATATTTATTTATGATTTGAAAGATAACTTAAGAACTTGGTGGTAAACTGAAACAAAACATGATTATATTAATATGACATTCAAATATATATGACTCATTGCAAAATATTAAATCTTTGCTTGTTGCGCCAAGCAAAATTAAACTGATGTTGCAATTTTCACCAGCTACACAAAATTTTTGGTAATAATCATATAATTTTGAAAGAAAATCTTGGAATAATTTAATTTTTCAAACCCATCCTACACTATATGATATGATAGAGAAATAAAGAAAAAAAATGCCTCAAAATACATTATTACGGTTTACGTCAATTTTGATAATGAAGGTGACTTTACGGGTTTCTTTTTTATTCTGTCTCCTGAACGACGACCTGATAGACCACTAATCTTGATCATTCACAGCCAATCTTCAAAACACTTCACTCTTTATATCATCATAGCACATTCGGCCTGTGGTAGGATGTACTGAGTGACTGATGTTTAGGCACTGTGAGGTAGATTACTCAAAATTATGACGTAGTTCTACAGATTCTGCTGAGAAGACGTATTCTTTTGTGCCCTCTCTTATAGTTGTGCTAGTGGAATGTTTGGATAAAGTACACATATGTCTGCATGATCTGGCCTCGGGAACTCCATGACGATTAAATATAGCTTTCGTATTAATTTGATTAAAATTAAATTGATCTTGCGTTCTAATTTCATACTTGATATTTTTCAATATCAAGCTGAAAGTTTGAGGATGAAAAAATATAGATTTTTATGTTAGTAGTATCTCTCAGTAATTGCTTTTCGTCCATTTATCGATGTTTATTTTTGATAAATTATGTAAGATTAAAATATTTACTTAATGTATTAATAGCGTAACTCAACTTCATATTTTGTTTTAAATATATATGACTCATTATGCCAGACCACACACTGCACAAATTACTGTGGCAAAACTATAGGAATTAGAATTGGAACTTCTTCATCATCCTCCATACTCACCAGGTGTAGTTCTCATAAACTACCACTTCTTTCGTACTTTGGGCAACTTCTTGATAGGAAAATTCCGATATAGCACTCTCATACTATATTTATTATATATTCATACACTCATCACCACCGTAAATGTAATATATATATATATATATATATATATATATATATATATATATATATATATATATATATATATATATATATATATATATATATTACAAACGAACAACAATAAAAAATTAAGTATATCGATATATTACCACGCCACTATAAGAGTTTATCGGCCTCGCTCTCAACAAGCAGTTATCGTCGCTTGAGCTTCAAATAACTATTTTGCTTTAAATATACTTTATTTTGTATGCAATAAGAATCAAATTAAATAGAATTTTTTGCTTACACACATCATAATTGTGTTAATTGAATTTAACTTTTATATTGAAAGTAATAAGATTTAAAATGCTTCTACATATACATAAATTTTCATCAGACATTAAGATATACATAAAAACTTTTTATACAACTATGAATTTTAAACCCATAGACATAGGGCTCATGAGTTTTTTGCTTGTATAAGTAATTAATCCATTGTTATTGTTATAAGCTCAGTAATAAATCAAGATATTAATGTCATTCACATTTTTAGATATGTCAAATGATAAATTAAAAAAAAATATTTATGCATATATAAAAAATTGGTAAACAAGGCAATTATTGTTCAGTTGTAAAATTTGTTTAGACCTAGGGTGTAAACTGGAAAGTATGACGTGGAGTGTCGTAACACTACATTCTCTGCTATTTATTCTAATTAATATAATAGTAACGTACTAGCTCAAATTTAAGTAAAAGTCGAGGTTACATTATATTATAAAAAAAACGCTGGTTAGAATTTTTTAATAATATTTATGAAGTGACTTTGTTTTCAGAAACTCATTGGTCTATTTTCTATATCTTAGGAATAATTATATGAACGTAATTAATTAAAAGAGAGGACCGATGTTTAAGACAATCCGTTCTTCGCCTTCCGCCTTTCCAGGTGTAATGTATTTGTTTTGTTACCAGAGCGAGAAAAAAATAATTGTAATAAATTCTCCCCGAGTGTGAACCCACAACCGTTAAAAATACGTCATTGCCAGAACCAAAAAAGCAAAGCAAATTTACTTGTCAATGTTGTGAGGACCGGGGCGTCCCAGAGGAGTCCTCCGAGGCCACCTTAACCTCAATTTCTCTCGGCCAAAAGATCCACTTGGACTAGCACCGCCTCGACTTTTTTAATTTTTTTATTTAACTTGCAATGTATGTATGTATGTATGTTTGTTCGGGTGGAATTTTTAAGCTCAATAGATCATATTAATAAATATTAATATAAAATATCTTCAATCGATTGAGCTGAAATTCTGTATATAATATATGTTTAGTTCGGGTGACAATGCATTATGCACAATTAAGGTGTGTCACGTATTTTTAAATCCAAAATGGCGGTGACTTTAAACCTAGGTTCATAAGTTTATTGTAAAAATTTAAAAGGAAAATATGATATTCTATTTTTTAGAGCGTTTAAATAAAATTAAAATAAAAGAAATATATATTTTTTGCTTTTTATTTATTTTATATATGTATATATGTATTTTATGTATGTATATATTTCGTAACATATAAGAAAAGTATGAACTATAGACTATAAAAAAGTCTAGTGTCCGACTGAAATTGATTTTTACGATCGAAACCGAAACCGAAAACGAATTTCGGCAACGGTCTCAGTTTAGGCCGAAACCGAAACCAAAACTTCTTTAGAGGTATCATGTTTTGAGTCAGTTTTAACACTATTCTTTAAATCACATAATAAATAATAACTATTAACTTAAATACTTTTTTAGGTTGTTATCTAATATCACAATTGTAAAAGTAATTATTTAATATTGAAATGATAAATAAAACCCAATAAAATGGAGCACACCTAGGCATCTTTCTAAATAACCACTCATTTTATCATAAACGTACTAATTTGCCAAAAAAAAACAATTATTTAATTGTACTTGCTATTTGGTTATATTGGTAATAATCATTAAATTCAACATTGGAGCTCTAATCCTTATCAAGTATCTAACAAATAAAAATACTTAAAGAAAGCATAAAAAATTAAATACAGCGGGATTTGAACCCACGCCTTGGCAGGTATGCCGCCGAATGCGAAACTAAACCGAAACACAATCGAAACCGAACCGAACCGAAACCGAACTTTCGGTTGGACACTAAAAATGTCACATGTTAATTTAATAAATGTATTGATTTCTTAAACTAATTACTAACTAATCTATGTTTATTTACACTAGAGGAGCCGAAATACGTAATACGCGTTGCCATAGCAACGTGTATGTCACTTTATAGTGTATAAGTGTATAAGTGTATATTGTCATATGTCAAGTATATGGTAGCGTGTGTTATAATAATAATAGTTTATTATACAAAAAAAAACATAGAACACTTTACAGATCTTGTCGCTGAAAGTGATCTCTTCCAGGCAACCGTTATAGTTAACATTGGATCAATAGTAGAAACGCAGAAGGGTGGAAGAAGTATTGCATTACAACTATACATACATTTAGGTTATATTATTTATTATAAATAAATATACTAGACATACTCACATGTATAACAATTTATATAGATATATACACATAGACACACAAACATACATAAATATATAAATATACATAAGAGTGTTATATTAATTTTAAGTTTACATATATATATATATATATATATATATATATATATATATAGTATATCTATATATATATATATATATATATATATATATATATATATATATATATATATATATATATATATAGATATATATATATATATATATATATATATATATATATATATATATATATATATATATATATATATATATATATATATATATATATATATATATATATATCATTGTAATCTACAAAGTAAATTGACTTGAATTAGTAAGCAATCTTTTTTTTTACTTATTATAAATAATATATTATGTAGGCTTAAGTAAAATTTAAAAAAGTAAAGCTCATGATGATTTAGAAAATACACTTTTATTGTTATTAGAAATAATAATATTGTTTAAATATAATATTTACATTTATACATGTTTAATTATAATAATCCAAAACAAAAAAAAAGCAGCAGGTAAGTGCTAATTTTAGCCATTTAGTAGTATTAAATAAATAATGAAAGTTGAATTTACTTTTACAAGGTCATTTATATACATACACATACGTGAAGCTGTTAACGCCGCAACCCGCATATAGTAGGATAGGATAAGAGAACGTAGAGTAGAGGCACCTTGCTCTCCGTTTTCCTCACGAATCCGAGGCATAGTGTGTTGAGTGGCGAAACTCAACACAGTACTTAGTCTGTCCAGAACACATCATACCTCATTGCAAAATAAGAGGTGCAGATTCAAATACAGTGAGGTATGTTAAGGTAAGTAAAAGAAATATTTTTACCTATAAAAATTACCCTCACATTGAGTAGAAGTTGTCAATGACTTAGTTAGAGAACACATATATTAAAAAAAATTAAGATTTGGCATTTTTTTCTTTGGCAGTAACAATGTTTGGATTACATCTATAGTCAAACCGTTTGTTTCAGGCATATATTTAGTACAAAAAACCGTTGCGAAAACACTTATGAAGGCGAAGAAATAGAATAGCGGGCCCAATCCGACAGCGGCTACAATAGGATTGAACACGAAGAGTATTATGGAATTGAAGAGCCATGCGAATTGCACGCCAATCATGGACATGGTACTTTTAACCTGGAATATAAAATAGTGATGTAACACTAAAAAAAATAATATATATATATATATATATATATATATATATATATATATATATATATATATATATATATATATATATATATATATATATATATATATATATATATATATATATATATATATATATATATATATATATATATATATATATATATATATATAAGGCAATCTAAATTAACGACCGTCGTGGCAAAGAGGCACAGCGACTGCTTATAAACACGAAGTTATGTGGGTTCGATTCCCACTCGGGGAGAATAATTATTTTTGCTATTTTCTTGGCTCTGGCTATTAACGTGCAATGCAAATAGGAAGGCGGGGAACGGAGTGTCTTCACACCAGGTTCTTTCTGCCTATCCTGCTACGTGCGGGATACAGCGGGAATAATTGTAAGTTATTTTTTTTTAAATGAATATACTAGGTATAATGTTTTATTGTACGTATTACAACATTACATTACATTTAACACAGATAGTAGGGTGACAATAGTGTACATATATAAAATATTTTTAGTCGTTTTTTTTTTCTCTTTTTTTAGCTTCACGCTGTATCCCGCATATAAAGGCGCAGGCAAAGCGAAACTTAGTGTTAAGACACTTAGTACCCCGCTTTTAGTATTTGTCTTATTACCAGAAAAATGGAAATAATTCGTTCTTTTTAAGTGGGAATCCAACCCACAACCATGTTGTGTACGCCCACGACAGTCCCTAAGACATATTCCTTCCATAATATTAAAATATAATACCTCAGGCAAGAACAGCTCAGCCAACATCATATAAGGCACTGTACCAGCACCACATGTGCATGTGATGCAGAATGCGTACATCAGTACAGCGGTCAGCCAATGCGGGCCCCAGTGCAGCTGGATCTGGGTGCCGACAGCTATGCAGCAGAACCCAGTTGCTATTGATGAGTAAATCATGACTGGCTGTGGAAGAAGATTTATATAAAAATGTTTATTACGTTGCTGACTGTAACGCGACGGTCGTGGGTTCGATTCTCGCTCGGAGATAATGAATAATTATTTTCATTTTCCTCGCTCCGGTATCAAGGCAAACCGCGGTATTGAGTTTCTTGCGGATAGCAAACTCTAAAGGCGGAAAGTGGAGAAAGGAATATTTTAACACTAGGCTCCTGCCTACGTTGCTATAAGCGGGATATAAGACAAATTCTTGATTCTGCAGCGAATATGGGTAAACTATAGAATATTTGTATTGTACATTTATGAACTAGACTTAGCATATTACAGCTGATATTAATTTTAGCTCAATTCAAAAATTCAATTAAAAAATTCTTCATACCTCAATGCAATCCTTATACTAATGTAAATACTTACCCTACGTCCCCAATAATCTAACAAACATGCGGAGACGATGCCAGAAATAGTATTTATAATAGCAAAAATAATGCTCGACAAGTTTGCTGACATACTCGGTAAGGCTTCCTCAAACAGTGGCTCAGAGTACACCTGTATTATGGCCAGGCCTTGGCATATAGCTATAATGTACAACACAAGGGTTAGTGCTAGAGCCCTTCGTGTTGATTGAGATTTTTCTGAAAGCAGAAATATGTATATAAATATATATATATATATATATATATATATATATATATATATATATATATATATATATATATATATATATATATATATATATATATATATATATAACATATATATATATATATATATTATATATATATATATATATACTATATAATATATACATATTTAATTAATACTTGTAAAACTATTTTTACGATATAAATTGATAATTTACATTAAATATCTTTTTCTATTTATTTCATATCAAAGTAATAAAACCAAAACTACTTACAGCTGTAATATCTTCGTCAGTACAAACTGTGTCTCACGCGTTGTTTATAGTGTTATAAGAATATGACTAAGTATCAGAATGACTTTTTTTATTTCTCTTATATTTTCACGCTGTATCCCGCACATAGGGTACCTAGTGTTAACACACTCCGTTTCCCGATTTCAGACAAATTTTCGAAATATTGCGTACTGTCTTCTTACCAAGAAATTGCGAAGAAATGAACTAATCAATTCTCCCTTCATGGGAATCGAACCCACAACCGTCGCGTAAATAACATAAGTACACAATAGTAAAGAATTATTTGTTTATTCTCAAAGTATTGTAGTACCTATGTTATTTTACAAATCCTGGTTTTTCAATAGTTCTATTAGTATTTACAATTTTCATACTCACTTAAAAATTGTAGTAAGGAGAGTTTTTGTTTTGTTTGAGATTCAGGATTCAGTTTTTTTCCCTCTGTAGTGGTTTCTGTGAATAAGCAAACAATTAGGTATTGTCTAGACCAATAGAAAGTTTTTTTTTATAAGTATATTAAACATATAGGCCTAAAGGCAAAGGAAAAATTGTGTTGGGCCACTCTTCCACTCGTGATACTTAACGCCGTGCTTTGTCTTTCTTTAACTGATTTAGGATATTCACGACGGCCTCTTATGTATTAACTGTAAATATTTATATATATATATATATATATATATATATATATATATATATATATATATATATATATATATATATATATATATATATTATATATATATATATATATATATATATATATAATTCTTAACACTTATCATATCGTAAGTTCAAATCTCAAATGCTTAATATTTGGTATACAGGTGAAACCCGATTAACCGGAATACTTGTTGAAATAGAAGAAATTACTTAGTTTTCCGAGGTCTCAACGTGCGAGTGGGCACTCGTTGTAGGAAGAGGAGCTCAGTCCAGCGTCTGGGACTTGTGACCCAGATCTAGGACCCTTTTACCTTAGGGTCCAAGGTCCTCCCGCTATCTAATCATATTCTTAATTCCCAAATTTCATATCTTGGGTAAATGAAATTTTTGCATTTATGTAATTTATACAACACATATATTATACGTCGCAGTTGGCTTAATAAATTTCTAGCCATAAAATTCTTTATGTATTTGCATATTAAATTACTTAATCTTATTTGAATACGTCATATCTAGTGACAGTAAACATACATACATACATACATACATACATACATACATACATACATACATGTGTTAGTGGTAAACTAAAAAAAAAATGTGTAAATAAACAAGAAAATTATATTTATGGGCGTAACAGTAACTGTTATTACGTCCATAAATTGTTCCCAGTCAAAAAGGCGTCAGAGCATCCTTATAGACACAAACCAGAATGTTCCCGTTGTCTTTGGGGAACACCACCAGATACGCCAGAACGGCGGAAACTTGGAGGATAGAGCTATGATAAAAAACTACGTAGCTGTTTGTAGCATATATGTATATATATATATATATATATATATATATATATATATATATATATATATATATATATATATATATATATATATATATATATATATATATATATATATATATATATATATATATATATATATATTTTTATAATTGAAATATTGAACAGTGTAATAATGTAGATTAGATTGCGAAATTTTATTATAGACGCATATTCTCAGACCCATAAATGATTTACAAGCTTAGCTTTATTTATTATTTTATTCTTGTAAAATAATTGTTAACACTTAGACGGTGGTCCTAAAAATTATACGTGAAATAGTCTTTCAGGAGAGGGCTGGTCTAAAATAAATAAAATGCCTCGAAATTACCAACCAATTGACCTTTGTAAGGGGAGGGATGGAACACAATATTAATGGAAGGCATTCAATCCATGATATAGTACAATGGGATATCTATGCTCTTACTAGTCTACTCTCCTTAGTAATATTTTCCCCACTTTACTTAGATCTGGTAGTCATGCACCATTTTAAAGCCCACGAAATGTCCCTACAGTTAGCCCCTCTATTTGTATTTCAAAGGTTTTTAAGCAAACAGTTGCTTCGCAATATGTAAATTATAATATTTTGTTCTCCATATCCAAGACAATAGGAACAAGAAATAAAGATAAGCTTGTAACGCGTAGTTATCGCCTCCAAAAAGTAAATAAATCATTTATGGGTCTGAGTATACGCGTCTATGATAAAATTCCACAATCTGCTCTGAATTTTCAACTTCAGAAATTTAAAGGAAATGTTAAAATAGTGCTCGTGAGTAAAGCCTATTACACTGTTCAGGAATATTGAAATTATGAAAATGTGTAGAATTGATGTTATTTGAATTTCAGTTTTTTAACCAAGATTAATTTCCAATTTATTATAATGTGAAAAATAAATACATGCCATCTTCCATGTCCGGATTCAGAGCTCGGCGTATGACGCTCATTTCATTAGCCACCTCTTTAGAAGTTATACTTTTAGATCTGTAGAATGCTATGGATTTGGCTGCTTCCTGTACATAAAATAATACTATTTAGGTATTTATTAAACAAGGCGGAGAACGAAGTGACACTAGGCTACCTCTGCCTACCATGATATATAAGGAATAAAATATGTATGTCTGAAAATTTAAGCCACAATTATTATATGAAAGAAATCACGTTCACACAATATATATATATATATATATATATATATATATATATATATATATATATATATATATATATATATATATATATATATATATATATATATATATATATATATATATATATATATATATATATGTATATATATAAGAATGAATTATATTTCCATTTCCTTTGCTCTGACAACAAGGAAAAAGAGCGGCGTTGAGTTCCGCCACTTATCACGCAATACATCAAATGGAAAGTAGGAAACGGAGTGTCTCAACAATAGGTTCCTTTAACCTACGGTTCCCTCTGCCTACCCTGCTATGTGCAGGATATGTATCCTGTATCCTGCACATAGCAGGGTAGGGTTTCCCAAAATTCCAACGGGAAAAACCGAGGTTTTACGTTTTATAGTCCACACAAATGACGTTGCTGTCTACAGCCTTTTATTAAGCTTGTTGTGTACGTGATCTTTACTTTTTTCTTATCTTAATCCATAATTAACAAACAGTTTTAAATATTATGTTTTCTTTACAGATTACAAATAAACAAAGATGTTCAAAGGAAGGTTTTTTTATTAATGTCTTAAAAATATATAACGCCTGTTTTAAGTATAAAGGACAAAAAAAGATAATTAACAGATAACTCTATTATTTCTCAAGATCAACTGATCAAATTTAACTAAATGAAATTAATCGATTCATTGGATCGATCATTCATGGAGGTAATGTTGTATAGTTATCAAATCCGAACGTTGCTCCTTTAATTAAAGGTGTTAGTGATGGAACTCTACGTCCCTATTTTTTTTATTTTTTTCGGTTGTGAGGTTGATATTATTAGACCTTGACAGCGACACCGGTTGGGGAGGGAAGAGGGTACTCTGTCCCTGAGAAGTAGCGAGTACGATCGTGTCTGCTTGAGAGGAGCCGTCGCCGGCAAGGGCGTCCCTTGCAACGCCGCTCAAATTTAACATGTTGCTTAAAATATGATACAAAAAAAAGAAAAAAAATATTACTCACATGATCCAGCCCTTTCTTCATCAAATACGTTGGAGATTCCTTCATGACATTCAATATCAAGACTCCAACAACAGATATACCTAAAGAGACGTAGTTCATATTGTTGTATGAGAGATTTCCACCCAAAATATATGAGATCATTAATCCTACTCCATAAGATATAATAGCTCCGGACGTCATAGATCCTCGGATAGTTTCTTGACAAATTTCACTAATGTAATTGGGTATGACCAGAAACATGCAACCACCGAAACCGGCTATGAAAACTGATAATAAAATGATCTCGACCCGCGGAAATGCCGATATTAGACCCCAAGCTAACTGAAATAAAAAATTATATTGTGTTTTGTTTCGTACCTTTAATTTGCAGACACTTGACCACGGAAAGGAATTTGAATAAATTTTATAATATTAATCTTTTACAATATTAGTAATAGAAACAGTTAAGAAATATCAATAAAATCATATATAGGCGCGATAGGTTCCATCGGCACTCGGGGAAATGTATGGTCAAACGCAGAATCCCGAATTTAAGTAAAAACATGCATGAATGAAGTGTTTTAACACTAAGTTCTCTCCGTCAAGTGTCTACACCTGTAAATGTGTGATAAAACGTGAAGCTAAGTCAGTAATAATATGATTAGGTTCTTACTACATGTGGCAAGGCGCAAATCATGGTGCAGTATTTCCTTCCAATTTTATCCAGAAGATATGCAGATAGGGGTGTACTAAATAATGCAGAAAAAGACGACAAACTGCCCAAAAGAGATATTTCTGTTTCCGTCATGGGTCGGTTAAGCGGTGTGTAGCTCGACGTGAAGAGCTTCAGCGTAGATGAAGGCCACGCGTATATGAGACTCATGTTCAGGCACTGGTAGCATACTAGAATAAGTATTTTCTTAAGTATATTGATAAATTATGTTAGAAATCATGGAATTACTTATATTACACGTGTTTTTAGAGTACCATCTTTCGAAAGACTTATAGGTTCGAGCGACAAAGGTAAGGATAAGTGTTTCGTTTTTTTACTTTTAAAAGATGGATTTTGTCAAAACAATTTTCGTCAAAATTCTTTAAAAGTACGAAAATTATATATTGTTACGAATGAATATCCACTCCATATCTATAATCCCTTCTAACATAGAAAAAGTCAAAGTCGATCTGTCATAATAAATTCTAATGCAATCAATAAATACAAGTATTTATGCTTTATTTTTGTCACATTTTGTATGAAATTATCAAAACGTATAGGGTACGACTACTTCCTTATCAAAACGTATAGGGTGCGACTATTTCCCGTTGACCTAGTATTATGAAATTTGGCAAGGATATAGAACTTACTACACAAAAACCCATAGCAGACTTATATCTAGTAGTTAATTTCATATAAAATGAGCGCATGCGTCCGCATACTTAAAGATGACAAGTCTGGGCTTATAAAGCCCAGACTGCGAGTTCGACTCGCACTGTGACTGCACTGACCGAGTTTTATCAATCTAAATAAACATTTTCTCGAATTTCCTAGACATATAAATTAGGGGAAGCGTACAATATTTTTAAGGGAAAGTAGAGTTAGCCCAATACTGTGCTATTTCTGTCATACACCATAAGTCTACGGGTTTATGAATAAGCCTATATTTGGATTAAATAGTACAATTTTTATGTTTCCTCTAAGTATTTTTGTATCCTGAGTGTGGATTAACTCTTTACAAATAAAAAAAAAACAGCCAGTCTTCAGTACAGTCTTAATCCTATATATTTTTTTAATTATATATTTTTTAAATTAAATATGGGCAGTGCAATTCATATATATAAGACGTTAATCACGAATGATTTCTAGAACATTGATATGCAAATATTACATTGAGATCGAGAATTGAAATGTTTACAGAAAATTTGAATATATATCACAATTGGTTTTACTGAGAGAAAATATAAAATAATAAATCTAAATTTTTCTTTAGTAGTGACGTTCGGATACGCAAACCAACATAAAAAGTCGTATATTGGCGCTAATTTCTTTTGCTTTTCGTTTTTTTGCACTTTTTGAAATGATCATAAAATTAGCTTCACGCTGTGTAAATAAATTGATATTAGAATTTAAATAAGTAATATAAAGTGTTTTTTTTTGGTTTTATATTTTGGCATACACAAGGCAAGCGAACTTATTATAGAGAACTTAGTGTTAAAAAACTCCGTTCCCCACCACACGCAGCGGCTCAACATCTGACTGTAAACGATGCTACAGTTGTGGGTTCGATTTGTACTTGAGGGCATGAATTAATTAATCACTGACCTCACTCTGGTAAGAAGACTGATTGGAAACTAGAGAACGGAGTGTCTTAACACTAGGTCTCATTACGCGGGAAAAATCTTGAAGCTATTTATTTATTCATTTTAATCTTACCTATCAAAGTACAATACGTCTGTCGTAGTATAGACATTTTGAAGAATCCTTCAAAATCCAACTCCTGAAAGTCTTCAAGTGTCGCCGTCACTGCCACATACAGTACTGATCCTTTGAATGTGGGTCTCTATTTTATCACAAAAAACACACGAATGCTAAATAAATAAGACTAAACACAGATTACACATAATACTATGGTTTTATTACGTGTTGTATACCTACTCGGTTTTACGTTTTGAATAAATCTAATATAATATAAATCTAATATATGAAAATGAATGTAAACGTCATATTTTAAATATTTTTTTTGTAATTTGATTAATTGGAGTCATTTAAGAGATTGTCTCTTGATATTTTTTTCAAAAATCCTTTTAGGATTCCGTGGCTTAATAGAAAAAGCTTTACCTTTTGAGACAAAGAACCCCAATAAATCTTAGGTCATGCTATTTAAAAAAATATCGGTTAAGTGCGAGCAGTGCTCGCGCGCTTACGGTTTCGTACCAATTTCATGATTGCAGGAATTCCGCTGAGGTAAACACTACATATACATATTGACAAACTTAAATTTGCGCTCGTATCCACTAATTTTACATGAAATAGCGAGCTAAAAATATAAGTTTGTAATGATTTATTTCTTTGTCAATTTAATATATAAATCGTGATTTTTTTCATGTTTTTGTATAAATACTGTAAGTTAACATACTTACAGATACTTCTCGTCAAATTTTATAAGTCAATAGGTCAATGAAGTACAGCTAATAAAAGTAGACAAACTTAAATTTGCGGTCGTATGTACTCATTTTGTATGAAATTAACTACAGTATTAGTTTGTAATGGTTTTTTTCTGAGAGCGGGGTTTCAAAAAAAATACCAATAAACGCTCATACATTTTGATTGCGTTGACTTACAAGCTTGATTTTTCCGAAGCTTTAAGTAGTTATCGTCTTGGATATTTGATAATAATTTCAGCCTGATTCCTCTATGTGAGTTTGGGAAACTAATTTTGACAGATGGACAGAGAGACAGACGGACAACAAAGTGATTCTATAACGATTCCATTTTTCCTATTGAGGTACGGAACCCTAAAAGTAGTGAAACTATTTTTACCAAGTGATTAATCATTCTATTTCTTCAATTAAACCAGCCATGTCCCCCCCCCTATAAAAACAACCAAAAATTACATCATTAATAATGACCATAAACGAACCCAAAGCAAATTTTACAAAAAAATTTAAAAAAAAAATTATTTTTTTTTGAATAATTTTTATCAGTTGTATTGATAATATTTTTAATGAAATTTTTCTAATTTTTTCATTCCAGTGGGCCAATGCGTTTTTTAATTCCCACAATTTAAAAATAACCTACTTTTCATTTTTTTAAATTATTTTTAAAAAAAAATAACCTACTATTTAAAATTTTTTTAAAAGTTAAATTTAAATTTTTTAAAATGAAAATAAAAAACCTACCTAATAAGGTTTTGAAAAAAAAATTTTTTGTGTTTAAAAAAAAGGTTTCCCCTATTAATTTTTTGAAAGGGGGAAAACAACCCACCTGGGATGAAATGTTTTTCCTCCAAAAGCCCTTTTTAGCAAATCTAAAAAGGGCCCTTTAAAATGGATAATTTTTTAAAAAAAAAAATATATAAAAAAAAAAGCCCCGTATTTTTCGGCCGGGGGTAGCGCCGGGGCCCTCAGAAATTTTAAAAAAACCTCCTGTAAGGTGCCCCCCCCTTTTTCCAGTCTTTTGTTTACCCTTTCCCCTTTTTCTCCAGTAATTTTTAGGGACAATTAAAAAACCCATTCCCCCTATATGGAGAGTTTTTGTAAATAAAAAACGGCATAAAAAAGGAAAAATTAATAACAAAAAAAAATATAAAAATATATATATATATATATTTTATATATATATATATATATATATATATATATAAAAATATAATAAAAGCATATTAGGTTAATTTAAGTTTTTCCGATTCCGAAGCTCCGATTTCCTAAAGATGGAAAAAATTTCCCGGGCGGAGGGTTTAAACCCATAAAAACATCCATTGATAAGTATTTTAAAGTATGTATGAGGGGTTCATCTCTTTATTTGGTTTTAAAAACTTTAAAACTTTAGTACCGTCTATTAATAATGTAATGTGCTTTTGGTTAGCGTCAAAATTTAAACAAATTCTTTTTTCCATACTTATCTTCTGCTAACTTAGGGGGATGACATATTACCGATAATAGAAAATCACTCTCAAAAAAAAAATTTTGTTTTTTAACCCACACTAAGGAAAAATTTTTTAAAATTTTCATCAAATTTTTTAAATACTTTCGGAAAGCTTTTTTTTTCGCTACAATTTTGTGGTTGTTTGTCGAAAAAATTATTCAAAAAAACCTTTTAAAACATTAAAAAAACATATTAAAAAAAAAATTTTTAAGGAAACGTACAGGACCGTTTTGGCGGGTTTCCCTGAGGGGGATTCGAATCCCCCGCGTTCAAATTTTTTGTTTTCTTAAATTCACAAAATAAAAAAAAAACCCTTAAAAAACATTTTAAAAAAGAAAAAACCAAAAAACAAAGAAAATAAAAAGAATAAAAATATCTATTCTTTAAAAAATAAGCCCACAATGAGGAATAATTATGTAATAATTTTTTTAGAAAAATGGTATCAAAATTTTTTAAAAAAATAACCAAAATTTTTGGACGCGGGTTTTTCCCAAAAAAATAAAAACCGGAATTCTTTAATTTTTTAAAACATCAATATTTAAGTGATAAAAAATCAATTTTCCGACGGCCCTGACTTGTGGAAGTTCTTTTTTTTAGCCAAGCCGAAAAAAAGTGAGCCACTTTCAAAATTCACGGGGAAAAAATACACAGTAGAAACATATATTCAAGCTTTATAGACAAAAAAAGCAAACCCTTGATAAAAACGATCTAATGAATAAAAAAAAATTTCTTTTACTAAAATTTTTAAACAACAAAAAAAACAAAATTTTTAAACAATTTATAATATTTTAAACTAAACTCCTCGTAAAGTCGTTGAAAATCCCCAAATCGCAAAAGGCTTAAAAATTAAGTATATTAATTTAAAAAGTGAAGCTATTAATATTTTCAAGGGGGTTGGGGGTCTCGATATTCTACCGCCTTACAATTGGAATTTACAGGAGTTTTTTGATTTGGTGCCCCCATTTCTTTTTACCCGCACTTCCCGCCTATGGGGAAATACCAACCAGTAACAGCAACTTTTGGGTTTGGGCCCTTTGACCATTGGGCTAGTTTTTAAAAATATAAGAAATAAAAGCCCGCTTAAAAGCATTTATGACTTCCCCAAAAATTTTTTATTTCCCCACGCATTTAAACATATTAAGCAAAAAAATCATAAGAAAGTACAAGTAATTTTAGAAAACTAGCAAAAATATCCGGTGTCGTCAAGGTGGTCCCTTCGCCGGCCTCTCTCCCAATTACGGTTAAAGAAATGGGCAAATAAGCGAGCGACAGAACTGTGTGGAGGGAAATGGGGGAGGTTTTTACTTTATATAGATGCTCTTAATAAATCCGGAAAGATTTAAATTTTGTATTGTATGAATACTAAAAAAAGTCTCATTTTAATTTTATTTCTTAAAGGGGTTTTATTATTAATTGATATAAATATATATTAATTAATTTAATTTTTTAAAAAATATTAAAATTTATATCCTAGAAAATTAAAATTTGAATTTAATATATATTTTTAAAAATTTTATTAATTAATAAATTAAAGATAAATTTTATAATAAAAATTTTTATAAAATTAATTATACCCTGAAAATTATAAAACGAAAATTCATAATTTATTTAAAAATATAATTTTATTAAAATTTTATTTTTTTAAAATTAAAATCCCCAAAATATTTTTTAAAAGAAATTTTGGGGAAACAATTAGTACAAAAATCCAAAATTTATTAAATATTTAAATTAATTTTATATAAATTTAAAAAATAAATGTATTTTATTTTATAAAAATTTTTTTTTAATATTTATTTTTAATGTTTTTATTTAAGGAAAAAGTTATTATTTAAATTAATTAAAAAAAAGAGTTTTTTTTAAAATTTTCCCCCGTGGGTTCCCAAAAAAATTCCCACTCGGGAAAATGAATCCCTTTTTAAAAAAAAATTTTTCTTTTAAACGAAAATTTTTAAAAACGGGGTTTAGTAAATAAAATTAAAACCCCAAAGAATAAAAAAAAAGCTTTCCCTTTTTTAATACTAAAATTTTTTTGAAAAATTTTTTTTAAAATTTTTAAATATGAAATTTAAAAAAAAATTAATTAATAAATAAAATATTTTTAATATGTAACAAAATAATTTTTTTTAAAATTTTATTTTTTTTTTTTTTCCTAAAAAAAGCCAAAGGGGGATAAGCTAAAAAAGATTCGGGGGAATAATGAAGTGCAAATTATAAGGATACAAAAAAAAAAAAAAAATTAATTAAAAAAAGTTTTAAAAAATAAAAAATTTTAAATTAAAAATTAAAAAATTTTTTCTTTAATTTTTAAAAAAATTAAATTAAAAAAAAAAATTTTAAAATTAATAGGGTATTAAAATATTAATTTTATAAAAATATTTTTATTTTATAAAATTTATTATAAACACAAAATTTAGAATTAAAAACCGAGGAAAAATTTGAAAGCGGACAAAAATACCCAACAAGATTCATAAGGAAATATTTGGTAGACTAAAACTTGACAAAATTAAAAATATTCTTTTTTTTATTTAATTTTTTACAAGCCCTTTGTCCTTAAAAAGCTAAAAAAACTATTGAAAAAGAAAAAAGCCCAATAAAATTTTTTGGGTTTTAATCGGGAAAAAAAATTAAAAAACCGCTTTGTTCTTTACTGATAAACCCCCGGGGCGTCCCGCCAAATTTAAAATTTGGTCTGGGGGGCTTTTTTAAAAAAAGTACAAAATTATTGCCATCGAGAATGCCCGATATTTTCACAAAAAATTATGAATTCTCCGAAAATTCCATATTAAAAATCAAAAAAATTTTGGATTATCTAAAAAGGTTTCAAACCTTGTTTAAATTTTTGGGTTTTTGGAAAAATTTAAAAACAGCGGCCAAATTTTTTTTAAAATTCTTAAATGACCAAAAAATTGTGTTGCCTTTGATTTTTCTGCAAACAACAAACAAATATTAGACAAGTTTGAAACTTATAGATAATTCTAATGAATATACTATGGAATTGTTCTGAAGCATTTCAGTCAAGTTGTGTGATGCAGGATATACTGATATATCCCTCTGCATGAGCTTACTTAATTGTACTCTAACTTGTAGCTAACTTAATTGTACAGATAAAAAAAGTCAGACAATTCTTGGATTTGGTTGCGGATTGAACAGAACTGAGGAAATTATATTATATAATAATTAAAGAACAAAGCCGGTTCTTACATTTTTTTTCCAAGATACAATATCAATAAAATCTGTATGCTTTATAAATCAATAGCTATTAGCTTAACGAACCCAAAGGTACTTGTAAAAAAAATATATTCAAATGAAGAATATTTTTAATTTAAGTTACACAGTAATTTGAGTTACGTACTCAAATATTGCCATGATGAAAAATTCTTGTTTATTGTTGTTGTAGCTTCGTCCGCTTTCAAACCTTTTTCTTCTTCGCCTATTGGTAGTTCTGCAAAATAAAATTGAATGTTCTGTACATATATATATATATATATATATATATATATATATATATATATATATATATATATATATATATATATATATATATATATATATATATATATGTATGTATGTATATATTTTTTTATCTTTCCTGCTATACGCGTAAAATAGTGTTAAATTTAACCTAATGTTTGACACTTTTGTATTATAAATTTTTATTATATAAATATTGTATTATATCCACACAGTAATCAATATTATTTTATATGTAATTTTAAATTTTTATAGTAACTTATTACCGTTAGCATTTGGTTCTTCATTTAGTAAATCCCTTATAATTTGCATCTCTTCATGTACCTGTTTCGAATCGACTTTCAAACTTCTATAAAATGCTATCGCTTGTGCTGCTTTCTAGAAAAAAAAATTGATTTTAGTATTGGAAAAATTGTAAAGATATTTTATTTGCACTAAGTGGTATACAAGTACTGATAAAAATATATCATGTATTTAAAGCTGCATTTTGCTGCAACATTTCAATATTATAAAAAAAATTAAAAAAAAATGCTTCACACATTTTCCAGTATCTATATACTGGAAAATGTGTGAAGAATTTTTTTGTTATTTTTTATTCCATAGCAGGGTTGTTAGATCTCATTATAAACTGAACGCCGCGCTGTCTCTTACCCTCTGCTAAGAAGAAGGAAATGTAACGATTCAGTCCCCCGAGTGGGACTCGAACCTACGACTGTCACGTTTGACCTCTTTATTTTTATATATTTGATTAATATATCGATTTTGGAGCTTTTAAAATCACATATATATATATATATATATATATATATATATATATATATATATATATATATATATATATATATATATATATATATATATATATATATATATATATATATATATATATATATATATATATATATATATATATATATTTATATATATATATATATATATCCCTACAATTTTTTAACAAACATACCTTTTCCTTGCCAATTTTCATCAAATATATAGGAGAATCTTTCATAAAACTCAATAGAGTAACACCAATGACTGTCAAAGTTAAACATATGTAGTTCATTATTTTGTACTCCAAGAGACCTCCCAAGAGATAGGATACCAGCATCCCGATACCATAGAAGATCATAGAAAATGATGTCATGGAGCCTCGTATGGACTCTTCACAGAATTCACTAACGTATATTGGTACCACGAGTAGCATGCTCCCAGTTAAACCTGACAGGAACATTGCTACTAAGACAGCCTCCACTTTGTTTGATGCCACCACTGTCACCCAACACGCCTGAAAAGTGGTAAAAAATATATTCTTCAGTATATATTTTACAGCAGGAAATTCAGGCACTGACATACACAGGCAAATTTAACAAATATTTTTGGTCCGATTTCTATCCATTATTTGAGACATTGTGTTATTTGGCGGAGTTTAACGCAGTTTACGGCAGCCTATTATGCTTTTTTTTTCCAAAAGAGATATAAACACAAATATATTTCTGTATTCTCTTACTTGCCTACATACTAAATATTAAACGGGCGTATAAGCCACTCTCTAAAAATATATGGTAAATAAAAAGAATATAGGCATTTAACATTTTTTTTTTAAATTCCACTATTTGGTCTAAAATATGTCACTTTACGAGATTAGTATTTAATTATCATTTGCAAGAAAAGAAGACATTAATTTACATAAATTCAGTTACAATTAGATTATTCTAGAGATAACCTAGATCCATGTTTTTGTATACACATTATACTTCACTGTGTCTGTCATATTATGAAACACATAATTGTGTGTGTTATTGTTATTTTTTTTTATTAATTTAATGTATTTCATAATAATATATTATTTTACCGTCTTATATTTTGTTATTATTATTTTACTTTCTTTTTCTTATTTTCCAATTTCAAACTAATTTGTAAAGTGTAGGTAGAGGGAACCTATTAATAATAGATGCCGTTCCCTTTTTCCGCCCTATGCGGGCCATAGCGTGTTTATTTGCGGAACTGAACACCGTTCTTTTTTTAGAAGATATGAAACTTATTAATATCCCTGAGAAGGAATCGAACCCACGACCGTCGCGTTTACAGTCAGACACTGTGTCGCCGCGCCGCGACGGCCATACAGATGTATGTATTTCTGATGCATTACTATAAAAATATTAGCTGTAATATATAATTGTGACTGTTCTCCATACCTATATAAATTTAAAATATGCCTATGAGACACACAGTCCATATAATAATATAAGTCCAACAAATAAAAATTAAACGCAAATATTAATAAATACTTACAACTTGCGCCATATAGAACATGATGCAGCATCGTTTTCGTCCCAGACTGTCCAACAAATATCCGGAGAATGGGGTGACTATGATCGCACTGACAGACGATATGCTGCCAAGTAGTGATAGCTCGTTTTCGGTCATGACCCTGTTCAATGTTGTATTGGGAGAACTGAAGAGTGTCAATGTGGAGGACGGCCAGGTGTACATGATGCCCATTGTCATGCAGATGAAACTGACTGGAATGAAGGATAATACAATTTAGATATTTTTAGTATTTTATAGGTATATATTTTTTTATTAATAAAAAATATATTACATATATTACGAAATTTTTTTTTTATTTCGTAATATATATTTTTTCTGGTTTATCTGAATTCATTACTGAGTATTACATTGGATATTAACTTAACTATAAATCAAATTATAATGATAAAATTTAATTATACATTATTTTAATAACACGCTGTATCCCGCACATAGAAGTGTAGGCAGAGGCGGCCTAGCCCGATATACATACATATATATATATATATATATCTTCTTCTTCCTGGCATTAGTCCCGGCTTTTTGCCAGGGTCTGCCTTCCGACTAAGACCAATCGGTCCATATGAGTGGCGAAGTGGTTTTTTGTGGAGCGATTGCCATCTGACCTCCAAACCCATTACTGGGAGAAACCAGGAAAGGAAAGGGAATAAGAGGCAGAAAGACTTGGAATATAGGGGAGGGACACCACTTACATGGATTGGATCGGGTTATGAAAGTGGTGGCTCGAGGTCCCGGGGTCGCGTACCCGTATGCCGGAAACCAAATATCGGACAGATAATTGGCTAGACACCCTCTGAGATGCCAACGCCACGCGGTGTTCCCAGGCGGTCACCCATCCAAGTACTGAACGCGCCCGACGTTGCTTAACTTCGGTGATCGGACGAGAACCGGTGTGTTCAACGTGGCATGGACGTTGGCGTATATATATATATATATATATATATATATATATATATATATATATATATATATTATATATATATATATATATATATATATAATATATATATATATATATATATATATATATATATATATATATATATATATATATATATATATATATATATATATATATATATATATATATATATATATATATATATATATATATATATATATATATATATATTGCCGCATTTATATATATTTATTATTATAATAATAAATATACAATATATATTTATTATTATACTTAAGTCTACCAAGTATTTTTTTAATCAGCGCATCACTTTCTCCATCTTTTTTTCTATTAACATTTTTACATTTATATTGAAACTTTAAGATTTTTTTTCTACATTAATAGCTGTAAACTTGATACTCTTGCGATAACTCTAACATCATATCATAGTCATATAGTCATATAGTAGATAAATGTTTGTATTACTTATAAAGCCCACTAGCGCAACTAGCACCACACAAACGAAATGCCTCGAAAGGCGGAAAGCGGGGAACGGAGTGTCTTAACACTAGGTTCCTACGGTTCCTTCTGCTACCCCGCCATGTGCGGGATACAGCGTGAAACTAATTTAATTTAATTTTTATTTATGGTTGTAATCATGAGAGAAATCCTATTACATAATAAGTTCTTTGGTTTCCGCGATGCTTTACATTGTATATAAATAAAACAGTTTAACCGGATTAATCGCGTATATTAACATTTTTTTTTTTTGGTAACTCGACATTTCGAACACTTTGCAGTAGTCCGTGGTCAGTGTATATTAAAAAAAAAAGTTAAAATACGTCATTAATCCGGTTAAACTGTTTTATTTAATAATCCTATTACAATCGAATTTATCTACACATTGGGCACTAATATATTAAATTGTATAAGGTTTGAAGTGTTTTGAAGTAGATTTTTTTATAGAACAATAATATGTACAATAAATGATATTACACCTACACTATGACTAAACTTAAATCAGTAAACTTCGCGGTTTGTGAGTATTAGTATCTTAAATAAAAATTATTACACAGACAAAATAAGGAAATTAGTTAAATATATCTAAAGAAAACATATAATTATTTTTAGTTAGAATCAAAAGAATCAAATTAATTTAGAATCAAAAAATGAAAAGCAAATCCTATTTTTAAATATCTAGCCAGATTTCAGTTATCAGGAAATGTGAAAATTGTATCCAACATTTTTCTAACAAATCGAGATAAAACGTTCCACAAAATAAAATATTAAAAGAGCCAACTTACTGATGCCAGTAGCGAGTACTTGGAACAAAATCGCCATGTTTAATCGCCAAAATCAAAATTCTTCTTTTAATTATTCTTCTTATTCTTCTATTTAATTCAACATTTAAATAATTAACAGTGGAGAACAGAGTGGCTTTACACTACGTCCCCTCTGCCATCTACATGCGGGATACAGCGTGAAGCTGAAAAAAAAATTAACTATTTTCCAAAAAATCCGTACTTGTTGCTATTAGAGCATCATCTAAACTGTACCAGATTTAACAAAAACCGCAGTAATATGTAAGAATACATAAACATAGTCATTTTATGGTATTGATACGACTAAGATGTATATGACAATATGACGAATCATAATATAATTTTGATACGCTTAATTCATAGATTTACGCAATAAAATAATGTTATTTAAATATAAGAAAACTATCTCTCTCTCTATATCGGTTTTAGGTAGCTTATGATTTGGAGTATTTTTTTATGTGGAATTAAGTAAATAATCTCTATATTTTTATATATATATATATATATATATATATATATATATATATATATATATATATATATATATATATATATATATATATATATATATATATATAAGCTCATTTGTTACTAAGTAACAGACAGACAATGCACGTAGAAGTAAGCAAGTAGAAAGCTGATGTTTGACATCTATGTCCCAAAATCCAATGAGTATGGAAAAATGACATTTTAAATTTAACTTTAAGTGGCGGAAGACATCGCCGCATTTTAAAGAATATTTTTTCATATTTTTTTTGTATTTAAAAATAATTAATTAAACAATAATAATGTAAAGGAGAAAGGAGAATATTAATAGAAAAGAAATAGAATATTGAATAGAAATAGAATATATATAAGAAATAGAATATTGAGCGAAATTATTTGTTGTAAATAATACATGGAAATAAAACCCGGCTTCGTTTGCCAGAGTCTATACGTATTAATATATATATATATATATATATATATATATATATATATATATATATATATATATATATATATATATATATATATATATATATATATATATATATATATATATATATATATATATATATATATATATATATATATATATATATATATATATATATATATATATATATATATATATATATATTTGATAACCGGAAGCAAGCATTAGAGGAGTATAGCCTACGCATTAGCGGAAGCAAAACACTGAAAATTTTCTGACTAACTCTTCCATACACACCGACAGAGAACCATTACCAAAGGCCAAACAACTTCAAATATCTAGTTAATGCTGAGTGCGGACGCTAGTGTCGACGCGGACGTTACCCATAGGGTAAATGCTGTCTGGCCATAAGTCGGGAATGCTCTACTTTGTCTGTACTACTAAACTAACTGTACTAAAGAAAGAGCTTTCGCAGCCCATCGGAGCGTGAGGAAAATGTTTTGATGGGCCGCAAAAGTCAAAAGACTTAATAAAGTAAGAAACAAGTATACTTACGGGAACTTTTAAAATGGCACCCATAGTACGGGCATGTGGTTGACCGAAAAAGCTTACCTGGCTATCCTGGACACAACAACGGGTAGCGAAAGTTCGCAGGCCACGTGGTGGACAACCGTTGCCAATGATCTGATGCGGACAAACTTAAATGTAGAGACAACCCAAGGCCATCTTACTTGGTGCCAGAATACGAGGAGGGCCTCGCCCGGCCTCGAATAATGAGAAAAAGCACGAAAGAAAAAGAAGTTGAGAGCAAAAGCTTGTACTCTTTAATATTAATTAACAAATAACAATAATACACTATGTTAAATATTTAATGAAACCTATATTTAAATGTTATGTATATATTATGTAAGATTCTGTCGCTACTTTACACTACGGATTTTTTTTTTTTATGTTTTATAAAAAGTAGAAATAATAGTTAGTTTAGAATATGTCTTTATTAGAAAATCATGTTTTATCGGCACAATTTGTTTTCACAACAAAATATTAGATCTGTTACCAGAAATTATACTGGTCTGAGTTAATTTTTTTTTCTTATTTCCTATAATAGACAGCTATTATAGCTATAAAAGTTATATTTAATTTATTATTACCGAATTATTCAATGATTAAATATGCTTTATTTTTTAGTATTTATTCTCATTGCAGAGAACAAAGAATTTAATCTCTTTTTACTGAAAGAAAAGATTACCAGTACCAGTAGAGAAAGAAGAGATTACCAGTATCCATAATACATAAAAAATATATAGTATAATATATATAATAACAAAACTATATCTAATAGCAGTGAAAGCTTTTATATTTCTTCTATATACCTGCTATTGTTTTAATAGAGCTTTTTTCTCTTTGTGAGGAACAGAATGAAGTTTCAATTTTTATTTGGTGTGAAAAATATAAAGTAATTAAGTTAAAATGCTAAAGACAACACTTTTTTAAAAAAGCTTACTTGTATCAATTTTTATACGGTACAAGTTTAGTAAGTATTTTAGACGTGAACAGAAAGATAAAAAAGTAAAGCTAGTATTTGAAAAAAGTAAAAAAAAAAGCGCTGAAAGCTTTCTGAAAAAAGAAATTAATATGAAATAAAGGCTTTTCCTTTTGATTCTTTGATTATCTTTGATACACGGCAAAAAAAATATATTTAAAATTAAGGAACAAAAATATATTTTTCAGATCTACTAAATTTAAATTACAGGTAATGTCTGAACCACTCGAAGTGGTCACGAGCGTGTATTAAGCCCTTTTATTAAATCTCATATTAAAATCTTATGCGTAAAAAAGCACTAAGCTTTACCACATGCAAATTCATAAGTAGATACAATACGCTCGAGAGCAGAAACCGCTTCCTCTCCCCGCTTTCCGTCTTTTGCGTGTTGAGTGGTGGACTCAACGTTGCGCTTTATATTGTATCAGAAAAAAAATTATTCTCCCCGAATTGGATCAGAACTCACAACCGTCGCTTTACCGCTACACCACAACAGCGCCAGAAGTCTGACCGGGATCGACTTATCGTATAAAAAGCTGGAAATCACGAGATCCACCGATCAGAAAGAAATAAATAAATAAAGGGTTATAAAATAGGAAATGGCGATTGGCATACCCTTAGGAACTGTATGAGTGAAGCAGTGACAGAGATATGTGTTGTGGGATAAAGAAGCTTTAGCTAACAACGTGACGACTGGTAGCATCAGCCGTGGAAAGAAAGACGATATGATCCCAGGATTTTAAGGCCTAGGACAGGGATAAAAATATAGATAAGATAAAAATGAAAGAGTACAGTCTGCGAATGCATAAAAAACGCTGTTAAAGATCAAGTGTATAATGTTAGAGAGAGAAATATATAAAAAAATTACAAAGTTGTTTGTAATTTGTAATTTTTTTAAAAATAAGAAGCTGGCGTATTTAGCGACTATTCAGTTATATTTAGAATGAAGGGTTGATGAAATTTCAACAGAATTGTCGCAGGTACGGCATTAGTCTGAAGAAAAATCATCAATCTGAATCTTGATGCAGAAGATGGCGAAATCAGTATAAAAGAAGTTGAGATTTCGATAAGAAGTTAAAATGAAGTTATGAGATGATGAATATTCCATCACCCGGCCCATGTCAGTGATCACAATAAAGTTTTGTGTGTAAACCAAAAATAGTTAAATTTTTGTCGACTAGTAAAAGTTGACGTGGAACTGCAACGGTATAATGTGAACCGACCCTTGCTTAAAGCTGTTAAGTGTCTTTTAAGAGATCACGCAACCTGAGTGCGAGTAGAAGCTGTCATATCGCCTTGGTTTGACATACTCTCTGGTGTCGACAAGCAAAAAGCCAGCTGTTTAATTTGTATTTGGATAGCTGCCTCCAAGAAGCGAAGCAGAGGGACATGAAAGTGAAACCTGAAGGCAAATTGCCTGTGGCAGGAATACATTAGAACAAAAATAAATATTAATAAATGAAGTGGTATACCAGGGAAATATGCTTAGTAGATACGGGATATACGAAATGGACATGGAAAAACCTACTTCTATCGATCTAACGGTGCTCTATCTGTATTGGAGAGAAAAAAATATGCATAATTGCATATTTGGTCGTACAAAATACAGTGCTGGTACGGACGCTATTATCTAGCTGCGAAACATAGGTATTATAGAAGAATAAAAGTCAGATGAATACATTGGAGATGCGATCTCTTTGCGGTAAGAAAAGAAAACGACGTTTAATAAAATCGTACTAACAATCCATAATAACACCACGTACAACATATATATATATATATAATATATATATATATATATATATATATATATATAATATATATATATATATATATATATATATATATATATATTATATATATATATAATAATATATATATATATATTATATATATATATATATATCTCATACATATTTACATAATTTTAATGGATATCAAGCTTTATAGCACTAGTTTTTAAACAAAGTATTTTATATAAGGTCTTATTTCTCAACAAACACTGTAAAACTCGATCGCACAGTAAATGATAATGAAAAAAATATATATATGAAAATTTTGGTTATATAACTATTTGTATAGCATTAGTCATGATTGTTATAGGTTTATAAAATACCTTCTAGTTAAAGAATTACGTACAATTTTTGCTCTGGATATTTCCGTTCTCATTTTTAAATACCTTAGTCAGGTCGATCGGTAACCAAGCAACCATTGACCAAGGCCCCACATCAAGGGGGCCCCGTATAGTTTTTGGTGGCCAACTGGGCCCCAAATTCCACCAATTCTCAGGCCCTCCTTGTCCTAAGACACTGCTTGTAGCTATGTACCAAAACTACAGTATTAACTATAATTTAACCCACCGCTAATTTCTAATTCTTTTATCAACATCCTCAATATAAGTAGATAATATGGTAACAAGACAACAGTATCGTACAAGACAATACATTAATATCGTATAAAAGTTTTGAAAGCCTGGAGACGAGAGACGAAACCTTTAGGTGTCCATATCTTAAGACCATTGAGTTCAGGCTTCTTAGCTTCGTCTTGACATGTTCTGTAAATTTCTTATGATGACGAGGACCCGACAATTGGAAGGTGGTTTTAGATTATTGAATTACTTTTTTTTGTAGCAATTTGTTTAGCCATTTAGAAATATTTTGTACTAGAAGACGGAGAACTAAGGTAAACCCAGTTTTTCTAGGCCAGTACCGGTACTAAAGGTAGGGCACCTGGCACCAACTCTAAAAATAACATATTTTAATACTAAATAGGTATATATTATGTAAGTATCACAGATGTTTTTTTTTTATTTTCTACTTAAAAGTATAGTAGACGTATAGTAGAAGTATAGTAGTTAGAAATTTGTGTTTAAGTTTGTTCTTATCTCAATTTTCTAATATTCTATAATTTAGTTTGTTTTCGTAATTGAACCTCGTGCTTAACCTTGTTACCAGAGCGAGGAATATGAAAGTAATTCATAATATCCAAGCGGGAATCACACCCACAACAGCCAGCCAGCTTATGACTGCATTATTTATTTGGAAATTTTAACAGTAGTTAATTCAAAATGTACTCAACTCAATTGAAGTCATTGAAAAATCCCTTAACAATGGAAAACTGCAATGCCTTGACAATAGATTCTCTCGGCCTACCCAGCTATATTCGGGCAAAAAGAACGATGTTTAAAAAGATGTGCTACTAGAGCATGCGTTATATATTTTTGTGACAAAAAAAATATTCTATACTATTAGTATATTTTCCTTTAAAATCAAAATATTCTTTATTCAATTAGGTCATTACAAGCACTTTTGAATTGTTAATTTATATTGAAATGTCAGTAGTGTCAGTCTTACAGGAGAAAAAAGTAAATAAAATTACTCTTCTAATCTCTATTTACAAGTATTACTATAATCTCGTCTGAATCATAATTCTTAAAGCTATTCGAATAGTTTTGGATTTATCTAGTAAGTACACTCCGTTTCCCGCTTTCCGCCTGTCGAGGCGTTGTATGTTGAGTTTTGTATGGGAATTTAACGCCGCGCTTTTGCCTTATTACCAGAGCGAAGAAAATTAAAATAATTCATTCTCCCGAGTGGGAATCGATCTCACAAACCGTCGCTGCGTGCTCGTGCTGTCGCCTCTGCGCCACGACGATCCAAATATATTTGTATCAAAAAACGAATTTGTGATGTGTAAAGAAGGAATTTAGTATAAGATATATATATATATATATATATATATATATATATATATATATATATATATATATTATATATATATATATATTATATATATATATTATATATATATATATATATATATATGTATATATATATATATATATATATATATATATATATATATATATATATTATATATATAATATATATATCTATATATATATATATATATATATATATATAATATATATATATATATATATATATATATATATATATATATATATATATATATATATATATATATATATATATATATATATATATATATATATATATATATATATATATATATATATATATATTATATATATATATATATATATATATATATATATATAATATATATATATATATATATATATATATATATATATATATATATATATATATATATATATATATATATTTATATATTATATATATATCATATTTTTTTACTATGGGAATATATTTTACTATGGGATGTTATTATGGGATATTACAGTTATTATAGCATTTGTTAGCTGCATCTATGTTGATGAATATATTGTCAATCATATTTCATTTTCTCGCATTTTCTCGCCTATAACACTGTAGGCAAAAAAAGTCTAGTGAGAGGATTCGATTGGTCATTATTAGAGATGTGCCTGCTATGACTTTGGCCGACTAGCCGGCTAGTCGGTTGTAAAGAAGTCGACTAGTCAGCCAAACCGATCATTTGTAATGTGTATAAATAATTCAAAAATTGTATGAGTGATGGTCACAGCAATAGAAGCGTATGACTTATTAAAAATATGAATAAGCAATCAAATTGGTATTTAAGTAATACATTTAATTGAGATATACATAACAAAGTATACAGCCGGTTAGTCGGCACACTCGGCCGACTAGTCGACGACTTCAATTATGACCGGATAGTCGGCTTTACCGACTAGTCGGTACATCTCTAGTATTTATGAAAATTCGCTTAGACATAGCCCCAGACCTATGTTTACAATAAAAAATAACACTATGCACCTAATATGTTTTAGTTACTGATATCTACTTATTTTTTTTCGCCGCGAAATAAGAATTATGTCATTTTAGTGTTGTATTATGTCATTTTAGATTTGTATTGTTCATTGAAATTGGAACGACTCTGGGGTCGTTACGATTCTGTCCAGTTCGACAACTTTAAAACTTTAAAGAAATAGTTTAGCTGGTCAACAAAAATGCTCATAACGCTCAACAACTTCTACCTAGCCATTTTGGGCCAAAGTTTGGCTGATCTATTGTGGTTCTACATCAGGCGTTCTAGATCCTTGAATTTTATATAGCAATGGTTTTCTTGTATATCGTATTCAATTATTTTTGTCTACTGTGGTCTTCAAAATCTAATACATATAAAGATGAAAGAGGTGTGTTAATTCTATATATTAATAGCATAAAATACAATAATTGTTAATTAAAAATAAAACCTCAATCTCCACTCTTCACCCATTTTTGTACCAGAGATGGTATTCCAGTTCTATATAACTATTAATTTATATATTTTCATATATTTTAAATCACTTTACGTTTAAATTAGCACTTACGAGCGTCAAATGGAAATAAATAAGTATATGAGGCCTATTTCCATCCACTACTGGACATAGGCCTCCCTTATAGAGCGCCAACCATCCCAGTCTTGGTCAGCCCACATCCATCCGTTGCCAGCCACATTCTTTAAATCATCTGTCCATATATGACAAATATATGACACATTCCATGTTCCGATTGCCCGAGGTAACTCTTACTTGATAGGCTATGTTACAACATAGCCTATAGGTATAGCCTATCTCGATAAATGGACTATCCAACAAAAAAAATCTCTATTATCGTATATTTTATAACATTACTATAGATTTAATATTTTAACAGACATTTACAAAGTATTAAATATAAAGCTTTTTTATTATTAGCTTATCATAAAGCTGAGTCATGAAGAAGCGCATAAATATCGCATATATATATATATATATATATATATATATATATATATATATATATATATATATATATATATATATATATATATATATATATATATATATATATATATATATATATATATATATATATTTATATATATACATGTAAATTTATTATGTAGAGACACCTATTTACAAATTATATTATTATATTATTATAAAAAGATATAATATAATATTATTTTATTCTTGATACATATATAAACACTTTTTTAAGTAAAAAAAACGCATTTATGGCAATCTTATCACTACCACTGATAAGGTTGCTAAGAAATCTCTTACGAGTAAACTAAGCCATATATATTATTAAGAGCTACTTACGTCAAAATTTCTAATTAAATTAAGCTTCATGCTTTCTTCTGTATTGCAGAGTAAAAAGAGGGATCCTAGTGTTACGACACTCTTTTTTTTTGCTATCACCAAATTTTCAAAACACGTCAAGGGAAATTAGTTAATTATTAAGTTATATAGTTAGTTAATTATTTTCATTAGTCCTCTAATAGACACATCATCGCGGCGTTGAGTTCCGCCACTAAATACAAAATGTGAAAATGGAGAACGAAGTGTCCTAAGATTCCAGTCTATTCGGGAAAAAGCGTGAATTTCTATTATATTACATATATATTATAATTTAATTAAATTATATTCACGTGTCAATTATATATGCACATATATATATTTTTTACTTAGTTTTATTATGGAAATAAGAAAATACATATTTTATATTTGGATGAGCGAAATTCTATTAGGTAGTGCTTCGTAACTGTCTACTAAATAAATATTATGAACATAATATCCTTAGATTACCCCGCGTTTAATAGAGGATTACTTTGTAGAATTACATGTCATGATTACAAATGAAATTTATTTTTTTTTTATATGAAATTAAAATTTAATGGCTTTAAATTAATTCAAACAAAGCTTTAATTCTAGAGATTTTCATTAAATTTGTAGGCATTAAAAAATAAGTATGGTGAAAAAAGCTTTCCAAATGGTGCCATATATAGAATATGTTATAAAATCTGAAATCAGAATCTAATATTTTCATAAATAATGTTAAAAATAAAATTTTTATAAAAGCTTCACAAAATAGCCTTCATAGAAAAATTTATACGACGTAGAAAGCAAAATTAAATATCATGATGACTACAATTTTTTAAATAATAATATTTAGCTAACATTAAGTACCTTTAGTCATGTCGTATATATTTTTGTATAGACTGAGAGACAGTAGTTCTGAGCTTTAAAACTCGGAAGAAACCGGCTAAATGATTTGAATGAATCATGAAGACTGACGCAGCGTTGAGTTCCGCCAGTCAAGCAGTTTCTTGAAAGTTGAACGGAGTGTCTTAACACTAGATTAGCCTACTCTCTCTCTATTAAGGTAGAGTAAAGTAGGGTAGATACTATTATACGGAAAGAAGCGTCAAACGATTTCTGATTTTTTAATTTTGTTCTATAAATACTCCATTAAGAACTTGTTAAGAAAAAATTACATTCAAATAATATTTTTTATTAGAAGAAATCGAACCTGCAACCGTATTAAGTATAGTCGCACGTTACACCTGAACCATTATGGAACAAAAATGGAATTCATTTTACTATTAAGTAAAGTTAATAAGCTGGTCGAGATTTACTTGTCATATAAGATAAGTTCAGTTAAGTGTTTATATGAAAAAATTTATTGAAATGTGCTAATTAAGTCATAATGAGTGAAAGATTAGAAACTTTAAATATAGTTTTTCAATGGAAGCCTGTATATATATATATATATATATATATATATATATATATATATATATATATATATATATATATAATATATATATATATATATATATATATATATATATATATATAATATATATATATATATATATATATATATATATATATATATATATACACATATATATATGCTGTACTATCAACGCGCACGTCTTCATTCGTCCCCTTTTGTACTTAACTATATAAAATTTGGTCATAACGGAAGGACGTGACGGACATATTCCTTAATTTATCGTTTACCTAAAATTTTAGATGATTTGTTCAAATCCAAGCGACCATAATAATTGTCTTTCTTTTTAGTCTCATAAAACATTACAAACAAAATTCATAATATATATCTCCGTTGACACCTTTTATCTTTACATTTATGTCGTGTTAAAATTAAATTTTCACATTTTATTTATAAAGAACAGTCTCGTTGACAGTTGTATCTCGTACGCTCTACTAATCAGATAATATTCGCTTTCCGCCCAAAGCGGAGTGTCTTGCCAGAGCAGGTGATGAAAATAGTTAAGTGCCTCCGAGTTAGGATCGAACCCTGAGTTATCGCTTTTAAAATCAAACATTGTCATACAATACATTACGACGGCCCTTTTTGTCGCAAATTTAAGCTACAAGAGACCGTTGTGGCGCAGTGCGATAGTTGTATATACGGAATGTGTAAAAATTTTGGCTATATGCGGGATACAGTGTAAAGTTAAACAAAATAATAAATATAGGTAGATTTAAAGATATATTTTTCCATCCACTGGAAGCATGCTTTACGTCCAAAACACAATTGCGTCGTAATAAACACTTAATCTTATCTATTAACGTAATAGGAAAGAGTTTGGGCTAACGGAATGAGCAGTATGCAAATATTATGCTTTTATCTGGGCCGCGTGTTTGACAGCTGTCAAAATAGTGACGCCATTTTGAATGGGATATATTTTTTAATAGTGACATGTGTGGGGACAGGAGGCTTCAGCTTCAAAATAAATCTTTTGCCTACGTCATCAGTAATAATATTGAAATAAGGATTATATTTTTATATATTTATATAATTATAGTTATACGAAATCACATTGTACATGTTCAGTATGTATTAGTAGTATTTTTTTCTAAAATGAAAGTAGTCTAAGTTACTACTTATTACATCAGCTACCTGTCGTTTTAGAGATTAACCGGAACAAACAGATTGACGGACAAAAATTGTAAAAAGTTATTTTGGTATATATAGCGTATAAAGCGGTTGAATATTACATTAACAGACACTTCAATTTTATTTATTAGTATAGATTATATCGAGCCACCAACCACTTTACAGCACGCTTGCGTCGGCTTACACCACATTTACTCCTTCCACTGGAGGAGGCGCACACGCACCAATCCTCGCACTAAAGCCTAAGGTACTTTCCAAGTGCACACTTGTTTTCCTTTAGGCTAACACGAAAATACATATGTCTGGGAAGCCGGTAAGTGGGGAACAGAGTGAATTAACACTACTAATTAGCTAATTTATTTTACTTATCCTAATGATTTAAAAAGTTAATTTTAACTGTTATTCCACACTAAAGATGAAATATACTTCAAAAAAGAAATCATATAAAAATTTGAACGCAGCTGATTTCGAACCCAGGTTGACATCCCGACGCGTTAAAATGTGTTTTTATTTTTTTAAAATCTTGTAGTAATTTATTTGCTTGTAGTTTAAGCATTAACCATCGTGTGGGTTTTTGGTTCAAATCTATCGTGTGGGTATTAATTTAAATTTTATAACTGGTTATTGTATAATTTGGAAGGAACCCGGAACTCGGAATATTTTGCGGAATAAAGAGTTAATTTATGTATCTATTTATTATATCGTAATTTTCTATATTATATATATATATATATATATATATATATATATATATATATATATATATATATATATATATATATATATATATATATATATATATCTTATTCCATTTTTGTACCAGGCTTTACTTACTATAATATTTGATAACACAAGATCGCTGGTCACCTAATCTGGGCTCCCCAAGGGTAGCCAAGGGTCTCACCAGGCGGGGCTGACCGTCCAGGCGTCGTATATGTCCTCATCACCTGTCACCTCCACAGGGTCTATATTTAGGACCGGAGGAAGAGCATAAGTAGCCTTGGCAACGTCTCCCCTCTCCCCCCGCGGGGTCGAGAGAGATGCAAGCATAAACATTTAAAAACCACGTTATTAAACATTTGAATTATAAATAACTTCTATAAACATGAATCTATATCAAATATTTAATTCATAAAGTTACAAGTTGTATCCAGTTGAAGATCATTCTCCTTCAAGACCAGTTCCTTGAGATAAGAGCTTATCTAATTTTGTACACATCTATTAAAATGACTCTCGAATAAGGAAGTTATAGATTACAAAATATTCATAATGTTGATAAATACATACTTATAGTTCAGAAAAAGATTGACATTTGTATCAAATCACTGAGCTCGTAAGAGAGCTTGCGGAGTGATCAGCCACTATCTCTTCCTAAGGAGAGGGTAAATAAAATAAAAAAAACTTTACTATACAATATGTTTTATTAGAAATCTTTGGAATGGCAACACCAAATTAAACAAAACCCATGTACTTGATGGAAATAAAATAATTTATTCATATGGCAACTCTATTGCACAATATTTGCCAGAACAATATCCAAGTTGGTAGAATGATTGTTGCTGCCACGTTAAACAGCCAATTGCCGTATATCTGAAAAAAAAATATATAATATATCGATAAATGTTAGTATTTATTACAAGCTAGAGCTAGAAGTATTCGCTCACTGAGAGTTCCGTACCAATTTCACGATTGTAGCACAGCGGAATTATAAACATTGATAAATGCGCGTGCGCATGAACACATTTAATCTAACTAAATTTTATAAAGTCAAACTCCACGTATACCTACTTGTGTTAACACTTATAGATAATTGTTATTCATACGGGTTCCGTACCTTAAAAGGGCACCCTTGTTGTCTGTCTGTATGTGTGTCAAGACTTTCGCGCTTTTCACTGACATACATTTATAATATTGCTACGGAACTCTATTCTATACTCAACCGCATTTACAGTCACACTTTCATTATTTTCATATAACAATTTAGCATAGAACCTACAAAAAGAAATTTTAAATAGAAAAAAAAAAATTAAAATATAAATACTTACCATAGAATCGACAATAGAGAACATCAACGCTTGCATCGCGGCGTCCCTCCCTCTCGCCACCATCGACAAGAATGCCTCTTCCGGGAACAGAACCCGCGAATATATGATCAGACATATGACTACTAAGAGTAGCGGATGGAGGATAATGCAGAGAAGTTTTTTTAGAAAAAGTGTTATTTTTCTGAAAAAAAAAAGAAAGTTAGCGCTATTCGAAATCCTGACTTTCCTGGCAAAGACTTTAGATTCTTGCTATAAAATATAAACAAATTTTCAAGCGATATATATATATATATATATATATATATATATATATATATATATATATATATATATATATATATATATATATATATATATATATATATATATATATATATATATATATATATATATATATATATATATATATATATATATATATATATATATATATATATATATATATATATATATATATATATATATATATATATATATATATATATATATATATATATATATATATATATATATATATATTGCTTATACAAATTATACACTGCCACTGCGACACAACGGTCCGTATTGAAACTATTTAACATTTCTTTAACTTTCACTTATATTACAATTAAACAGTTAAACACTTATATCACAATAAGTGTTAACGCGACGGTCGCGTGTTCGATTCCCATTCGGGGAGAATGTATTATTTTCACTATCCTCGCCCTGGTGACAAGACAAGCCTACGCCTACCCTGCTACATGCGGGATATAGCGTGAAAAAAAAACATATTGTTAAAAAACTCACCCTTTCTTATTCAAGTCATTGCCCACAACTCCAGTCAACAAGGCCAATGGCGTATAAAAAACGCCTATACACAAGCCCAGAGGAAAATTGTGCATACCAATTGACAGAGAGGCCGTCGCCAATTCTATTAGCACCAGGATATTCATGACTGACAGTTCCTCATAAGTGGGACTCGAACCCGCTATACGTAGATACGGGGTGACCACCGTTATTGATATGCAAGTGGCTATGAGGAAATAGAACACGGATTGTTCGGAAGGCAGGTTGAAGTATTTCGCTCCTGTTTGGGAAGAAAATTGTATTATTTAGATTTTGTATGTTATATGCGGGTTTCAGGTTCACGCTGTATCACGCATATGGCGAAGCTAAGCCGGAATCGAAAATATCGTTAAAAAAAACAATTTAATCGAGATAATAGAAAAATTGAGCCTTGTTTACGAAGTTTATTTACTTAGCTAATACTTTTTTAGTTTCTAATGAATTTAATATTCATTGTTATTAAATATTTATCAATTTATTAATTAAGATTTTAAAAGGGTAAGCCGATGAGAATCGTGTTATATGTACACTTCGCTATATATATATATATATATATATTATATATATATATATATATATATATATATATATATATATATATATATATATATATATATATATATATATATATATATATATATCATTGAAACTATTATCATGATATTAAGCCTATAGAGTATCCAAAACTAGCATAATTTTGAAATCGAACCATTAGTTCCTGAGATATATGCATTCAATCTAACAAAGTCTTCAAATTTATATTTTTATTAAATAAGTATAGAAATAAAGATCCATCTGCATTTCCATATTTAAATTAATAAAATTTTAATCAAAATAAAAAAAAAAATTAGACAACTAAAAGAATATATACACTAAAAAAGAAATTAAAAAACTTACTTACCGATCTGACTAAAAATCAACGGCGAATTCATCACAGCGTATCCCAATAAATGTACAATTAAATAATTAGCACCTATGTTCACTACGCTTAGACTTAATTCGGCATCTTTACTTTCTTTCTTGTTCTTTATGATTTCTTTCGCCTTTAAATCTTCTACTTCTTTATCTTCTTCATCTTGTTTTTCTTTTGATTCATTTATATCTTTTTCCTTTAAATCTTCTATATCTTGTTTTTCTTTTGATTCATCTATATCTTTTTCTTTTAAATCTTCTATTTCTTTATATTTTTTATAATTTTTTTCTTTTGATTCGTCTTTAGCCTTATCTGTCTGTTCGTCCGAATCTTTTTGTAAAGTAACCCACAAGGACAATGCTCGTATTAACATAGCACCACATAACAGACACAATGAGGGCATATATTGACCTAAAATATAAATATTACATTATAAATACTCTCCACTTTCCACGACATTACACAACTCAAGACATTGCGTAAATCAACGCCGCATATTTGAAAATAATTCACGTTCCCATGAATTAGAATCGAACCCACAACTATTGTGTTACATTCAGACTCTCCTAATGCAATGGCTTTTAGAGAAAATAGTGGATATAAAAAAGAAATTTAAGTCCCGCCAAAAAGGTATACATTAAGAAAAAAATTCGACGGAACAAAAAATAATTAAAAAACATCATAAGGAAAGTTTACATCTAAAAACAAATTTTACCTAAAGAAACAAATTTTACCTACAAAAACAAAAGTTACCTAAAGAAACACCTATTTACCTATATAAACAAAAGTTACCTAAAAAACAAATGTACGTGTAAAAACAAAACTCACCTATAGAAATGAACCTGTTAGTAGCCGCCAGCATATAAAAGAAGTAACTCTGGTGGAATCGCTCCAGAAGGTTGTTCAGCGACCGCAGAATACTTTCCAACGTTATACCAAGGCGGTAGAAGTTAGCAGGAGATAGGGAGTGGACTCTAGGAGGTCGACCTGAAGGGTCATCTGCGTCCCGACCTTCGAGGGTCACGGCTTCGATTCCATAACGATGGAATAAGCCATGGTTGCCGTTTGGTACCTGAAAAAAATTAATACATAGCTTCACGCTGTATCCCGCATATAGCAGATAGTGAGATGACCTAAGACACTCTGTTCTCCAGGTTCCACCCAACTCTCTTATAGCCAGGTTGACAAAATAATAATGATATAAATATTTATTGTACATCAAAAAAAAATCTTAAGAAGGGAAAGAATGGGACTTAGGCTTTTGCTATTGTGTAATGGGATGGTTACGGGTTCAACCCCATGAGTGATTGCTTATTTTCATTTCCCTCCTCTGGTAGATTATAAATAAACTGTTACAATCTATTTAAGTTTATAAAAGTATTTCGACGTAGCTCGATCAGTTCTTACAAATAGCTCAATTGGTGACGAGCGATTGGAAGCTAAACCAGAGGTGTGGGTGCGAATCCCGATACATTTATAATTAAATTCCTTTTTTTAAACTGTTTTAAATATTAATTGTTACATGACAAGTTTTTTCACATGTTTAGAGCATTTAATTATTTTTCTTTATTTTACTAAATAATCGCGAATAACACAAAAAAAATAGAAGTACATTCACTATACGTTATAAAATACATATTATATTTGTATTAAAAAAGTGGGTAACGTTCATAAGCACTAGATTCCCTCTGCCTAACCTGCTATCTGCGTGATAGAGCGTGAAGCTATATATTTATTTTCATAAAAAAACAACTCACTCCCGCAAGCTGAGTGGACACCATGCCAAGCATAGTCCATATACTGTTGATCCATTCGTCCATTTTGTTACGCGTTCGAATCCAGGAGTAGCTGAAACAAATTTAAGAGAGTAATATATATATAATATATATATATATATATATATATATATATATATATATATATATATATATATATATATATATATATATATATATATATATATATATACTTGTGGGTCGAAGACCGTTGTGGGTTCGATTCTCACTCGGGAAGAATTAATTTCCGCTCTCTGGTAAAAGAACAAGGCACGGCGTTGAGTTCCACTGTTGAGCCACTCAACACGCAATGTCTACGAACATTACCCTATATTACCCTGTCTACTCTGCATCATGTAGAAATAAGCAGATGCAGAAGAAATTTTGTCACTCAATATTTTTTTGTTTTTTCTAATAAAAAAATCCTAATCAAATTCGAACCTACATACCTATTTTTATACGAGTGATGTATACCAGATTTAACACACAATTTATGGACTAAGTTGACCAAATCCAAATTAGGCAGTTGACCGTTGAGACCTTCCACTTTCACCTCAATGTATTCTGTAATAGAAACAATATAGTTAAATTATTTATGTAATAATATATGTACATATTTCTAGACTTATGTTATAAGACTAAGAATTGTATTTCATTAAGTGCACTAATCTCAGGAAAAATAAATTATTTATATTAAATATTCTGCTACCACCAATGAAAAACTTACTAAATTTTGGTGTATGAAACTCCAAATTAATAGCAGCTTGTATAGATCCAGACCTGCCTTTCAATGTTCCTGGATTTAAACATTTGTTCTGATCGTTCATCCAATCAAATGCCTGAAAAAAAAAAAAAATATATATATATATATATATATATATATATATATATATATATATATATATATATATATATATATATATATATATATATATATATATATATATATATATATATATATATATATATATATATATATATATATATATATATAATTTTTTTTATATAAATGATATAAATTTATTAAACATTTATATAAAAAAATTATACATTTAAAACTAGCAATACAAACTTATTATTTTTATTAAAATAAGTTACTTAATTTTTAATTTGATAGAAAAGTGCAGCTTTATTATATGAATAAGGCTTGAGGAAGGCGTAATCATATGTCCAGCCAGAATGGAAAATTAAAAACAGTTGTTTGTTTACAGTCAGACAGCCATAGCATCACAATGGCCTTTATATTTATATATTTATATATATTTTTTATATAGATTATAATTTTTTTATATATTTCTTCATACATTCTTTATTTGTTTTTTAAAGAACATAATATAGAAACTTTTTTTAAGAATCAAAGTTCTGACAGATTCCAGAAAAGAATCAAATCAATCCTAAATGAACCAGAAATAAAAAGAAAAAATACCTTAGAAACCTTCTCGAATCCACCAAAACTACCAGGCTTGTAGAAGTTTCCAAGAGATGTATAGAAATTGGATGACGGAAGCCCATGATACGCTTCTAGCCAGGCTTGCATTCCTAGCTGTTCGTGTTCTGTTATTAGAAATATTATATCTTTCGCCCAGTATTTTTGTGCTATAAAGAAAATAAATATATATAAATGATTAATATAGCTATATAAAATAAATAAAAACTCCACGTTACACCGCCCACTCATCCATCTTAGATATACATTACGCAAAATGCACCGACAGTAGTGTTTTTTATATTCCGTCGTCAAATTGAACACAACCTGTAATTGAACTGTATATAATAAAAAACTATGGAAGAACAAATGAATTTGTTGTGGTCAAAAATAAAACTAGTACTGCAATCGCAAACTAGAGCCATAACGCAAAGCGTCACACAAGGCGTGACGAACTCGGCGTCGGGAACTCTGGAGGACAAAAATTAAACCATTAATGGAAACACAATATCTAGAGGGTAATCATAAAAAATAACATAATCTTACATGGGATTGCTGAAAAAGAACCAAATAAAGAAGAATTGATAGACCATGCGTCCACCGTCCACCGTCTTAGAGACACTGAACTTAATGAGTGAACAAGTCAAAATTAGGGAGTGGGACAAATGGGAAATTAATCAGGTGACAAAACCCACAAATAAACAATAAGTGCACCAAATGAGCCCTTATTTGCAATACCTAAATTCAAAACAAAATATGCTTCCAACAACTTTGTGTCACGTGCTTGCAAGAGTTTTGATTATAAGTATTGCGATTTAGACATATTTAATTTAGCATACGTAAATTTGTAAAATTGTATTAAGAAACGTAATTTTAAGTGTAGTTAAGGTTTTAGCATTAGTCAATTTTCATTGTCTCGTTGTTGAGTGATTTGTGAGTTGAGTTTTTAGTTTGTCTTGTACTTATATTATTATATATTATGTAATATATTGTGTTCTTTGTAAATAGCTAGTGTTTAAGAAGTGTACGTGTTTGGTAAATTGTGGAAACTTAATTGGTCTTTGTTCTATTTTGTATGTTTTATATTTAAATTATTTTACTGTACTGTATATTTCCCTTAAAAAATATATAAATAAATTACCAAAAGAAACTTGCACAATAACTAGAGATAAATTCATAAAATTATCATAAGCAATATACGTCTTATAGTCAAGTACAATAAAAATGAATCTGTCCTAAACAACTTAATTAGCGAACTAGCTTCAAAGACTGTGGAAACACAAAAAGACAAAACTGGGCTCGAAAATATTAGCAAAATAATAACAGAGAGTTAAAAAAAGGCACAGAAGAGAAACAAAATAAAAATCGATTACTACAGAAATAGTGAGAACAGGAGGTACGAAAAACAAGTTCTCAAAAAACAAAAAGAACACTCAAATTGGATCACCAAAATGTCAGAGAAACCCAAAAAGAGGCCACAACGAAATACCTGTAATAGAGAAGACATCAGAAAAATTGCCACAGAATATTATAAGCAACACAACACTACCAGTCACGACAAATCATCCGTCAGGTAATTCCCATGGGGGTTCAGCCATCATAATAAAAAGTAATATTAGCCACTACGCAATGGAATCTTATCAGACAGAAAAAATTCAAGCATCCACAATTAAAGTTAAAGATAACAATGGAGAGACTGCTCTATCGGCTGTATATTGTCCTCCAAAGCACACTATAACTTCAGAAGAATTCGAGAAATACTTCACTATGCTGGGCGCAAAATTTATCTCTGGCGGCGACTGGAACGCGAAGCATCCGAACTGGGGATCAAGGTTGATATCACCACGCGGAAGACAGTTGCAGTACACAATCAGCAAACTCCAGCTGAAACATGCATCCCATGGAAAACCAACATACTGGCCAACTGACTTATCTAAAGTTCCCGACCTCATTGACCTCATAACAAAAAACTGGTCACCCCATTACATGTATGTTGAAGAATGCACAGACCTATCATCAGACCACTCACCGGTCATACTAAACATAACTAGTAAAATAATACTAACCGAAAAACTTAACAAAGTCTACAATAGAGCCACCAATTGGAATAATTTTCGAAAAACCAATGGATGAAAAAATAAACTTAAAGATACCTCTCAAATCCCACGAAGATATAGATGAAGCGGTTGAACGCTTCAACATACTTGTCCACGCCACATTGAAAGAGTCAACGTGTGACACCTATACAACAGCAGTGCTACCCAAAAATTATCAGAGGCAAAGTTCAAGAAAAACGACACTCACGTAAGATCTGGCAAAACTCAAGATACCCATGCGACAAAACATCACTAAACAGAGCAATTGAAGAATTGAAAGAAATTATAAAAGATTATGAAAACTCTAACCTGCAAGCACAAATATCAAAATTGACTGCAACGCATGATGCAGATTATTCTCTGTGGAAAGTCACCAAGGCACTGGATAGACCAACAAAACACATTCCACCTCAAAGAACCAGAGAAAGTACCTGGGCCAGAACAGATCAGCAAAAAGCAAGTGCATTCTCTGAACATTTGAGTAACGTATTTCAGCCATATCCCAGTATCGATGATACACAAGACAAAAAACTAATTAAATACCTTAACTCTCCACTACAACTGTGCCCACCCATGAAAAGTGTAACGTCGCGCGAAATTACTAAACTTATAAAAAAACTAAAAGAGGATAAATCACCAGGCTACGATCAAATAGACGCAAACATATTGAAACACCTTTCAAGAAAAGGTATCGCACTAATAGTAGCCATATTCAACGCATGCTTAAGGATGGATTACTTTCCAAGCCAGTGGAAAATAGCACAGGTTATAATGATTCCGAAACCTGGAAAACCATCCCATGAGATCACGTCATACAGGCCTATAAGTTTGCTTCCTGTGCTTGGTAAGCTCCTGGAGACCTGTTTGCTTAACCGATTGAAGCCGTACCTTGATGACATAATTCCAAGGCACCAATTTGGTTTTCGTGAACGTCACGGCACTATCGAACAGATCCATCGACTTACAGACGTCATCAGTAGAACATTGGAAAATAATTAATACTGCTCTGCTGTCTTTCTCGACATAGGACAGGCTTTTGACAAAGTGTGGCATCTTGGACTTCTATATAAATGTAAACTTGCTCTTCCCCACTGCTTTTACCTAATGCTTAAATCATATCTCTCTAACAGATGCTTTGAAGTCAAATATAAAAATGAGACCTCAGAACTTAAAGAAATTAAGTCAGGCGTCCCACAGGGAAGTATATTGGGACCTGTATTATACCTAATCTTTACGTCGGACCTTCCAACTCTCAACAATGAGATCCTACCACAAAATGACCACACGAAGTATCTTGGGATGCATCTCGACCGACGGTTAACCTGGCAGAAACACATTTGGGCTAAAAGGAAACAGTCAGACCAAAAATTAAGAAATATGATATGGCTAATTGGTAAAAATTCACATTTAAACCATCAGAGTAAAATGAGCATTTATAAAATTATACTGAGGCCCATATGGACATATGGGATCCAGCTCTGGGGCACAGCAAGCAACAGCAACCTTGAAATTCTGCAACGGTTCCAAAATAAGGTCCTTAGACTAATGTTTAACATTCCAAGACATATAAATACTAAATACATCCATCTAGATCTCAATATCAAAACCGTAAAGAGGTAATAATGCAGTTCAGCGGGAAATACCAGGACAGACTATCCCATCATGTTAACACTCTGGCGCTCCAATTGGAGGGTGCCGGTAGCCTGGAATTTAAAAGATTAAAAAGACATAGTATGAAAAACTTAAACGAGAGATTCAACTAAATGGAGGTTAAAGTCGAGGAAAACGAAACGAAAACGAGTCGGAGGGAAAGCCTATTTCCTCTCTCCTCATAAGACACCTTCCAGGACAATCCCAGATACTAGAATGGCTTATTGTTTCCAAACAGATCGCCATGTAAGCAGGATACAAAAAAAAAAAAAAAAAACTACCAGTCAGACAAGGTAAATCAACCTCATATATTAGAAAGTGAAACCAGGGAAAGCTGTCATGTCACAAAAGAATAACAAAGCACCAGTAACAGACAGAATAACAAATGAGCCGCTAAAGGTTTACTTTAGTAAAGCTGTTGACTATCCTTACTAGCGAAGAAATACCTAAACAATGGACAAACTATAATATTGCTTCACAAAAAAGGGGACAAAGACAACATTGAATATTACAGGCCTATAAGTTTGGTCAACAATTTATATAGGGTGTTCGCAAAAATTATATTAAAGAAATTTACTACGCAACTAGAAAAGGAATAGCCAAAAGTACAAGCCGGCTTCAGATCAGATTTGTCAACTGTGAATCATATGCATGTTATAAAGCAAGTAATGGAAAAATACAATGAATATATATATATATATATATATATATATATATATATATATATATATATATATATATATATATATATATATATATATATATATATATATATATATATATATATATATATATATATATATATATATATATATAATATATATATATATATATATATATATATATATATATATATATATATATATATATATATATCTATATATATATATATATATATATATATATATATATATATTATATATATATATATCTATATATATATATATATATATACTATATATATATATATATATATACATATATATATATATACATATATACATATATATATATACATATATATATATATATATATATATATATATATATATATATATATATATATATATATATATATATATACATATATATATATACTATATATATATATATATATATATATATATATATATATATATATATATATATATATATATATTTTATATGTGTAATATTACCAAAAAAATAAGAAAACTAAAGTGGTGCTGGACTGGTCACATAATGAGAGCTAACAAAGAAAAGTGGACCAGGGAGGTGACATATTGGTATCCAAGAGCTGCAAAGAGGGCAAGAGGACATACAGCAAGATGGGACGACGACTTGCCAAAAGGATGGCACTTCCTGGCACAGGACTGGGAAAACTGGAGAGTTCTTGATGAGGCCTTTGTCAGAACCCTAGACACCCTACTCTAGCAAGACTATTATTTTTTATATTTTTTTTATTTTAGGACATACATTTTTCTATTTAGATACTTAAAAAAATATATTTAAATTAATCTTACCACTATATTAATATACAAAAAACTTACGTCTAGCAAACTGAGCAAAAGCTAGCATTAATGCTATTCCTGCTGTGGTCCCCTTTTGGTGATTAGAAAGAGATCTATAAGGGGCCGTTACAACTATTGCCTCTAGGGAGGATGTACGCGCAGCTCTTAGTATACCATAGACATTTGTTCCTTTATATATCTATAGAAACAAACATATTTGTGTTAATATTTATTGTCATAATATAAGCCCAGTGTTTTTTAAGTTTTTCTTTAAATAAAAAAAGTGTTAATAATTAAACTAAAATAAAGTTTAATAATTAAACTGGTGAATGAAGTTTAATTATTAATAACATATTAGAAATTTATTAATATAATTTTAATAAAAGTAAAAGAACAAAAGTCACAAGACACAGTCCTCTATTAAGATCTTACCTGACCCTGTCCAAGAGGATAATTCAATGTAAAGTTATGAGTGTACACTTCTAAATGCAGTTGTGACATTTTACCAACCAACCATGGTATTGGCATCTTATCAGTTTCATCATACTTTTCCTGAAATTCAATATAAATATATATGTGAAACAATTGAACATATTAAAGTTAATTTATAAATATTTTAAAATTATTACGTTAACAAACAAGGAGACATTTATAAGAAACGCATATATTTAAAATTATATATTAAGACAATAATTTGTACGAATATATAGTAAATTATTTTACAAAATACATATATTTTACAGTAAATTACAAAAGGTAGTTCAATGATTGATAAAAATATGATATTATAATCATTAATGTATTAGGTTTTTTGTTTTGTATTAAAGAATCATATAGGACATCAATATTAAAACGGTAAGGACGATGTCAAAAACATAACATTAACAATAATACAATTTTTTTGTTAAAACAAATCCAAATTACCTCAAGTTCCTGTAAAAATTCAGTATAAAATTGATTTGCCGAGTGCTCTCCGTTAAACTCATTGGTCACCAAACCAGGTAACAGTGCATTTTCAGAGAAATAAGTCTCATTATTAAATTCTTTATTTGCTAACATAAAGAACCAAACTATTGCCGCGATGTAACAAATAAAACATAATGGAGAATGGATTTTCTTTAAAATCTTCACCCATTTCAGTGACCCATATTCTGGATCTGATAAAAGACCCATGATTTACTAATTTAAAATGATTATTAATTATATTTTTAATTCATTATTAATATAATATTATAAATCACAATCTAACAAGATGCTCCTGTTTTTAATCAGAATTGACGTTTATTTGTCAACTGTCAAATTGTCAATTTTGAAATATTGACAGCTACAGTGAGATGTAGCTTAAAAATATATAAAATTACTGAAACACGATTTGTATCGGTTTTTTTCATTATTATTTAAGCAAATTTTTGAGACTCATATACTAATAGACTTTCTTATATTTCTTTAATTATCATTGTATACTTTGCCACTGTATACGAGTATAGCTCCAAAGTTTGTATGTATTATATATATTCAGTTTCGGGAAGTAATGAAATTTTTTTAGGTCATTTATATTTTATTGTATTACATAAAATAACTATTGCATATTATATAAAAATATAGTGTATTTATATTGATATGTACATAAATGTCTATTTTTATGGTAAACGCAGACTTAAATTTATTGAGATTCATCGTATTAGTCACTAGATCGCTTCATTATTTTTAATTACGCCTTTTGACAGCAACTGGTAAATGTCATCCTCGCTTTTACCTTTCGTTTCTGGTAACATTGTAATAGTGTATATAGCACCGAATAAATTAATAATTCCATAATATATAAAAGGTCCGCTTGGTCCGAATGCGCTAACCACGGGCGCGTATATAGTAATTTGTATAAAAGAAAAGAACCAGGCGATGGTGACGATTATTCCCATAACTTTGGCTCGAATCTGAAAATATAATTATTTTATATTTATTTATTTTAATTTAATTCCTTTTTAAGCAGATTTGTAAGTGGTAGAATTATGTCGCAAAGCTCTTTCATTCTATATTTTTGAAGTATAGTCCGTTTGGATCAAGAAACATTTTATAATATATACATTTTACTTGTTATATGTACATATTCTATTATATAACATGAAATTTTTATAATAAATAAAAATATTTATAGATAACGCTTTAATATATCTATATATATTTGTTGCTATATATGTTGGCTGTAGAGTTAGTCCCGACCGTCACGGGCTATTCAATGGACATCCAATGTCGCTGAGTAGATAAAATCTCAGTTAATAAATTATAAAAAAGCCCTATATTATTTTGTTATATATTACTTTATAAAAAACATATGTAAGCTTTACCTGAAAACTCAGCATTTCTGTCATTATAATGTAAGGTAAGGGTGAGACACCAGCTCCGTACATGGTGACAGCTAAGACCATGGCGGCCACAGGTAACCACGCCGGCACGTCAGTACCGTTCTTTTGAATTATCATTAACACTGCTATCAGGGACATTGATATCGCTGTTATTAGGAACGATGAGAATAGAAGGATCTGTAATGTACGTATATTTTGTCAACATAAATATGGCACAGCGTCTGCCTGTAAACGCGACGGTTTGTGGGTTCGATTCCTATGAGGGGAGAATAAATTATTTCCATTTTCTTCGCTCTGGCGACAAGGCAAAGCGCGGCGTTGAGTTCCACTACTCAATACACAATGCCTCAAATGGTGGAAAGTGGGGAACGTAGTGTCTTAACACTAGGTTCCTTCAACTTACGGTTCCCTCTGCCTACCCTGCTATGTGCAGGATACAGCATGAAGCTACTAGGAAGGTAGACAGAGAATACCTAGTGTATATTTTAATAATAACTATATATATTTGCTGATTTCCGGTTCCGGCGACTAAAGTGTAAACACGTATAAGATTGAGCTCCGTAAATATTTCCGAAAAACAGTGCATAAAGCGAAAAATCAAACACGTACTAAAATTAAATCTTCAGAGGATCAAACTAGAAGAGTATTTCACCAAAAATCCCAGTGAATATCACAGTTATTTGGTGGATGTGTTCAAAGTTTCGATCGATATAACCTCAAAGTGAATCACACAGTGACACATACCATAGACACCAAGATTGCAGGTAGTGCCAACCTAACCAAATCAATCTGTAACTGCCACTTGACAGTGACAACTGACAATTACAAAGTGTTGCCAACTTAGAAAAAAGATTACCGCACATTCAAGTGTTACCACTTTATAATATCAAATTACCCAAAAGATGGAAAAACAAATGGAAATTCTACTCTCTAAACTAAACGAAAAGTTTAATGAACAAACAATAACATTAACAACAGCAATAACAAAAAATGTAATGGAGGCCCTAGACGATAAGTTAAAAGTACTAACAGAAGAAAACAACAACCTCAAAACTAGAGTCAGCAACTTGGAACAAAAAGTGACTATTCTAGAGAAGGAAAAACGTATGAAAAATCTCGTATTTTTTAGAATTGGTGGATTTTGTGGTGAAAATTTTAGTGGATTCAGGAACAAATATAGATAATCAAGAAATAAGTAACATCAAAAGAATCGGCACAAATTCTGACAAGAACCGACCAATAATAATATCTTTAACTACATCTTGGAAAAAACATCTTATCCTGAAAAACAAGCGCAACCTTCCTAAAAACGTTTCTGTTAATGAGGACTACCCCAAAGAAGTTCTGGAAACATGTAAACAACTTATACCACAATTAGAAGCAGAAAGAAAAAATGGAAATATAGCGTTCATAAAATATGATAAGCTAATAGTTAAAAAACCAACGAACTCTAACCGCGAAAAGAGGAAGAGAGAAACACCAACAGGATCCCCAACCACTCCCACTCCATTTCAGAAAAAGACAAATACGAAGAATAGAAAAATTGCAACCCAGCCCCCAAATACAAATAAAGAAGTACTTAAGCCAAGCATACTTACATTTGTAACGCGAGAAAGATCCGCCTCGATGCCGGAAATGCAAAAAAAAACGAGTAAAGGCCTCCTCGGACCGGAAACAACAAACAGATGCAACAACAAACATAGACATAAGAAAAACTCCAACGTGTTGTCCCCCAATCCGGCCGGTCACCGTGGGGGAAGCTGACCACCACCCTCCAACACATCAGCCAACAAACCAAATACCCAAAAGAGAAACAAAACGAAGCAGTCTATATATATGTACACTAAACACACGAACCTTGAGAACATCGGAAAGTTTGCATGAGCTTGAGTTAGCTATCGAAAACCTCAAGTGGGATATCTTGGGCATAAGCGAGATGAGGAGAATAGGAGAAGGAATAGAAGAACGAAACAACTATATTATGTACTATAAAGGCGAAATCGCTGGACACAGAGGGTTGGATTCCTGGTAAAGACGAAATTAAAAAGCCAGATAATCGGTTTTGAAGGAATATCGGACAGGATAGCTGTGATTCACATTAATTTACCAAAGTACAGGAAAAAATGGACAATTATCCAAGTCTACTCGCCGACAGAGCAAGCAACAAAAACAGAGATCGACAAATTTTACGACAAATTACGTGAAGCTACTGAAAGATATTCCGAAAACAATCTCGCACTCATGGGAGATTTCAATGCCCAAGTGGGCGTCCAATTACCTGGAGAAGAACATATAATAGTATAGAACATATAATATATACTTCTAAATTCCATGTTCCGTAAAAAACCCAAGCATAAATGGACATGGATATCTCCAGACGGAAAGTTCAGAAACGAAATCGACTACATAATAACCAACAAAGCCAGGGTATTTAGTGATACGGAAATAATACAGAAACTAAATTTCAACACAACCATCGCATGGTACGCAGCTGTCTTAATGATAGATGTCCAAAAACTCCTAGACATCATATGGACAATATGCAAACAATTAACATACAAAGGGACACAGACAGCACCATGGAAGACCTGATGGAAGCCATAAATTCAGATGTGGATCTAAATGAAAAATATAAGAAAATTGAGAATAAACTTAAAATACAGACAACAAAACAAACAATGAAGAGTAAAGAAAACTTTTTAAGTGAGAGAACGTTAAAACTAATTGAAGATAGAAAGATCTTGTTATCAAAAAAGGATAAAAAGGAGAACCAAGAAAATATATCCAACCTTAGCAAACAGATTCGAGAGAATATGAGGAAAGACAGAAAGATCAGGAGAAACAGAGTATTAGAAAATCACATCATTAAAACTGGAGGCACGAAGAAAGCCCTAAAGGAACTTTGTGAAAAAGGAAAGGAATGGATACCAAAGTTAAGAGACAAAGAAAAAGAACAGCCAGCTACTACTCGAAGTTCAATCCAAAATATAGCAACAAATTATTATCGGTCAGTATACTCAAATCATTCAAGCTCTGACACACACAATAGTGGATACAAACAAACTGCAGATATGAAGACATAGAACTAAGCCCGTTACTAAGAAAAATCTTTAACGATATTCTACATACCGGTATCATCCCTAGCCAATGGGCAGAGTCCCATATAATACTCCTTCACAAGAAAGATCCAAAAGACGATATCGGAAATTACAGACCCATATCTCTCTCTCGAATGTATACAAGTTTTCGCCAAAATAATTCTTGGACAGAATATCAGGTACACTCGACGAAAATCAGCCTGTGGAACAGCGGGTTTCAGGAAAGATTTCAGTACAATAGACCACATTCACACTATCAAACAGCTTATAGAAAAATATAATGAATACAAAAAAACTATTTACATTGCCTTCATAGACTACGCCAAGGCTTTTGATAGCCTCAGACATGATGTCGTATGGCAAAGCCTAAGAGAGCAGGGCATCCAGTACACCTACATCAACATCATCAAAATATTTATAGGAAAGTATAGGTAGGATACGACTGGAATCAACAGGAGATGCTTTTGCAATAAAAAGAGGTGTCAGGCAAGGTGACCCACTTTCACCAAAGCTGTTCACAGCAGTGGTAGACCAGATGTTCAAGACGTTAGATTGGGAGCATCTAGGTCTAACATAAATGGATCACGATGAATCATCTTAGATTTGCGGATGACCTTGGGTCCTATTGGAGGAAGATCCAAACTACTGGAGTCCATGATACAAACTCTAGCAGACAAAAGTAGAGAAGTAGGCCTAGAGATAAACTCCAGCAAAACTAAGATGATGACTAATTCATTTCCCAGAGACAATCACAGTAAATGGACAGAAACTGAATATGTAGAGGAATATGTATATCTTGGCCAGATAATATCACCTAATGACCAGATGTCGAAAGAAATAGAGAAAAGAATTGCAACAGGGTGGAAAACATACTGGGCTTTGAAAGAAATTACAAAAAGCAAGGAAATATCCATTAAAATCAAGAAGAAGACCTTTGATACCTGTATTCTACCTGCAATTACATATGGTTGCGAAACCTGGGCTTTGACAAAACTCCATAGGGAAAAACTTGCAAGATGTCAAAGAAGTATGGAGAGAAGCATGTTAGGATAAAACTTAAAGATAAAGTAAGAAATTGCAGGACATCAGGCACACAAACGAAATTAACTGATATCCTGGTCCGTATTGATCAACTTAAATGGAGGTGGACTGGACTATGCTTAGATGTAAAAAGGAGAAATGGAGCAAACAGGTGACAATTGGTACCGAGGGATGGCAGTAGGGGCCCGAGGTCGTAAAAGAGAAGATGGGAGGACGACCTGAAAACACTTTAGGTCCCCTCTGGAAAGAGTGGCGACTGACAGAAAGCAGTGGAAAGAGTTGGGGAGGCCTTTGCCATAAGACACACCGAACTGAGAGACTTTTTGTAGTGAAATGTCAATTTAGGTTTTAAATACTTTGTTTTAAAAATGTTAAAATGTCAAAAGTTCGGAATAAAGGCTATTATATTATATATACATATATATATATATATATATATATATATATATATATATATATATATATATATATTAATATATATATATAGTATATATCTATATATATATATATATATATATATAATATTAATATATTATATATATATATATATATATATATATATATATATATACTTATATATATAATATATATATATACTATATTATATTATATATATATATATGATATAATATATATATATTTATATATATATATATATTATATATAGTATCTAATATATATATCTATATATATATATATATTATATATATATATATATATAGTATATATCTATATTAATATACTAATATATATAGAATATATATATATATAGAGAAATCTGAGAACAGATGATGTTTTGATAAATTTGATCCACCTACCCTACATGAAGTAACAGGTTTGTAAAAATTAAACGATTTTGTTCGTTTACCTTTCGTCCACATCTTTCAACAATACTGGCCAATGATAAAGATCCAATTATCATTATGATAGGAAAGATCAGTGTTTGAGTTTCAGGATTTATTTCAAATTTAACTCCCGTAGATATGAGGATAGCAGATGCATATGTCAGTATAGCGTATGCTCCATTTAGAGCGTGGAAGAAGAACATACCCATTATTAGAAAGAAGGCTCGTCGCCAGGACTTGTCCCTTACTAAAACAATCAAACAAATATTAAATAATACACATAACCTTCACAAAGAATGTAAACGAATAATATTAAATTTTTCTTGTTCAAATATTTTTTTATGACTTGTTTTTTTCTTTATTTTCTACCACTACTTTGAAATACTTACAAATAGTAGCAATTGTTATATTGGGTAATGATTTAAAGTGATCGTCTTCCGCTTTCATGATTTCGACTATGTTCTGAACAATTTTGTCATCTTTTTCTAGACCTCTTAGAAAGGCAACAGTCTTCGCTGCTTCCTACAAAATATAAAATAAAATAGTAAAATTCTAGTTCTAGTCAAAATTCTATGCATTTCTCTAAAATATGTTACAATAGTATCAACACGTATTCTCTTTAATAAATAAGGATTTTAAATTAATTAGTCAAATGATAATTAAATATACTAAAAAATATAGGTACTTACATTCATTTTCCCTCTTTTCACCAAATATGCAGGAGATTCGGGCGCCTTTAGCAAAACAAGAGCAATAAAAATTGGTATACCCAGAACAGTCATAATAACGGTATAGTAATCTAAATAGGCTCCTAATATGTACATTACTAAAATGCCAGCCGCCTGTAGAAGTTGGGGGAATGTGCCAAGAATTCCCCTAATATCGTCTTGGCTTATCTCTTTCACGTACATGGGTACTATGTTGAAGCAACCACCAGCTGCCAATCCTGAGAAGAGTCTGGCAATGACCAAAGTCGTGGTGGAGGAGTAGGCAAGCTTTATTATCCAAGAAATCTGAAAATGATTTGAAAAAAATATTCATATAGTTGATTTGATTTTGTCTGTGAATATATTTTTAGTAATTGAAACGCCGTAGCCAAATTTTTTGCGTCTTAATCTTTCTACAGATGGTATTCTTTATATTTCGTCAAATTTTATACAACCTATTTTATTCTGATAAACATGGAATTTCAATTATATATCTTTCACAAATCACCCTTAAAATATAAATTTTAACTTTGCTGTGGTGAAAAATATTGTGACAAAAACATTAGCAGGCGCAGCGTCTGATTGTAAAGGCGACAGATGTGAGTTCAATTCCCACTCGGGCAGAATGCATTATTTCATATCCTCGCTCTGGTAACAACACACTAAAAACGCAATGACTCGGAATATCGGGTTCTCTCTGTCTACCCTGCTATATGTAGGAGATAGCGTAAAGCACTTTTTCATAACTTACAGCTTCAGGAATAGCCACAAATATAAGACCAAGTTTTCTTCCAAAGTTGTCTGCGATGTAAGAATATATGGTCACTCCAAAAATAGCAGCCATGCTCATCGAACTAGCAATCCAACCTAGAGAGAGATCAGACACTGGGTGTCCAGTTGGTGAATTTTCCGACTGCAGAATCTTAGTTGTTGGTGATATCCAGCCACATTCGAACCCGTAGGCGAAGAGAATTATATTTGCTGCAAGAGTTAGTCTTATTGTAGTAGAATATATATATATATATATATATATATATATATATATTAATATATATATATATATATATATATATATATATATATATATTATATATATATATATATATATATATATATATATATATATAATATATATATATATATATATATTTATATATTTATATAGAGAATATCGGAATCGCCGAGAATATCGGAATTCCACTTGTGATTGCGGGACCGAGAGTCCCGGAGCCGAGAGTCTTGCCTTCATCGGCCGGACTGCGAGGAAGAAAACCTCTATAAAAAATTTCCCCAACCCAAGTGGCGAAGCAGCGCGAGGGGTGCGTGGCTGATGGGATGATCAGTCGCTACTGCTGGCTTATCTTATCCAAATACAGGGGGCACTGCTTGGATGGACGTTATTTCCTCCATACTCGTGGGAACAGAATGGAGAACAATAATATTATAGACCCAACAAAAGATGTTAATGTAGGAGTTTTGGAGTCCGCTTCGGACTCGGGAGATGTGAGGCGCTTGCGACGCAAGCGAAAACCTGTGAAAGGAGAAGATTATACTGGCTCAGAATGCATCCCGAAGGGATAAATCGGCGAATACGACGGATGTTGATGATGTTTCGACTCCTGGAACTTCTAACACGAGCTGTGCAGTGACTGAAGTTCCAGCTGCGGATAAAGAAGCAAATAGTGGTTCTTGGGCCACAGTGGTATGAAAGGGCAAAAGGGGGAAGAAATCTTCTACCAACACTCCCTCAATGGCGACGGCGTATGCTTCTAAGACGAAGCAGTCATCCAGGCCTAAAGTAGCGAAGCCGCCTCGCACAAATGCCGTCATTATCACTTTGACAGAAGAGGCCGTTTTGAAAGTGAGTCTCTTATGCCCAGGCACTAGAACGAGCGCAAAAAAGTATTGACCTGGTATAGCTGGGCATCATAGAAAGCTTGACGGTGCGCCAGGCGATTTCTGGTGCCAGACTGTTAGAACTGTCTGCTACACATTCCTCTGAGCAGGCAGACATATTGACTGAGCATCTGCGAGTACAATTAGACGGTGTGATGACGTGTGTGAATCACTGGGCCTTACAAAGTTACTACTTTAAAATTGGTGGGCCTACATGATTCAGTCACTAGAGAGAGGGTTATAGATGCCGTAGTAAGCGTCAGTAAATGTGCAGCTGATACGGTAACGGTATCAGAAATGAACAATGGTGACAGGGGAATGAAGACAATAGTTGTACGTTGCCCTTGTGATGCGGGGTAGGTTATAGCAGATAAGGGGCACATCTTGGATGCTGGATGTCGGATGGAGCTCTGCCAAAGTTCAGGTATTTAAGAATCACCCCTTATGATGTTTTAGGTGCTTTGTTCTAGGATACTCCAGGCCTCGGTGTCCGTCTGAAGTTTCGAGGGAACATCTCTGCTTCCGATGTGGACGTGAAGGGCATAAATCTTAAATGTCGCATAATCGTTAAAGTGCATGGTATGTACTGACGCGAAGATTCCAGCCGGGCACATAATGGGTAGCGTGAATTGTCGTCCACCACTCAGAAAAAGAATAGATTCTCCAGGACTTAGAGCCTCCTCTGGAATTGGAAGTCACCAGGACCAAGAGGGTGATATTATGTCGACATAATGGATAGACGACAAATATATTTTCTTCAGGCTAATATCAACCACTCTGCCGGGGCGCAGGATCTGTTGCTACAGTCAATGGCAGAGTGGACTATAGATGTTAGTGTTATCTGTGAGCCGTACTTTGTCCCTCGTCACCCTCAATGGATTGGTGACTTGGACGGATCTGTAGCTATTGTGTCTGGGGGCATTACTGACATAAATCTGTCAGCTCTTGATAGGGGTTCAGGATACGTTGTGGCAGGGTGGGGGGAGTACGTTGTTGTTGGCGTATATTTCTTCCCCAACCACAGCCTGGATGAATTCGATATCCTTCTTGACACAGTTAGGGCTGCAGTTTGTCGACAATCATTAAGTATTATCTTGGTTCTCGGCGATTTCGACTTCTGCGACTTCGACTTTGCGACTTTGCTACTTCTACCAAACATCGGAGGGCCAGATTTCCCATGCCGACAACTTTATGTCGGTGTGTTGAAATCAATGGCTCTGTATGGTGCCCCCGTAAGGGTGGATTCTCTCACTGCTCGCAACAGGGCTCATTTGCGGAAAGCACAACGGGTCATAACGGTGAGAGCAATTCCTGAGCGTGTCCTGGACAGCGGCAACTCTATTGGCGGGTGAATCACCGTGGGAGTTACAGGCGGAAGTGCTTGATAAAGTACACGCTTTACTTGCGAGCGAACGGTCACGAGGCGTACGACCATCGCTGGAGGATATCGCGCGGATCAGGAGGAGAGCGGATGAAGCCCTGATTCGGCGATGGAGGGAGGACCTTGGGTCCCCGGTGGCAGGCCTAGCGACAGTGGAGGCAATCCGCCCCTACCTAGAGCGCTGGGTAAAAAGGGAATTTGGAATCCTGACGTTCAGGCAGGTGCAGGTACTGACGGGGCATGGTTGCTTCGGCAAATACTTGCACCAGATTGCGCGTCGAGAAATGTCACTGGTTTGCCATGAGTGTGATACCTCCGTCGACTCGGTGCATCATACTCTGGCTGTATGCCCCGCTTGGGCCCCACAGCGCCATGCCTTGATGGCTGTGGTAGGTCAAGATCTTTCTTTATCCAGTGTAGTAAGGGCCATGCTGGATAGTAAGAGGAACTGGTCTGTAATGGTCTCTTTCTGTGAGGCAATCATCTCACTAAAAGAGACCGCGGAGCGAGTGCGCGAATCCATCATAAATGCAGACCCATTTCGCCACCGTAGACCAGGAAGCAGGAGAATGCGCTATGCGCTACTCCAACCTTAAAGGAACGCCTGCAGGAGGATCATTCTGGCCCTTCTGTAAGTCATCAAGGCTGTGGGTGCCCTAGAGAACCCTAAAAGTGACGGTAGCCTGCGATAGGCGGGCCTTCCATCGAGGCGTCGTAGTTGCATGCGCAAGCGATCCTGCGACGACTTATGTAGATGGAGAGGGTTTCCGCTGGGTTTTAGTGGGTAGGATCGGACTTACCGGTGAGTCCCACAGTACCGCCCGCTTTTCGCGGGCGGTCTGCATAAACGCATTTCCCAGCGTAATAAAAAAAAAGTATCAAGTTTACAGCTATTAATATAGAAAAAAAAATCTTATAGTTTCAATAAAGATGTAAAAATGTTAATAGAAAAAAAGATTTCATTTTTTTATGTTAAGAAGGCTTGATTTCAGTGTATTACAAGATGTTTATTGTTAATGGTATATTTTGTATTGACTTTCACGATTACGAGATAAGAAAAAATATTATTTAAGCTTTATACATTATAAAGATTAGAAACTAATGGAAAATGATTTATGTTACAAGGTTAACGAGACAAGCAAGCAATGTTCTGATGATTTTTAAAGTGTTAATCTACATTAGGGATAGAAAAAATACTTACAGACATATAAAAACATATAAAACTTGGACGGTTTCATTGAGACGCGGGTTCATATCCCGCTGCGTTCATAATTTTTATATGTTTTCCTTAAAGATTGTTTTTTCTTTAAGTTCTCTTTCTAAGCAAAAATATTGTTATCGTTATTCATTTAGATATTTTAGTTTAACGCAATAAAAATGTACATGTTCCTCTAATCATCACTTGCATACATAATAGGTAATAACCTTAGAGAAATGGTATAGTTTTGTTCCAATTGACATTATTGTGCAATTAAAATATGTCGACAAATTCTTATATTCACACTTTATTTCACCCGAAACAAATAATATTAAAGAATCAAATGATAATTATGTAGTATAGTATGTTATTGATAAATATATTATAACTTAAATACATTCACCAATTAAGCGATAAGATTGCTAAATCTTTGAAAGTAGATTCTGCACTGTAATATAGCTAATTAAGCTAGTTGAGGAGCTAATTTTCTCAAAATATGTCTAGTGTCACTTCAATTCTTACATAATGCCGTTACTATTGCAAAATTTTAAGATTTTATTAAATGTAGAGCGTACTTACTTTTAAATTAAATAAATTTAAAAATGAATTAAATTTAACTAATTTTTATTCACTTTAAATAACATTAATTCTTACCTAGTAACGCGAAAGTCCATTGTATATATGTGTGTCCCCGTTTAAGTTGTGCTTCGTTCTCCATTTTTTTTTTTGAAATTCTTACCTTTTTTTTCAAAAAATACACAAATTAAAAAAAATATATATATACACATATATTATTTAACGTCTCTTATAAAGAAACGCTAAGTTTATTAACCGCACATTTTCATATGTTGAAAATGCAGGAAAATGTACTCTTTATTATAACTATAACATGCTATACAGAGTGTTTGAAGATGAAAGTTCTATATTTTTTATATTAATGCACTTTGAAATTAATGGTCATGATCAACGCGATTTATAATCACGTATAAGTAAATATACGTGATTATCATGAGAGATATATAAGTAAAGCGAGCATGCAAATTTATCTATACCTAAATGTATACTAAAATAAAGTACAACAAAATATTGAAAGTTCGTGAAATTAATTTGAATAAGAAGGTACCTTCAAAAGTCACAGTGTTAGTAACCTGTTCTTTACTTCTGTTATATATTACTTACAAGAAGAAGAAGAAGGGAATCCTCTATATATTTATTCCATCAAATCAACATGCCGATTATGAGTTCTAAATCAAGGGTAGCCTACGCGGTGTGCTTTCAGTAAAATATACCTCATCTCTTAGATCTCAGTCTTAAGAAAACAGCTCATTTTCATAGAATTTTAATGCAAGAATTTGAAACTATATATAAATAATCACATATATTAATTAATGCTAATTTATATTTTTTAATGATTTCCAAACATCCCAGTATCAAATTTGTTTGAACTTTAATAATAGATATGTATTTACATTGACATTGTTACGTTAAAGTTGTATAATCTAAGATAATTTATAGTACGATTATTTGCCTCTGCCTTCCACATGATGAAATGATATCCGTAATATAAACAACGACAATTTTTGATTTCTATAGTAACATTCTAACAGATGTTGCATAAGATTCACATGTGATTAAAATAACTTAACTATTTTACTGTGACGCATCACCCGTGATCCTCTGCGTAACCATAGGTAATTGCCCAGAGATTGTCGCCGAATAATGCGCAGGAACTATGGAAAATATGAAAATCTAAGCTGGGACTATGGAATGGAGTTTGGATAGTCTGAGTACTGGACTATTGGATGAGACTAACGGACGTCTGCCTTTTCAATAATCTCAAATTGAAAGGTTGACGGACGGTGATTCGCCTCCCACTAGATTGGCCCCCACAAATCAGCGTAATGCCTCGGGCGCAACACCAGTGTGGTTGGCTAAGGGAGTCGAGAGGTGTTCTCCGATTTAACTATCACGAGGAGCTCGTGAGCATGTTTCCCCGTTATTACGCAGATTGAGCACTTCCACCCTTTCGAGCATATAGCTCTTGCGCTCCACTCTGCCGGCCAATGAAGGCAAGCCAGAGGCGGAGGCTCGCCACAAGCTGCCCTGTGTTTGTTCCTTTGTGAATCTGTAAAAACAAACAACAAACACACAAATAGAGTATTATTTCTAACCTTTCTTTAAATAAAATAAGTAAAATGCTTAAGTGCAATTTTTTATTTGGTTAGTGAAGTTTAATGAGTAAAAAAAAATCAAAGGTTATAAATATATTTTTCCTGAAAAGTAATGTATTCCGTTTCTTTGTATTGAAGAATTGTATATAGGGAAACGGTAAGGACGATGTCAAAACATACCATAAACAATAATACAGAGTTTTTATTAAAACAAATCCAAATTACTTCACGTTCCTGTAAAAATTCAGTCGCCTCCGTTAAACTCATTGTTCACCAAATCAGGTAGCAGTACATTTTCAGAGAAATAAATCTCATTATTAAATTCTTTATTCGCTAACATGAAGAACCAAACTATTGCCGCGTTGTAACAAATAAAACATAATGGAGAATAGATTTTCTTTAAAATTTTCACCCATTTTAGTGATTCGTATTCTGGATCTAATAAAAGACCCATGTTATATTAATTTAAAATTATTATAATTCATGATTAATATATTATTATAAATCACAATATAGCAATCCGCTCCAGTTCAGTTCTTTAAGTATGGCGTTTCGAGTGAGTCAGTAGAACACAAATCACTTCGCCAATGTCACGTTGAGTGGAAAACACACAAAGGAGGTTGTACGGGAAAAGAATGATTCACACACACAAATTATAATGCATGTTATTATAAAGAAATCCAGTAAAAAGTCTGCATCTACAACTAAACAACACAATCGAGAACCAATTAACAAATTATACATGAAATTAGATAATAAGCAAGGAATATTTTACACATTGAGTTATACTACAATATAATTCTATTACCTTTATAAATTTACACAGAAGTTTACATAAATGACTAAATATATACATTAACAAACTATTAACATTAATAGGACGGGGGACTTTAAGAGGTAGGATATCGTAAATGGGGTGCAGGAGATTGGGACAGCTGAAAAGGATATGGAATGATGTGCCTTCGTCAAGGCCACATTCACACAGAGAACAGTCCCTGACCTTTATCTTAGCTAAATGAACAGGTGAACATCCTGTAAAAAACAGCTAATATCGCACAGGAATCTGCGGTAACTTTACCATTGTTTCCAGAGTGACCTGGTATCCAAATTAGTGATGCATCCAGACTACATGAAAACAATGCTTCATGTATCCTCAAAATAATTAGAACGGTACAAATACTATAAACGGGAACGGTATAAATACAAGGAGTACAAATAAGCTGATTACACCTAGTTTTCGTCTTCAGAAGGTAAATAAATCGTTTATGTCCCAAGGTTATACACCTTGGGACATAAACGATTTATTTACCTTGCATGTTTAATAAAATTCCACAAACACTTACAGACTTACCCTTCGAGCAATTTAAAGTCAAGATTAAAAACATATTATTAGGGAAAGTATATTATTCACTCCAAGAATGTTATACGGATGTTGGTGTGTGGAGTTAAGTACTGTTGATGCTCATTCGGGAGGCTAACCACAGTTGTAAATATATTATAAATTCACATTAAAAAGAGCACCTGTTGAGTTTCTCGCCTGCTGTTCTCAGCAGAACTGCCCTCCGAGCTGGTGGTAGCTTCTTGTAAGACTGACAATATTGACACTTATGTTAATTAGCGATTCGAGTGCTTGCAATAGCCTATTTGAATAAAGAATATTTTGATTTTGCATAGAAAACCCCGGCCTACGGCCTACTATGAAAAAAAAAGTTTTTGCTTGATAGCCAATAAGTAACTTAAAGAGTCTGTCAAAATAGCAGTCTGTCGAATGTCATGGGAAAGAGTGTACAGGATTGCCTCCAATATAGCAACAGCTTCGCCTGTAAACACTGATGATTCGGGGGGACATTTGAACCGTAAAATAATTTTAAATTTTGGGATCCAGAAAGCTGCACCAACACAGCTTGCTTTCGTAAGCTTTGCGTATTTCAGCGAAAAGTGATGTCCTCTATCGATTTAGAACTATAATAGAGAGCAATGTCATCAGCATATTGAAGAATATTACAAAAATTATTCACAGACGATTCCAGGTCTTTCTCCAGGTTTTTTCAGGATTCAGGAATATTATACAACAAAGGACTGAGCGCTGAACCTTGAGGAACACCTTCCAGACAAGTCTAGAGAGCATAGTAAGAAGTGGATACTTTACAGAAATACTCCTGCTAGTTAACAGGTTACATATATAACGAGTCAACCTCGGCGGAATATTCAATGTTGCATTTTCTGCTTGAGTATTGGAAGAAGAACATTATTATATGCGGAAACTATGTCCAGAAAAACATCAACCAAATACTCTCCTTTGGTAAAGGCTACTCGAATGTCTGTAGTTAAGATGCTGAAACTAAGATATCGATAGTACCCACCCCTCTTCTAAAACCAAACTGAGAGGCAGGTAAAATATTTCTGCTTTGCACTCACCATTCCAGTCAATTTTTTAAAAGACGTTCAACAATTTTTGATATAGTAGACAAGACCGCAATGGGTCTTATGAATTAGGATCACAAGAGTTTTTGCCAGGTTTGAGTATAGAAATGATTAATTGGGATTTCCATGTTTTAGGGATGTTTCCTGTATTAAAAATAGAATTTAATAATTTAAGGAAATAAACTTTGGCCTTTTTATTTAAATTACTAATAAATAAATACGGAGTACCATCTTCTCCTGGTTTGGTATCTTTAAGGTTACTCAGTGCAGTTTCGAGTTCATTATAGGAGAAAGATGCATCCATTTCTGCAGCCCTGTGTCGGTACTCAATACAATTCTCCACCGTTATACAGGCTGCGTATGACTCCTCTGCAGATGATCGCCGAGTGACAGAATCAGTGCAATCTTGATCCCACCAGGGACTGAAAGGCATTCGATTCCGAGTGGAGAATATTTTTGCTATATGAATATCAGCAGATGCTAAAATGGCATCAATAAACCTATCATAACAACCCACCAAATTCTCATTATCAATAGATACAGAGGAAGTTTCTATCATGCAATCAATAGAAGATGCGTATGCCTATACGTTTGCTAACAGTTTGCTCTTTTTAAATTATATTTGGGAAGAGGGTCACTAGGAGGTACATTAATAGGATTAGCAAAGGAAAGGATAACAGGGAAATGATCACTACCATGGGAAGAGGATAGAACATTCCATGATAGTTTGGAAGCAAGAGAAGGAGAAGACAAGAAAAGATCGACAGCAGTCTTGGGATTCTGATTAGAGATCAAGGAATATGGAGTAGAGTGCCGAATAAGGATAGCACTACCTCCATACCTATCATACCTGTCCTCCCTTAAGCAGGAGAAACCCGGCACCCTAAAACTGGAACTTGGACTGAGCCATGTCTCCGAGAGGGCAGCAATAACAGGTTTGTGAAGCGAAATAATAGATAGTAATTCGTGTTTCTTATATCGGATACTACTGCTACTCCACTGAAGGAAGCTCTGTGTGGCCATTTTTAAGAATATTGAAAATTTTAACAAGGTTTTGGGCAACGTTGGACGGTAGAGGATTTCTGTTAGTGCAAACAACAGAACTTTTTTGGATTCAGAGGATTTATCAGGAAGGGCACGACCATTTGGAAGGAACGAGAAACAGTTAGCTACAATAGCTTGATGAGCTTTTCTATCAAATCCCTTTGCTAAAGGAGCTCGGGGACGGGAAGTATGGAAATTGCTTAACTAATATGACAACACAACACAAACACTTGAAAGAAAAACAATCACCGAGTTAGTACATAGCTATATACAGATCTTAAACTTTAAATATCTATTAATAAACGAAAAATATTTGTAAATTTATTAAAAACTCTCACTATACGTGTGTCAACCAAAACAATCGTCAGCGAAACCAGCAAGCCGCTCTTGTTTTTGATCAGAATTGACGTTTATATGTCAATTGTCAAACTGTTCAGTTCAGTTCTGTTCTTAAAGTATGGCGTTTCGAGCGTGTCAGTAGAACACAAATCACTTCGCCAATGTCACGTTGAGTGGAAAACACACGAAGGAGGTTGTACAGTAAAAGAATGATTCACACACAAAAATTACAATGCATGTTATTATAATGAAATCCAGTAATAAAATGTCAAACTGCCAATATTGAAGTATTGACACCGACAGTGTGATGTAGCTTAATAAAAATACTAAACCACTCATTATTTATTTTAATTGTATTTAAGATTTGTATCGGTTTAAAATCTTTCACTGTTATTAAAAAAAAAATTATTGTTTCAAATTATTGAGACGCTTAAGAATCATAGACTTGTTTCTTATATTTTTTAATTATCATTATAAAGCAGAAATTACTATTATGTACGAGTATACCTAAAAACTTTGTTTGTATTACAAGTTTCGGGAAGTAATGAGAATCTTTTTAGGTGATTTATATTATTATTATTACAAAGTAAGGAATTAATATATCTAGCTTTTGCATATTACATAAAAAATAGTCTATTTCTTTTAATATGTACATGAATGTATATTTTCATGGTAAAAGTTTCAATTTATTGAGATTCATTGTAGTAATCACTAGATTGCTTCATTATTTTTAGTTCCGCCTTTTTGACATGTTGACAGCAACTGGTAAATTTCATCCTCGCTTTTGCCTTTCGTTTCTGGTAACATTGTAATAGTGTATATAGCACCACATAAATTAATAATACCATAGAATATAAAAGGTCCGCTTGGTCCGAATGCGCTAACCATGGGCGCGTAAATAGTAACTAGTATAAAAGAAAAGAACCAGGCGATGGTGACGATTATTCCCATAACTTTGGCTCGAATCTGAAAATATAATTATTTTATATTTATTCTTTTTAATTTTATTAATAAGTTGGGATAGAGTTCTGTGATGTTGTGTTTTTGCCAAGTTGCGTTCACACCAAGTAACGTTTTTTTCAATAAATATATTTTTCGTCTAATAATATGTAAATATTTTAATTTATTTTATAATACGTTTTATTCTTAATTATTTACTGCATTTTTTGTTAATAATAAAAATATTGATATATTACATATTGTACATTGACTTTGTCCATTTTTGAGGTCATCCCAGCTGCAAAGTTTAATTCAAGGCTCATGACTATCCAAAATCCCAGTTACAAATTATGAAATAACCTATATTATTTTGTTATATATTACTTTATAAAAAACACATGTAAGCGTTACCTGAAAACTCAGCATTTCAGTCATTATAATGTAAGGTAAGGGTGAGACACCAGCTCCGTACATGGTGACAGCTAAGACCATGGCGGCCACAGGTAACCACGCCGGCACGTCAGTACCGTTCTTTTGAATTATCATTAATACTGCTATCAGGGTCATTGATATCGCTGTTATTAGGAACGATGAGAATAGAAGGATCTGAAATGTATGTATTTAAGTTAAATAAATTAAATTAGCTTCACGCTGTATCCCGCACATGTCAGGGTAAGCAGAGGGAACCGCAGGAACCTAGTATAAAGACACTCCGTTCCCCGTTTCTGGCCTTTTTGAGGCATTGCCTGTTGAGTGGCGGAACTCAACGCCGCGCTTTGCCTTGGTAACAAGGGAAAAAAATAAAAATCATTAAATTTTCCCGAGTGGGATTCGAACCCACAAATCTAGAGGCTACTAGATTCCTCTGCGCCACGACGGTCTTGTATATATATATTTTGTCATCATATATATATATATATATATATATATATATATATATATATATATATATATATATATATATATATATATATATATATATATATATATATATATATATATATATATATATATATATATATATATATATATATATATATATATATATATATATATATATGGCTACCAGAAGGGTAGACAGAGGACAGACATTTTAATATCTGTATAATTTTCTATAAGTAATAATACATTCCAAACCATGACGACACAAAAAATATGAGAAATCTGAGAACAGATTATAGATAAATTTGATCCACCTACCCTACATGAAGTAACAGGTTTGTAAAAATTAAACAATTTTGTACGTTTACCTTTCGTCCACATCTTTCAACAATACTGGCCAATGATAAAGATCCAATTATCATTATGATAGGAAAGATCAGTGTTTGAGTTTCAGGATTTATTTCAAATTTAACTCCCGTAGATATGAGGATAGCAGATGCATATGTCAGTATAGCGTATGCTCCATTTAGAGCGTGGAAGAAGAACATACCCATTATTAGAAAGAAGGCTTGTCGCCAGGACTTGTCCCTTACTAAAACAATCAAACAAATATTAAAAAATACACAATAACCTTCACAAAGAAGTAAACGAATAATATTAAATTTTTCTTGTTCAAATATTTTTTTATGACTCGTTTTTTTTCTTTATTTTCTACCACTACTTTGAAATACTTACAAATAGTAGCAATTGTTATATTGGGTAATGATTTAAAGTGATCGTCTTCCGCTTTCATGGTTTCGACTATGTTCTGAACAATTTTATCATGTTTTTCTAAACCTCTTAAGAAGGCAACAGTCTTCGCTGCTTCCTAAAAAAATTTAAGTAAAATAGTAAAATTCTAGTTCTAGTCAAAATTCTATGCATTTCTCGAATGATATTTAAATATACTAATAAACATAGGTACTTGCATTCATTTTCCCTCTTTTCACCAAATATGCAGGAGATTCAGGCGCCTTTAGCAAAAGTAAAGCAATAAAAATTGGCACGCCCAGAACAGTCATAATAACGGTATAATAATCTAAATAGGCTCCTAATATGTATATTACTAAAATGCCAGTCGTCTGTAGAAGTTGGGGAAATGTGCCAAGAATTCCCCTAATATCGTCTTGGCTTATCTCTTTCACGTACATGGGTACTACGTTGAAGCAACCACCAGCTGCCAATCCTGAGAAGAGTCTGGCAATGACCAAAGTCGAGGTGGAGGAGTAGGTGAGCTTTATTATCCAAGAAATCTGAAATGATAATGATTAATTTTAATTTTACCTGTCAATATATTATTAGTAATTCAAACGGTAGCTAAAACTTCTTATGTACAATCTTTATACAGATTGTATTTTTTACATTTCATGAAATTTTATACGCCCATTTTATTCTGATAAACATGGAATTTCAATTATATATCTTTTGTATGTACATAAATCACCCTTATATATAAATACCCTTATATAAATTATAAACTCTGGTGTGGTGAAAAATATTAACAGGCGCGGCGTCTGATTGTAAAGGCGACAGTTGCGGGTTCAATTCCCACTCGGGCAGAATGCATTATTTTATGTCCTCGCTCTGGTAACAACGCACTAAAAAGGCAATGTCTCGGAACATCGAGTTCTCTCTGTCCACTCTGCTACATGTAGGAGATAGCGTAAAGCACTTTTTCAATACTTACAGCTTCAGGAATAGCCACAAATATAAGACCAAGTTTCCTTCCAAATTTGTCTGCGATGTAAGAATATATGGACACTCCGAAAATAGCGGCCATGCTCATCGAACTAGCAATCCAACCTAGAGAGAGATCAGACACTGGGTGCCCAGTTGGTGAATTTTCTGACTGCAGGATCTTAGTTGTGGGTGATATCCAGCCACACTCGAAGCCGTAGGCGAAGAGAATTATATTTGCTGCAAGAGTTTAGTATTATTGTAGTAGTATATCTCAATGATTTTTTTATAGTTTAGAAACAAAATTGTCTATATCGGTCTATAATATAAATGAATAATATAAAACGGGTCGCTAGTTTAGATGAAAATCTTTTCTCACTGAGTGAATGACAGACAACGCATACACGAATTAACGCAACACAGAAACCTAAAATTTAGCATGAATCCTTCATCTTTGAAGAATGTCGAGAAGCATTTCCGAAATTGGAATAACGAATTTTTATAATTAACGGAATATACAGGATTGTACATGTTATACTCCACGTATACGATATTGCGGTGTACATCGGTCTATAGTTACACATTAAAATAATTCATAAATAACAGCATTCAATTCAATAAAAAAGGAACGAAATTCTTCTGAACAAAAATGAACTAGTTTCATTTAAAATGAGTTAAAATTGGACGGCGTTATATAACAACGAATCAAGTGACATGTATATATATATATATATATATATATATATATATATATATATATATATATATATATATATAGACGACTGCATGAACATATATGAATGACAGAAGACTATATGTAGATAAATTATCGCAATAGTATCAAGAATCTTAAAGTTTCAATAATAATGTAAAAATGCTAATAGAAAAAAGATGGAGAAGGAGATGCGCTGATTAAAAACTAAAAAGTAACACTTATAAGGATATATTTGGTCGCACATTTCTTTCAACTTCTCATGGTATACCTCACGAAGTAGACCTTAACAGAAGGCCCCGTAGAGGTTGTACCTACAAGGTTAGGTTTAATGCATATGCTATAGATTTAAATGCATATGCTATAGGTTTAAATGCAATGGTTTAAATGCATATGCTATAGATTTTAATATAGAAAAAGAATAAATTTTAACATTTTTAGTTTTTTTATGTTAAAAAAGCGTGTTTTCAGTTTATTACAAGATGTTTATTGTTAATGGTATATTTTGTATTGACTTTCACGATTACGAGATAAGAACATATATTATTTAAACTTTATACATTATAAAGATTAAGAACTAATGGAAAATGATTTATGTTACAAGGCTAACGAGACAAGCAAGCAATGTTCTGATGATTTTTAAAGTGTTAATCCACACTACGGATAGAAAAAATACATAAAGACATATAAAAACATATAAAACTTGGACGGTTACATTGAGGCGCGGGTTCATATCCCGCTGCGTTCAAATTTTTATATGTTCTTCTTTGAGAAATTCTTTTCTTTAAGTTCTCTTTCTAAGCAAAAATGTTGTTATCATTAATCGTTTAGATATTTGAGTTCAAAAGAATAAAAATGTACATGTTTCTCTAATATATCAATTGCATACAAATAGGTAATAACCTTAGAGAAATGGTATAGTTTTGTTCCAATTGACATTATTGTGCAATAAAATATATCGACAAATTCTTTTACCACACTTTATTTCACCCGAAACAAATAATATTAAAGAATCAAACGATAATTGCGATAAAATGGCTATATCTTTGGAAATATATTCTGCACCTTAATATATTCTTAGATAATCTAAACTATATACAGCTTATTGAGGATCTATTCTTACATAACGCCGTCTATTGTGCTTAATATTGCGAAATTTAAAGATTTTAATTATTAAACGAATCGTACTTTCTTTTAAATTAGTTAATTTTAAAAATATATGAAATTTAATTAATTTTTATTCACTTTAAATGACATTGATTCTTACCTAGTAACGCGAAAGTCCATTGTATATATGTGTGTCCCCGTTTAAATTCTTTTTCGTTCTCCATATTTTTTTTTGCAAATTCTTGCTAAAAAATACACAAGTTAATAACAAAAAAATATATATATTATATATATATATATATATACACATATATTAATTAACGTCGCATATTAAGAAACGCTAATTATATTAGCCGCACATTTTCATATGTTGAAAATGCAGGAAAATCTACTATTTATTATAACTATAACATGCTATACAGAGTGTTCTAAGATGAAAATTCTATATTAATTATATTAATGGACTCTGAAATTAATTATCATGATCATCAGGCATTTAAGTAAAGCAAGTAACTTAACTATAGTACTTATAGTATATAGTAAAGTACAACAAAATCTTGAAACTTGATGAAACTAATTAGAATAAAAAGATATCTTCAAAAGTTATAATGTTAATTACCTTAATATATATCATTTATAAGAAGAAGAAGAAGAAGGCAATCCTCTATATATTTATTTCATCAAATCAAAATTTTATTTGTTTTGTGTTTTCAGTCAAGTCTAGGTACATTCATCTTTACCATAACAGTCTCAAGAAAAACGGCATTCCTCATTTTCATAGCATTTCATTGCAAAAATTTAAAACTTTAAATATAATTGAATATTTATATTTTTTAATGATTTCCAAACATCCCAGTATCCAATTTCTTTGAACTTTAATAATAGATATGTATTTACATTGACATTGTTACGTCAAAGTTGTATAATCTAAGATAATTTATAGTACAATTATTTGCCTCTGCTCTCCACATGATGATATGATATCCGTAATATCAACAATGACAATTTTTGATTTATATAGTAACATTCTAACAGATGTTGCATAAGATTCACATGTGATTAAAACAACTTAGATAATAGACATTTGTGTGTAAATATATATATACATATATATATATATATATATATATATATATATATATATATATATATATTATATATATATATATATATATATATATATATATATATATATATATATATATATATATATATATATATATATATATATATATGTGTGGGAGCCCGGACTCGAGCACCATCCATATCGGGCCTGAGCCAGCCGTTAAGTCGGAGAAGTTCAGGTACCTTGGAGCCGTTATGCATGAGTCTGGAGGCATCGACCACGACATCCATGCCCGTATAAACGCTGCCTGGGCCAAATGGCGGGAGGTCACTAGTGTGGTCTGCGATAGCAGAATACCGCCCAAGCTCAAGGGACTGATATACAAGAGCATTATCCGACCTGTTCTTATATACGGCAGCGAATGTTGGCCAACATTATCTCGGCACACTCAGGAGCTTCACGTCACGGAGATGAAGATGCTGAGATGGATGTGTGGCGTGACGCGGTCCGACCGCATAAGCAACACATTCATTCGAGGTAGTCTTGGGGTCCGTGACGTAGTGGATAAGCTCCAAGAGCGTCGCCTGAGATGGTATGGCCATGTTATGCGCCGATCTGAGAACTATGTCGGAAGAAAATGCCTTGATATGTCTGTCCCTGGAGTTAGACCACCCGGACGCCCAAGGAAGCGATGGCTGGATGTCGTGACACAAGACATGAGAGCCAATAAATTATCCACTGAGGATGTTAAAGACCGTGCAAAGTGGAGTAGGCTCAGTCGGAAGGCAGACCCTGGCAAAAGCCGGGACTAATGCCAAGAAGAAGAAGATATATATATATATATATATATATATATATATATATATATATATATATATATATATATATATATATATATATATATATATATATATATATATATATATATATATGTATATATATATATATATATATATATATATATATATATATATATATATATATATATATATATATATATATATATATATATATTGGGGGATTGGATCCCACTTAGGGAGGACTCACATATTCTAATTTACCTGCTCTAGACAAAACAGGGCGCATCGTTTCAAATTTATGGGGAAAGCATAATATATATGTACATATATATATGTATATATATATATATATATATATATATATATATATATATATATATATATATATATATATATATATATCTATATATATATATATATATATATATATATATATATATATATATATATATATATATATATATATATATATATATATATATCTATATATATATATATATATATATATATATATATATATATATATATATATATATATATATATATATATATATATATATATATATATATATATATATATATATATATATATATATATATATATATATATATATATATATATATATATATATATATATATATTTTAAGGTTCCCTTTTCCCACCCTGCCAAATGCGGGTTAAAGTGTCAAGCAAGTGGTTAATGCGTGAAGTTTCAGATAAATAAAAAAAATATCCTAAATAAATTATACAATCGTGTATAACCAGAACCAGATGTAACCTACAAATATACACCGTCCGTATATATAGTTTGCTTTGTAAACTTATCTTTTTATATTTTTAAACATACAAACATGATTATCATTCGTCTGATCACGACAGGAAAGGTTCTTGTTTGGTATAGGATTAACGTTTGCAACTTATTTAATTATATTTATTTATGTATATTATTATATTAATAGTGATAATTAGTACTATCATTTCTCTTTATTTCTGAAAAGACAATGTTTAGAGTAAAGCGTGTAATGTTGGTTGACAGTAAAAACATGTAGTTGGGACGAGATGTAATTTTTTTTATTTAACATATTAACATATTATTTTCTTAATCACAAACATATATTTAATGATCTTTGAAAAGTTAAAAAGTATTCTTCCTTTAAATTACTAATTCATTTCATCTAATTCTTTATAACTAGTGAGGATACTGTATTAAATACTGTCGGGCTTATATCAATTGAACAGTCTTTACATTGTCAGTAACTTACACATAGGTGATAGATGATGGTGGTGCACCATGATGGTGGTAAGTCTATCACCATAGATGCCCTGGTGGACGTCAAAGTTTAGCATGTAGTGATTGGACATCATCAGCACGACACGAGGTGTGGGTCGACTCAATAAAAGCGTGGAAGCCCCGGTCTATTTGTCAATCTATTCGCCGGCCGAAGACCCAATAAACTTCAGGAGAAACTGCCCGTACGTACATGAAATTTGGTGGAAAATGATATTGCCATAGTAGAATCATTGCTTATTAATGTGGCGGAGGTGAAGATGATGCTATCAAAAGATTGTTATGAAGTTATTTTAAAGAATTTGGTTAATAAAACCAATGTATTACCTAACAAAAGGGACCGGCCATAGTGTATGTAAAATAATAATAATAAAACGAGTAGTACTGACGCACTGAGGGTTCCCAACTAACCGTGAAGGGTCGTATATGTTGACTTAGAAGTTTGATTTTTTTTGTACTGCAAAGGACCATAGATCTGGATGAAACATTAATTTCAACCTGATACCACCACGTGACTTTGTTAAAATGGCCTTGACAGCCTGACAGACAGACAGACAGACAGGCGGATAACAAAGTGATTCAACAAGGGTTTGTCTTTCTTTTTTGGGGTACGGAACCCAAAAAACTTTGAACTTTTTAAAAACAAAATTGAAGACGATATCAATGAGTTGAGTCCCAGATACAATAACCATTTGTAGGCGGAGAGTAAACCATGGGACTATCTAGGGATAATTTCCAGTGTATCCAGTAATACTATATTTTATGCAAGGCTTACGTCTAATCCCGCATACGACAAGGTGTACAGAGGGAACATAGTGTACTATATTACGTTCGCACATTACGTGTTGTGTGGCGGAACTAAACGCCGCGCTTTGACTCGCCTTCTCAAATTGTAATCGAAACCGCAACCGATGCGATTACAGTCAGACGCTGCACCGTTATGCCACGACGGTGCCCAATCATTTATTAATTCAAAATAATAAAACGCTATTTAGTAAAAAAAAGTTGCCAAGCTTTCTTGATTTTTATTTGAGCTGATATTCTTGTGTAAAGGTTTACAGTCTTTATTTATATTTGTTATTAAATATTCTAGGAAGAGCGTCAGCCTATTCTGGACTGGGCACAGACTACATTACTACATTCCCACGCGTACATTTATAGAGAAAGGAGGTATAAGTTTAAAAAGTTCGTAAGCTTAAGCATATATAATTAATATAACTACATACGTCTTTAGTTTTAATATGCCAACACTATATACACACAAATTGTCTCTATGCAGCGTAAATTTATTTCTGTGATGAAAACGTTTTCGCTTGTGTGAGTTTAAATAAAAAAAATAATCCAGAAAATGCAGAAAAACTTACTTACAATAGATTTTTGCTATTTTGGGTGAGTATGTTTTATTCTTTCTTATTTTAATTAAGAGAGATATCACTTCGCATTCTGATTATATATATTCTTACCTACAGATAGGATAGGACCCAACATCGTTTTCTTAATTGCAACTTAACGCACATAGTAATTTTACTTTTTTAATTATTTAAATTATGTTTATAACAGATTTTACTAAAGTACCACTTTAACTCACCATATGATGATCATAAAAAAAAGATTTTTTTTTTATTGAAATATTTAATTAAAAGAGTTTTTATATATTATATATTATATTGTTGTTTTTATATATTATATTTTATTTTTAATTATAATTCATGAAACATCCGTCGAATAGTAATTTGGGAGGTTATGCCAAAGAGAAGCTAAGTCGTCAGGCTTACCACAACTTAAGACTAGACCTGGAAATATATATAGACGAATATCATCGTGGCACAGCGGTACTGCGTCTGACTGTAAACACGACGGCTGTTGGTTCGATCCCCGCTCGAGAATAAATTAATCTCATTCCCTCGCACTGATTAGAAAAAAAAGCTCAACACATAAACATAAACTAGCGCACAATGCTCGAAAGTTTGACGGAAAGTGCTTAAAGCTAGGTGAAAAAACTATATATGGGCTATATACAGCTTGAAATTGAAATATATAAAAATTTTAACAAAAATTATGATATAAATACCGTATAGAGATAAAAATAAGACAGAACAATGCTTAAAGTGAAGTAGTAATGGATTAAAGATAATATCTCAAATATAAATATAAAGATAAGAAGTCTGAAGCACGTTAATGAAGTTTATACTAAGTGGAGGTCCTCGAAAAAAAATATCTTAAGCGATAAGTCGATAAGCTAGAACTATATTATTTTCTTTTTAATCATTCACTTTAAAATCAAGAACCAAATGAAAATCATTATTAAATTTCAATTTTCTGTTGATATTTAAAACTAATTTAGAAGCGTATTCTTAAGAATTTGTAAAAAAATAAAAAATGTAAAAAAATAAAAAAATAGCTGAATATTTAAAAAATAGCTGAATATTGTAAAAAAATAGCTGAATATTTTTCTTGCCTTGTAAAAAAATAGCTGAATATTTTTTTTTGCCTTGTAAAAAAATAGCTGAATATTTTTTTTTATATGGATATAAATAATTTTTTTAAATATATTTTATTTTAAATTACGTTCCAAGTACCTATACTCTATACTATAAGTACCTATAATGTATGAATTATTTTAGTATTGGTAAAGAAAAAAATTACATATTGCATATATATATCTATATATATACATACATACATATATACATATATATATATATATATATATATATATATATATATATATATATATATATATATATATATATATATATATATATATATATATATATATATATATATATATATATATATATATATATATATATATATATATATATATATATATTTATTTTTTTTGTTTTTCACCACAGACTTTTGGCGTAGGTGCCATTGTTGTTCAGGTTGCCTTGTTTGAATACTTAGAGTTGGAGATTTTCGGTCATAAGCAGTTTTAGTACAAATCGATTCTCATCTATGTCTCGGCTGGGCGACGGTAGTCGTCGGAAATTTATCTATGGTGTATGGCCATACTTAAACCAAATACGCCGTAAACATATCGTTCTATATTTAAAAAGTTCCATGCTTATGAGTACAAAGTACTCATCACGATTTGAAAGGACTTTGTTAAGATAAACTTTTTGTAAGCTTAAAGATATATTTATGTATATTGTTATATTAATAGTGACTGTAATTGCATTACTTTTTATTTGGGGAATAATAGAGGTGAAGTTGAACGTATCACATGTGGCACACGTGTCCATTAAACAGAGTGTTTAACCACTACGTTACGTACTTTCTATACGCTATAGTAAAATCTGATGTCACGTTTATTTCTTAATCTTAATCGTAATAAAATAATATATTTGGAAGGTCATTAAAGACAAAAATGTAAAAGTATTATTTTTTTTTTTTAAATCTATTTTGTGTATAAAATTATAAAAAATCATGTTTCAATATTCTGTATAGTTGATTCTAACCAATCCCTTGTAACTGGCAAAGATATTCTGTTGAACACTGTCGGGCTTTTATCAAGTGAGCAGTCTTCAGAGACCCATCCAGATGTAATGCCCCATAGCTGCTGATTCAAGGTCACTGGGGCACCAACATCAGGCTGAAAAATAAAAAAAAAAACATTTATACCACACTTTTTATATTTGTATTAGGCTTAGGGAATCTAGTGTATGTAAATACAATTGGAATAGAATAGAAGAGAAATGGCTGGATGGCATGGACCCAGGGGGTATCTCAACTGGTAAAAGATATATAGATATATAAGTTATTTACTGTATTTAAATAATAAAGAATTTAACTTTAAGTATATCAAATTAGGAGGGCTAAAGTTATATTCAAAATTTTCTCCATACATTTAGTAGACAGTATAGGATACATACGAAACAAGGTGTATGCCGCAGTACAATAGGCTCCAAGCACACAACAGATCTGCCGCAAGTATAGTTGTATTTCTCTATTGCCTCGACACATGTCCTACGCGGAATCACTTTCTGGACTGATACTCGTAAATTGTTCTGTTTCACACGTTCCTTGGCTGTATTTGGAAGCAGTTTGTTATTGATCTGCAATATTAATGACATTCGAAATATTGTCCTTGATATTATAAATGTACGAAGATTTTATAACTTTTTAAATTGTAACTAAATAATATTCTATCTTGACAAGTTATCGTGTTTTTATGATTCCGTATCTCAAAGGGGTAACTTTATTTGCCCGTCTGTGTCTGTCTGTACGTCTGTCAAGACTTTCACATTTATGTCACATTTATCTCAAAATCGCGTAAAATTATTATAGTGAAATTAATATTAATATTGCATAAGTACGTTGAAATAAACCAACATCTATGTCAACACAAACAAAAGGTGCGAGCGTTTATGCTTCGTTTTTGCCGAATTTTGTACGAAATTTACAGCGTAATCAAAATTATTTATTCTGTATATAAACGAAATATTGACAAATATGGTAATTTACTAATATATCGCAGAAAAAAAACATTACAAACTTGTATTTCATTTAAATGCAACTTTGTCAACTTTTGTAAGTTGTACTCCCCGTTGACTCATATTTATGAAATTGGTACAGAACCCTCGCAGCGCGCGTTTGACTTCCGCTTTACCTTTTTTCACTTTTTTCATTTTATTTCATTTTGCTTAATAATTTTAACAATAAAGCAGCATTTATAAAATTTGTGTCAAAATCGTTAGTTTATGTCAAAATTTTATAGGAATCAAAGCCAATTATAAATAACCAAAGAAAAGACAAAATTTGGAATTTTTGTCAATTTAACAATAAGAGGTGCTTCAGGGAATGTTTTAGGACCACTACTATTATTTTTCTATGTTCCTTAATATTATATTAAAATAATGAACTTAATACTTACAATCAATCTAGACCAATATGTAGTTTGAAATTTTGCATTTAAAATTTGTCCTTTAGTTAAAGAAAGAGATATTGGTAATATATGATCATCTGCAACAGTCAGTGGTTTCGCAATTCTTAATAAGGCCAAGTCATTATTAGGCCTCATATTTATGTACCAAGGATGTATAACAATTTCCTTTATAGGAACTAATATGCCACCTTTCTTGTTGTTTATAGATCCAATTCGAGCTTTTAATAATTTTGTACATTCTAAGAGGCTGTGGGAATATAAACATTGATGTAATAAGTTATAATATATAGTGAGCCAACAAAACTCTCTTTGTGGTATAAGAAACAAAAATAAATCAAACTATAAAGGTACAAGGTATATTACAGAAATTATACATATATAGTTAAGGTTACATTAGACACACACACACACACACACACACTAAGCCAAGTAAAAAATTGGGTGTATTTTAACTGTACAGGTGAACTAAGTGAGTTACCAACAAATTCTTATTCTTAACAAAAAATCAGTATAAAAAATTTTACTTATAAAATGGCCCAGCGGCAGTTAGTATCCATTTGTCATCTATTAATGCACCGGATGCATAATGCGATCCTTTCCTTTGTATTGAAACTGTATAAGTATATGTATTGTAGTTATTAGATCTTTTAATACCACTTATGCATGGTTGAGATTTATCACTGATGTCTTCTGGAAAATAAATATTAGTAAATAACGACTATTACTGAGCGATATGTATATTTGTATAGAGTATATAAATAAGTAGCTTCAAGCCATGTACCGCATATGGTAGAGGCAGAGGGAACCTAGTTTTCAGACTCAGTATCCTAAAGTTCGTGATATTGCATGATGGGTGGCTTTGTTGTGTTATTTTTTTATTTGTTTTAGCTTCACGCTGTATCCCGCACATAGCAGGGTACGCAGAGGGAACCGTAGGCACAAGGAACCTAGTGTTCCGACACTCCGTTCCTCACTTTCCGCCGTTCGAAGCATTGCGTGTTGAGTGGCGGAACTCAACGCTGCGCTCTGCCTTGTTGCCAGAGAGAAGAAGAAGAATGATAATAATCTATTCTTCCGGAGTGGGGATCGAAACCACAAATCGTCACGTACACAGGCACACAAATGCTATGCCTCTGCACCATAATGGTTTTTTTCTGTTACCAGAGGGAAGAAATTGAAAATTATTCATTTTTCCAAGTAGAATAACTTACAACCGTCGCTTAGTCTGAGAGTTCTTTTTTACATTTAGAAAGACATATACTTACCAATCGTTTCATTTTTCAATTCCTTCAACGTTAATTGTAACAGATTCTCTTTTAAATTTTTTTTAAATCTTCAGTGCTTTCTAATTCTAATGATTTCGAATCACCCTCGTCTGATACATTTTCCTGTACATCATCAGCACATATTAATGATATGCATAAAACTGATATTATTAAATATTGTATATTAAAATGCTTCCTGTTAATCATTTTGCTTTTTCTTTTTAATTATACAATCATATTGATTTACTTGCAGACTAAAACGAATCTCATAAAACATGCAAATATAAGCTTTCTGTGAAGGACGTTTTCTTCTTCTTTTTCTTAACGAGCAGGTGTTAAATATGTTGTATATGAAAAAAAAATCGAAATTTAACAATACCCATATGAGTTCAACAAATAAAAGAAACAAAAATTTATGGCAAAAAGGTACGTAGCGGTTAATATTATATGCAGTATGTGAGGTCGTAGTTTAAAAAAGCACTAGGTACTTTAAGTAAAATTATTTTTTGTGAGGAATGTTTACGATACTTTCTCTAATTAAATCATGGATAGCTTAAAATAAAAAAAAAATGAAGAGGCTTTTTTTACCATTTGGTTTCTGGCGCGGATTTTTTTCCTTGCGAGCACTCGCAGGTTTTGGCGGTATCTCCATAAATATAACCCAGATTATAGAGCAAATTGTACCTAGGAGTGTAATTTTGAAAATATTTATTAAGTTATTAAAATAAAGTTTAGTTTTAGTTAAGTTATTAAAATAAAAACATATTTTACAAAATTTAGTTTCAATTTAGAATTAACGAAAAGTGTCATTTTTAAGATAAATATCGGTCAAGTTCTAGTCATTCTTGCGCATTTAGGGATCCGTATCAATTTCACGATACAACTTATCAAGTTGATTAGTTTAATTTCCGGTTTTATACCGTCATTTTATAAGAAACAAGTTACAAATATGAATTTTTAATCCTTTTTTATTTATGATATACCTATGAATTTCCAATTCATGGATTTTTCTTTTGTTCAAGTACTATAAGTTCTAAGTTCTTGCCAAATTTTATATTTGTAAGTCAATGGGAAGTGCTCTATCTATTTGTATATTTGAAATAAATTTCAGTTTGATACCTCCATGTTATCTAGAGAAAAATGGTCTTGACAGGGAGACAAGCAGACGGACAACAAAGTACTATTAAATTTGTGTTTATTGTTTTCATTTTGGGACACGGAACCATAAAAATGCGGCAATTTCTCAAAAAAATAACCATTTCTATAAATCAAAATTTTTGAAAATAATAAAGTTCTAATAACTAGCTTCATCTGTTTCTGGTACATAATTTACTTACAACATTGTAATTCTCATTGCTTTTGTCTTTATAGTGAGGAAAAACAGCACATCATTGTTACACTCTTGATGAAAAGCCCTTCAAAACTTCAGTTCAGCATTTTTCATAATTCTGGCATTAATGGTCGAATGAATCTCTTTTCAAATATCAAGATTCGTCGTTCTTCTCAAACTGAAAGTTATATAAAATCTTATTATAATTATAAATATCTTATAGCCATTGCCACAAACTGTGACTAGAATATTAAAAAAAAAAAACAAAATTCTACAAAAAATGTGCCTCTTGTCGTTCAACCTCCTTGTCATAATATTCTTTGTACAAAGAAAGTGACAGTTCTGACATACACGTAACATTTTTAATATCTATATCTTAGTTATTATCCAACAACACTAACATGACTAAACAAACCGATCTACCTGGATTATTTTTGTAAACTATAAAATTTACAAAAAAAAACTCATTATAAAATAAAAAAACTGATGGCATGACATGACTATAATATAAAGGTTCCGTTTTTTCTCCATTTGGCCACGGAACTCTAAAAATTTAATTCTCAAGAATATGCTCTTTGAGTAATTACAGTGCAATCACTGGCGAGGTGCTGTGAGACCTCCAACTCGCTTCTGCAACCTGGTACCAAAGTAACGTACCTGGTATCAAAGACTGATTTATCAGTATGACTGCAGTTCATCGTCTATATATTATTTATTCTATACAGGCTTCTGCACGTGTGCTTAATTTTGTATATGTTTGTATATTTGTTCACAATTTCTCGGCAACTACTTAACAGCCATATAATGCTTTTCGATTAAAATAAGACTCTAATTTCGGTAAATGCCCAAATCAAATTAAGACCAGTTCAGATTTTTTTATATATGGGAATCTGTATCTCCAAGGGGGACATGTATGATATAATTATGTAGGTAATAATTTTGATATATTCATATGCTTATTTTACTTATTTAACCTTCTCAATTGACATGAGATATGCAGTCGCTATATTTTTTAAATTACTTTTATTCTTTGTAATATATTTGAAAAAAACATTTGAAAAAAAAAAACTTAAAACCTACTATTTGAACCAGTAATTTTGCCTTTGTTAAATTAAAGCAATTATTTTGAAAGTGCTTATGATTTATATGTATAGTGTGTATGAATTGAATTTGTTTATATATAGTATATCATGAATGTATGTACGTATGTATGTTTGTATTTTTTATTTATTTAAATTTTTTATCTGCTTATGTATATATATATATATATATATATATATATATATATATATATATATATATATATATATATATATATATATATATATATATATATATATATATATATATATATATATTTCATTGTAGTGCAAAAGTGCAAACTGTAAACACGACAGTTATGGGTTCGATGCCCACTCAGAAGTTTGAATTTTCATTTACGACACAATTCTAAACAATAATCTAATACTAAAACAAGTTTCACATTAACATTTTCTAAATCGGTTACAAACAATGATTCAACACCTGTGCTATTGTTTCCATAAATATTTCCACAATATTAGTTTTAACAATATGTGTTTAAAAATTGTACAGTAAAGCAAAATCCTGATAACGTAACCTCAGTTTAGTTTTTAGTCAGATTTATGAAAGTCTACAATGTGATGAAGTAATGGGTGCTAGAGTGATATTCATTTTAAATTTTCTTTTAATTTACTCATTTATATATGTAACTAGCGGTAAGTAAATTTTAGGTGCCTAATTTAGTACGGATATATTTGATCTATAGCCGTTTTTTTTTTCTATAGGTATGAATAATCTTTCATTGTTTCATATATATGTAGAGACATGGAAGATTTTCTTACAACGATTGATATATATCGATCGATAGTAGAAAATAAATTACATTTTTTAGCTTCACGCTTTTTCCCACATATAGCAGGTTAGGCAGAGGGAACTTAGTGACAAGACACTCCGTTCCCCGCTTGCCGGTGAATTATCGTGACAATGCGCGTTGAATGGCGGAGCTCAACGCCGTACCAGGGTGAGGAAATGTAAATAATACACACCCTAGGACAGGAATCGTACCCGCAACCATTGATTCATACACCTTCCCATGATAATATTATATAATATTTTTTCGGTCGTATGTATGTATAGATGTATGCATATATGTATGTGTTTGTGTGTATCTATGTAATGGAAACTTCGAACGTGATTTTGACCGATTTTGAAATGTCGGATTACAATACAATATTGTGAAAATAATGGAACTAAAAAATAAACAATAGTTAAAAAAAAAAGAAAAAATATGTAGAAAATCTAAAAAAAAATTAATAATAATATATATTTTTTAGAACCTTAAAGCGTATTTGATTAGAAAATAGCATACTTTGTTGTCAGCGTAGAGTCTGATTAAATTATAAAGTCTTGATATGTTTTTATATGATCGATTTATGAATTAAAAACTTAATTAATTGAACGAGCGTTTCTTGATCGTTTCTAGGGCCTCTGCCTATTCAACATTTCGGGCTCACTTTAGCCCAAAATAAAAAAAACCACATTAAAAAGATACCTTTCGTCTACCAATTTTTCCAGAATCAACAACGCTGAAAGAAGAATTAGAATGCGAGTTCCCTCCAAAGATTGAAGAAGATTTAACACACATACGGAAGAAACGTCTAACCACAGCAACGGGTCTTGTTTGCTTGGAGGATTATCCTTATACTGTATCCATAAGGTAGTAAAAAAAAATTTTTAGCTTCACTTTATATAGGCAAAGGACGGTGTTAAATACCGCCAATTATCACGCAATATCTTCAAAATAGGTTGAACAAAATACATATTTATTTATCTTTCACGCTGTATCCCGCATACGGCAGAGTTGGCAGAGGAAAGCACGTGTAAACTCTCCGTTATCCGCCTTTCACCCAATTTTCGACATATATACGAGTTGAGTGGCAGAGTAGGCTAGCAGGTAGTATAAAACGAATATAAAACTATAGCAAAACAATCTGATAAACACGTTTGTTTACTTTTGAATGTAAAGCTTTTAAGCTGTCAAGTGAGCTTGTAAGCTGCAAGCAACAATCACCGTGTTTATTCTATCGCGGGAAAGGTTCTTTTTTGTTTGGGACTACTTCCTATGTAAAGTATGTACTAGCATTTATCTATAGACCGAGAACCTCCGGAATAGAAATGATTTAGAGTTGTGTATGAGACATGCCGCCAGGTGAGTTAAATCTGACTGCATCTAGGTAGATTGGGGGACATCGAAACGTTCAACACTATGCACTTTAGCCTATAGTATTCCTCGTTATAATAATAATATATGATATTTAAAATGATATAATGAAGTATCAAAATACCTGCCATAAGTAAATTTTATTTCATTCAATACAAAAAAGTATTGCTGAGTAAAAAGCTCAATTTTACATAATCTTTATATAATTATAATTTAAGTTACATATACTATACATATGTATGTATATATATATATATATATATATATATATATATATATATATATATATATATATATATATATATATATATATATATATATATATATATATATATATATATATATATATATATATCCACTGCGGGACATAGGCCTACCTTAGGGTGCGCCAGAGATCAGGGTCCTCCGCCTACCGCATCCAGTCAGAGCCGGCTACCTTTTTTAGGTCGTCGGTCCATATAGCCGGAGGGCGCCCTACACTCCGTTTGCCAATTCGCGGTCTCCACTCTAGAACTCGTCTGCTCCAACGGCCAACGGCCATGTATAGTACATGTAACTTAAATTATATACCTTTATATAAATACATATAATATAAGTTATTATTTTCTGTTCTACAGATTTCATGGTAAACATTGGTGTGGTGGTGCCATTGTTGCAAGCCAATGGGTCTTATCAGCTGGACAATGTTTTGATTAGTAAGTTGAGATTATTAGTTTTTTATCAAATACTCCATACTATAAACACTTGATCCGTAAACTTTTTACTTTATTATTACAGTGTGACAAAAGAAGAAGTATCCGTTCGTATGGGTTCCGTGTTCAGGGACTATGGGGGCAGGATAGTGTCAGTTATTAAAATCCAGCGCCACCCCAGCTACAGGATAGACCAATACTATCCTGAACATAATCTGGCTTTAGTCAAGGTTTGTTCTCCTATTATATATATATGTACATATATACATATATATATATATAATATATATATATATATATATATATATAGATATATATATATATATTATAATATATATATATATATATATATATATATATATATATATATAATATATATATATATATATATATATATATTATATATATATATAATATATATATATATATATATATATATATATATATATATATATATATATATATATATATATATATATATATATATATATATATATATATAATATATATATATATATATATATATATATATATATATATATATATATATATAGTAAGTTTTATCCCGCACATAGCATAGATATAAAGATTAAGACAGTCTATTCCTCACGTTCCGCCTTTCGAGGCATTGCGTGTTTAGTGACGGAGCTCAACGCCACCGCACTTTACCTTGTTGCTAGAGTGAAGAAAATGAAAATAATTAATTCTCCCCTCATGGGAATCGAACACACGAACCGTCGCGATAACAGGCAGACACTGTGCCCCTGCGCCAGGTCGGTAATTTTTTTTATAATTTCAATGAAATACTTATGCTTAGTAGTTGTAGCATATTTAGGTTTCAAAATTACAACATCGCTATGGCCTTAGAAGCAGCCCTCGTGGTGCAGTGTTTCGATCCCCATTCTTAATTTATTGTGTGCGTTCGCTCGATCTGATAACACCAGGCGCGGCGTTGAGTTCCGCCACTCGAATTCGTGTGGGATGCGAAAAGCGAAATATCTTGTTACTTTTATAACTTGAGAATATACTCTATCTCTCTACCCTAAAAAAGATTGAAATAAAAATAAAATAAAGTGTTTAAAGTATCCGTATATAAGTCCGTATGTACATTGAATAGTCACACACCGTGTCCATGGTCGGGGAAGAAGTTTTTAGATTTAAAAGTATTTCCGTTAACCTGGTATAGTCAGAGAAGCTTCACGCTATAAGTTTTTTTAGTGAAGTAGAAGTTTTCAGGTGTTTTAATACTTAATAGTACTTTTAATTTTAGTCTTATGTAGAACCGATTGAATTTTATATTCACAGGTAGGCATCCCTATACTACTTAACAATCGGGTGCAACCAGTGGCATTGCCTCCAGCCGATACGAATATTCCGTCTGTTGGAGAAATCGTAATTACAGGATATGGATCTGTGGTAATATTTTAGTATATACTATTATTATTAATAAAAAAAAAGAAAACCATATACCAAAGGCGTCCTTATGGGCAAGCCATTTCTCCCAAATAACTTTTAGGGAGAAAATAAACTCGCTATATCGTTATATATAAATGAATAGGATATAAAGTTATATTGTAATTCCTCAACTAATATCATCATTAGCTTTAAACAAATAAAAAAGATTATACAAACAAGTACTACTATACTACAGATGTGATGAGATAAAATACTCATGTTGAAAGACAAATAAGGAGTTACTATTATGATTGACGGCATTTATTATACTTTAGATTTTAAAAATTATCTATATATAATAATGGAACCGTCCTGGCACAGCGTCTGACTGTAAAGGCGATGGTCGTGGGTTCGATTGTCACATGGGTAGAATAAAGTTATTTTCATTTTCCTTACTCTGGTAATATCCAGTTCCATCACTCCATATGCAATATCTCGAAAGGCGGAAAGCGGAGAATTGAGTGTCTTAACACTATGTACCCTCTGCCCTTCTCTGTTATGCAAAACTTAGGTAGAAACTTCTCTAGGTTCTAGCCTAGCGCCTGTGCGCTGTAAGTCAGCCACTCAGTAAAGGAAGAGTTTTATACATTTGAAGGCATTCAAATTTGTTAAATGTATTAAACATGATATCGTGGTTTTACATTTTATTAATATTTTGATTTTTACTTGCTTTTTACTTAAAACAGTTCCTTATAGTCATTGTGATTCATTTTGAATGATCTAGAGCTGACTGTAAATTTATCATTAAATTTGAGGCAATATGATTCCAGGGCAAACTGAAATCCTAAAACATAGCGGCTTAGTATGAAGCTGCTCCATACTTTCCCGCATATAGTAGGCTAAGTAGGGGAACCTAGTGGTAAGACAATCCCCTAGGGCCCCTTAGGGCTTTCCACCCAATTTCCGAGATGTTAAATATTGTGTGGCGTAACATAACGCCGCACTTCATCTGCAATGTGAAGTGAAGAAATGAAAATAATTTAAGTGTAACCATTCCCTATAGTGAAGTGGCGCTAACAACCATCTGGGCTCAAATTTAAAAGTAAACAAATATTCTAAATTCTAATTTATCAGGTTTCAGGACACATAAGGGAAGGCACAAACCAAGAGTTACGTAGAATGATTGTAACGGAAGTTCTCCGATCTCAGTGTCGTGTCATGTATGGTAACGAATATCAGATCCAGCACGACCACGTTTGCTTGCAAAGTATTGTGAAAGGTGTAGCATTATGCGCTGTAAGTATCATATAAGGTGATTATATTATAAGTTCTATATTAATGTCATCGTGCATACAGTGAGACATTGTGGTCGGGATAACCATAGCCCCTCAGAAGAATGAGCCAATTCTAATTATTTAAATTTAAGCCAGAAATAAATCGGCCAGTTAAATTTGAGCTGGTTAATTTTGGTTAAGCTACTTGGGCCTACCATGCTTTATGGGAGTGTATGGAATTCAACCCATACAACCGTCGTTATTATAGTAGGCGGTCCCATTAGTATGAATTTCTTTTTTTTTACATAATATTCCGCATATATCAAGATAGGCAATGGGAAATTAGTGTTAAGACACTCCGTGCCAAGCTATAAATATTACTATATAATATAATAATATAGTAGAAGAAAAATGTACTTGTAACATTTTCCAGGGCGATACAGGAGATCCGGCGGTACATTTCAATGGAATCAATCGTGAAGGCACGTTGATGGCGATTGCTTTGTTCTCTGGGACTGAAGAGTGCGCTTACAAAACCAAACCTGGAATTTACGCTAAGGTCCTCTTATTAATTATACTATTTCAAGTCGACAGATTTCCTTCATTTTTTTTAAATACAATTACAATTTTAGTAGCATATATAATAATTATTTTATTTTTGTAATAAATATATTAATTTTGTTTTATTATAAAGGCCGAAAGTATAATTGAATTAATTTATTTTTTTTATTTTATTTTTTACTGCTCATACATACACACTAATTCTATTTTGATTTTACTGTTGTTAAAAGGAAAAAAATCGAATCAGAACTACTGTACATTTACTTATTACTTAATTCTATAGTAGAGTAGGCATAAAAAACTAGTATCAAGCAAACTTTTTAATGATCTAAAATTTTATATATATACTTTTTTTTACCAACATTACAGGTTTCTTATAGTCGGGCTTGGATTGACAAAATTCTTAACGAAACCGACGTTACGGTGACAGAAAGCGGCGATAGTGTAGAAAATGCTATAGCGATAGATATGAAATAAACCTTTGTTACATACATACATACATAGCTTCACGCTTTATCCCTAGCGGGGTAGTCAGAGAGAATGGAGCGCTAAACGCTGCGGTCCCCGCATGCCTCTTTCGCCTCGTCCACTGTCATTAACCTCTTCATACGTGCTGACTGACTGCCTTCCCCCAGTATCTTCGACATTGTTTTCGAACATTTATTAATAAATATATTTATATTATATTCTTGTTTCTTTTCCTTCCGCTGTATCGTGTGACGTCACACGCTACAGTACACAAGAGACATGGGTTCGAATAGGTACTAGAATATATTGATATGTTATATATATTTACATACAGGTATTTTTAAATTAAGAAAGCTTAATATTTTTTTTTATTTTCGTGTAAATATAACACTATTAAAATTAAAATAAAACCATAGATACATCGTACTCCCTAATGATCCTGAAAGTGCTTACGACCATTAATGTCACCATTAATGTCATCGTGCATACAGTGAGACATTGTGGTCGGGATAACCATAGCCCCTCAGAAGAATGAGCCAATTCTAATTATTTAAATTTAAGCCAGAAATAAATCGGCCAGTTAAATTTGAGCTGGTTAATTTTGGTTAAGCTACTTGGGCCTACCATGCTTTATGGGAGTGTATGGAATTCAACCCATACAACCGTCGTTATTATAGTAGGCGGTCCCATTAGTATGTGGGTAGTAGTAGTGTAGAAAATGCTATAGCGATAGATATGAAATAAACCTTTGTTACATACATACAAACATACATAGCTTCACGCTTTATCCCTAGCGGGGTAGTCAGAGAGAATGGAGCGCTAAACGCTGCGGTCCCCGCATGCCTCTTTCGCCTCGTCCACTGTCATTAACCTCTTCATACGTGCTGACTGACTGCCTTCCCCCAGTATCTTCGACATTGTTTTCGAACATTTATTAATAAATATATTTATATTATATTCTTGTTTCTTTTCCTTCCGCTGTATCGTGTGACGTCACACGCTACAGTACACAAGAGACATGGGTTCGAATAGGTACTAGAATATATTGATATGTTATATATATTTACATACAGGTATTTTTAAATTAAGAAAGCTTAATATTTTTTTTTATTTTCGTGTAAATATAACACTATTAAAATTAAAATAAAACCATAGATACATCGTACTCCCTAATGATCCTGAAAGTGCTTACGACCAATTTATATATTGCTTAGATAAAGCAGCTCGAGTCCATATACTTATCATTATAATTGATATAAGCCCCATAGTAAATTTGTCCCGAAACCATATTAGAACCCCGAGAACCGAGAACCGAGAACAGGAATGCATTAATAATCCAAAACATTGCTTGAAGCGGTGACGAGAGTTTCGTGGTGTGAATTTTGCTCTAGTTTAGATAAATTAACTTCCGTATCTGAGATTTGGCATAGAATGCGATGGTTCAAAGGACAAAATACAAAAGAAAATTCATTGACCCTGAGAATGCAGACGCTCTCCTTACCAGCTTGACTCCAGATTTCAAGTCGCTACTAAAACCTATTATATTGTCTCAGAATTCGCTCTTAGAACAAGATGTTATAACTTTTTATGATTGCACAGATAGAAAAAAGTATCAAGACAAAGGAAACTTCACCTGGTTTTGATGAAATATCATACTCGATGTTTTAGGATTTACCTAAGTCTGGCAAACAAATACTTGTAAATTTATATAATATTTTCTTAAGACACGGTGACACCCCTACTCGGACACACCCTACCAGTGGCGTGATATATATATATTGTACCCATTCCAAAATCTAGACCGCGATATTTAGCGGGTAAATTTATCCTTAAATTTAAATCGTCAGAGTTCAATAATGAATTAATAGATGTGCTAGATGAATTGTACCAGGAACAAAGTAGCCAGATGGACGAGGAATATGATTCCATTCCTTTGGATTGAAAATAAATTGTTTAACACGGTACCAATTCATTGTAGTCAAATTCCAGAATTCTTTTTAGGTGAGCATTGGGTTAGTTACTTGAATATCTCAGATGTTATTAATTATCAAATTGATACAATATCTGATATAAAAAACCGGTATTTTCCTTCTGAGCTTAAGCAAATTTGCAATCAACACATAGAAAACAAATATAGTGGATTCTACCAAATTTATACGATAGTTATGCATGAAATGAGTCTAGAGGGACAGCCATTTTCAATCCACAGTTGAATGTTGTAATGCGCTTCAGAATTGAATATGAAATTATAATAATATCAGTTGACCTCTTGGCCATTGTGGAGGCACTGTCGTGTGCTAAGATTATTCATGTAGACAATATTCACTGATTCAAAAAGCTCACTACAGCACATAGCTCGATGTACCTCAACTTTTCGAGGGTTTCCAGCAGCTTGCATGGTTTTGAATTTAATTCTGAAATTAAAAAGTATTAACAAAAAACATATGCATACAATGGGTTCCATCACTCAAACAAACAAATTTTAGATGGACTGGCACGGGAGGCAAAAACCGATCGAGTTCTTGTAAGTATTTTACCTTCCCATTCTGACCTATGCGTGAAAGTAAGATCACATTGTATAAAACTTTGGAAGGTATTTTTCAACCAACATTCACGTGAGTGTGGTATTCGGTATAAAACCATTCAACCTGAGCCATTACATTCTCCATAGATTTCCGGGCTACTTGTCGTGACAGGACGTGATTGAGCCTTCGGACCGGACATACCCGCTGGATAAAAATCTTTTTTTGATAGGAAAAGTTGATCCTCCCAACTCTGAAGCTTGCGGAAAGATAGAAGACGTGTGCCATATTTTGGTGGAGTGTGTCCGGGGCAGAGCTCCAAGTAGATTTTAAAATGATGTGGGTCGTTGCAACACTGCTCTCACAGCCTACGTCCCATATCATCGGATAGAACTGTTGCAAGTATATGAAACATATTAAATTGTTAAAAATAGTTAATTGTTTATATTCCATTATATATAATTCTTTGTGCGCAGGTATAGAGTGGAATACATCATGGAAATTAGCCGAGATCTTTAAATAGAGATTTAAAAAATCCATTTGCAAATTATTTGATTTTCAAAAATTAAGAATATATTCTTACTTCGAATAATCATATTTAATTTTGATTTCTATTGATTCTAAGGCTCATGGTACATATAATAGAGTGGGCAGGAAAATATCTAGTGTAACAACACTATATTTCTTTCTTTTCACGCAATGTAAGAATTCGGAATATTGCGTGCCCAATGGCGGAGCTCAACGCCGTCATTGTCTTTGCCTTGCCAGCGTTAGAAATAAAAATAATATAGTATTCTTTATTGCAATCAATATATGTTGAATTACATATATAATAAAATATAGTTCCAAACGGTGGACTTATCTCTAGAAGAGATTTCTTCCAGCCAACCTGTGAAAGTGGGTGAAAGTAGTAAGTAGCGAGATGACTTAAAATGCAATATAAAGATAAAATTTTACGTAATTACATTAAACTAAAAATAACTTTAAAAAAATCCTATACATAAAGCATAAAAGATACATACCAATAATAATGTTAAATAAACATATACTTATACAAATACATATAAATACATACATACGCTATAAAATATATAAAATTTCAACACAAAAAACAAAATAAACACATAAAATATAATAAAAATAAAACATAGATAAGTTAAACAATTTTCAGATACTATTAAGTTCGTTGATGAGATGTTTTTTCAGTTGCGACTTAAAGGACAAGATTGATTGGCTCTCTTGAATAGCTTTAGGGAGTTTATTCCAAAGGAGCGGAGCCTGTACGGAAAAGGAATTTTGAAGGAATTTGGTATTGCTCTTTTTAATGTCTAGCATTGGTAAAACAAAAGACCTCCTCGAGCGTGTAGGAGAGGGAAGGATTTTAAAACGGGAACGTAGATAAGGAGGGAAGTTTTGGTAGTTGACTATTTTGAAGAGCAAAGAAAGGATATGCATATCACGGTGAAAACGACTAGGGAGCCAATTAAGCTGAGCTCGAAAATGGGATACGTGGTCGTACTTCCGAAGACCGTAAACAAAGCGTATAGCGAGATTTTGAAGACGCTCTAATTTGTTAATTTGCTCCTCAGTCACATCCAAATAGCAGACATCGGCATAGTCAAGTATTGGTAGGAGAAGACATTGCGCTAGCATTATTTTTGTTTTATGAGGAAGGAAGTATTGGAGACGCTTAAGAGAACGATAAGAGAAATGCATACGTTTACTAAGTTCACTAATGTGGAGTGTCCAAGACAAATTGCAGTCAAAAATTAGACCCAAATTCTTTACTTTATCATAATATGGAATTGGAATTCCAGAATACATAATCGTAGGTACTGAATTCCAATTGATTTTACTTGCAAGTCGGCTACTACCGATTATTATTGCTTGCGACTTTTTCGGGTTAACTGACAGTCCAAAAGATTCAGCCCAACATTCGATAGCAGCAAGATCATTATTTAAAATATTTATGGTGTCGGACAATTCGTTATATATATCCATGTTGGTATAGCTGCAAATCATCTGCATACAGATGGTAAGGAGAAGAAATGACTTTGGAAATATTGTTTATAAAAATAGAAAACAGCAGAGGAGAAAGAATGCCGCCTTGTGGAACGCCAGCAGTGAGATCTAGCCACGATGACGTACAATCATTAACTTTCACACACTGTTGGCGTCCGAAGAGTTAAGAGTGAAACCAGTTTATAACAGTTGAAGAAATGTTTACTGCACGAAGAGAAGCAAGAAGTATGTCGAAATCAACAGAGTTAAACGCATTGCTGAAATCTAGTAGTACAATTGCGGTGAGCTTGGTGTTATCCATGGCACAACGAATATCCTCCGTAATATTCAGCAGTGCACTAACTGTGCTGTGGAATGGACGAAACCGGACTGGAAAGGACATAGAAGATTGTTTGAGGAGAGAAAGGAATACAGTTGGTTATAAACAATGGATTCAAGAACTTTGGATAGAATAGGCAAAATGGAGATAGGACGATAGTCAGAGACTAAGCCGGGATTTGACGTTTTAGGCAGCGGAACCACATGAGCATTCTTCCACTGTGAAGGAAAGACATTGCGTGACAGTGAGAAATTTATAATGTGGGTAAGCACTGGTGCAATGTTGTCCAACACGGGAAGAATCATCTCAAGGCTGAGATTGTCACTTCCGATGGCTTTAGTGGAGATGGAGTGAGCATACTTCTTGACTTCATCTTCTGTGACAGAGTTAAATGAAAATGGAACAGAGTCAGGAGGGTCAATGCAAGACAAATATGTAAGAGTTTGATTTTTTTTTGGGTATTTATACTTATAGTTGGATTACTAAAAGAGGAATTTAAAACGTTAAGATCTAATGAAATCTGATGGCGATCAGTGCTTTTACCTATACCGAGCGACTCTAAGAACCTCCAAACTTGGTCGTATGAGAGATTCTGAATAGTATTGTGAATATAGCGGCGTTTAGCATCCCTACACATTCTGTTGCAAATGTTACGCAGTCTTTTGTATTCGGTGAGATTTTCATCACAAGGATGTCTTTTGTTTTTAGATTTGGCCCGATCGCGCTTAGCCATGCATCTTTTGATAATTGGGGTCAACCAGGGCGCGGGTGCGTGCTTCATACGAACTGGTCTTACTGGCGCATGAGTATTGTAGATCTTAATCAGCTCAGTAGTAAGAGATTCTACCATATCGTCAATATTAGTTAATGACATTATGGGTGACCAGTCGATATTCTCCAAATCCTCCCTGAAGCGTTCCATATCGATATGCTTAAAATTGCGCTGAAGTAAAACTTTGCCTCTAACTTTAGGAGGGCGTAACTTATATGAAAGAAAAATTAGGTCATGAAAAGAGAAAGGAGCCGTCATTTGGCCGTGAGAGATCACAAGATTAGGGTTAGAGACCGAGATAATATCAATGAGAGAAGGCCTGCAGTTGGGAAAATAGTGTGTGGGAGAAGACATGGGTAAAATGTGTAAATTGAGAGATTCATTGAGTGCTTTTAGTTGTTTACTTCTCGTGTCGTTTTTTAATAAACATGTATTTAGATCACCCATGCAAATTATATGTTCATGCTGGTGGGAAAAAATCTCTAAAATATCCTCCAGAGCACCAAAATAATTTACTTTGTCATTGGGGGCGTATAAGATACCGAGAAGAATTTTTTTATGATGAAGATATATTTCCAAGAAAAGATATTCAAGGAATCCTACCGGTTGATTAGGGGAGCAAGAGATTACACTGGCAGGAATGTTGTTGCGAAGGTATATACCAACACCACCTCCACCCCGCTCAGTGCGATCATTCCTGATCAGTTGAAAACCTGGAAGGGAATAGCAAACTGATGAAAGACATGGCTTAAGCCAGGTTTCAGATATTAGAATACAATCGACTGTGCCGGAGCCAAAGGATGTGAGAAGATCAGTATAATGAGCAGGTATACTCTGCGCGTTGATATGCACCAAGGAAAGAGAACCAAAAGGATTATTAAATGTATTCGATAACTTTTCTGCAAGGGTATCTGTATCTGAAAAAGACGAGTGATTACTTTCAACACTGTCATAATTACTAGATGAGCATGAGAAGAACTCATTATCTATGTTCATATTTTAATATTAATATAATATTTATAAATAATAGAATATTAAAAATATAGAAATAATAAATATGTTTATATATAAATA
>JAXRJS010000088.1:5157500-5225000 GCA_037127375.1 Dione juno | reverse complement strand
TTCCCGCTTATAGTAGGGTTAAGACACTCCGTTTCCCACATTTCGCCCAATTTTGACAATAGACATTGCGTGTTGAGTGGAGGTAGTGAACGCCGCGCTTTGTCTTATTACCAGAAGAAGAAGTGAAATAATTAATTCTCCTCTAGCTCACTTGGGTTGTGGCCGTGCTCACAGTAAGACGCATTGCAGCAGCGCCACGACCTCCTCACAAAAGAAACAAAAACTTCACATAAAAATCTTAATTTTTTTTATTTAAGTTACGTTTATATGTCCAAAAAACCGCTTCAACTTTCACAGTGAAAAACAGTTCTTGGCGACACGGCTTCATCCTCATAATATTCGTTTTCACATTTTACGAAATAAACGGAGCTTTTGTAATAGTAACTTTTTCATCAAAAATTCTTAATTCGACTGGGGTACAATTTGATATAAGTCCTGAGATCCAGTCGCTCAGCATCCCTATTGTGATGGTCATCGCAACTTTAGGATTGACTACTATCGTTGAAAGATGGGGCAGGAGGGTAAATATATTTGTCATTTTTTCTTATTATTTTAAAAATATTAACGGTGCTTAAGATTATAATATTCTAGATTATATATATGGCTGCACTGCATTGCACAAGGCATTCGTATTGGCAGGCAGCAGGATAGGTAGCAGCGTAGTGGAATTTAAGCCCGCGTTATTTGGAAACCGTCTAAATTCTCTCTCTATAAAAACACATTATTATTTCACTGGATTTGTTCTACAATAAAGACAACTCTTGATGTGCGAATTTGGGAAAGATAAGAAATATGAGTACTATATTTGCTTAATATAACAATTTCATATACTAAATCAATTTTTCAGCCTCTTCTTATGGTAGCATATGGTATAACTGCAATAGCTATGTATTCTCTGGCAATAATGATCGTAATACAGAAGCAATATGGTAATGTACCGTCATGGCTGCCTCTTATAGCTCTAGTTATATCAGTGGCAATGTGTAGCGGCGGCGTGTCGCCTCTATCAATCATTATAATGACAGAAATGTTTAATTTCCAAGTAAGTATATATATATATATATATATATATATATATATATATATATATATATATATATATATATATATATATATATATATATATATATATATATATATAAATTTTTTAAATAAATTGTTATAACATTAAAATTTAAACTTGTACGCTTAAAATCATTTGGGAGCAAATGTCACAAATAATTATATTACGTGGACCAGCTCGCTGACCTGGCTGCGGTGCCAAGAAATATTTTTTTAAAAAAAATATTTCTATTTTCATATGAATAGAAAGGTAAGTAGGCGTTTGCTTGATTTGTTTAAACAAAATTGGGAATTTATTCTACAATTCAGCATACAATGTTGTTATTCATATTACGCGGTAGATCGTTCCAAAGTTTTGTAGTATTTACGGTGAATGCTTCACTATAACACTTGGTTTGCCATATTGGTAGTTTTTTATATATTGTCATATCTTGAACGGAGATTTCAAAACTGAGAATAGAAAGCGGGGGAAGTAAATCTTACTTTGAGGTATAAAAGAGCTAGAGGCAGAAACAGAGTAGAGTACAAGAGGATATGTGCATCATAATTGCGTCGAGTTGCTCTTTTTCCATTTTGTACTTCATCTTGCAATTTTCAAGCATTTTAGAAGACAGTGGCATTCCAATTAGGGGAATTGCTTTGAGTTACCGAAGATGTACAATTGAGACTTATAGTGATTTATCGATCATATATTTTTATAGCTATTAATAATATTTAAACAGATTCGGTTGGGTTATATTGATTCGGTGTATATTTAGGTCCATAAGCAATTTCATCAACTGGTATAGTCGTATAAATCTGTAAATCGTCACCGTAAAGATGACAGGACAATGTCAATGAGTCGAAAATAGAGAAAAGTAATGGAGCAAGTACATCCCCTTGAGGTACCCCAGCGCTCAATTGTTAATACGATAACTGTTCGTTATTAACATATATGCATTCTCAACGTATAGTCAAGTGAGAATAAAATCATTCAATAGAATTTGGTGATATGTTGATGAATTTAAGTACAGGTTAAAAATATCTCGAAATAAAATAAGGAAACCTAATCAAAGGAACCCTATTTTTTATTATTTTTTATTTTATTATAATTATCTATGCAATATATGTATGCTTAATAAAACTCTTTTACTGAGTGACTGACTGACATAACATAGAGTAGAGGCTTGAAATTTTAATGATCCTTGAGGAATGTAGAGTAGCACTATGAAAGGATTTACTGAATTTTTAACTTGAAAGGAGAAAACTGGATAGTTCACGTAAGTTAAACTGTGGACTACAACTTTATATTATTATAAAACTTCCTTTTTTTTTCAGATCCGAGCTAAAGTGATGGGTGTAGTAGTAACCTACGCATGGTTCACCATTTTCATAGCGCAAAGTACTTACACGCCTATAGCAAACACTTTAGGCGAGTTTGCTCCGTTCATTTTGTATGGAACAGTGAATTTGTTGTCTGTTATATTTATAATATTCTTCTTGTTAGAAACGAAAGGAAAAACCGAGGAAGAAATATTTAAGAATGTAAAGAAAAGAGGGGTCGTTGATTTAAATCCTATATAATTTAGAAAATGTATTTAGAAAATGTTGGTAATAAGTCTTAGAATGAAGTTGTATGCATATACATTATATATTTATTTTGTAGGAGAATAATTGTTTCACTGAAAATAAATTACTTAGCATTATAATAGTATAACTAAGAGTGGCTAAAAACCGCTTGTAGCCATTTTTATATCTCCGCTCTGGTAAGATAAGTAAGTGCGGCGTTAAGTTGCGCTACTCAATGTGTAATGTGTCGAATAGCTCCATAGCTCCACGCTGCATCCTGCACGTAGTAGTGTCACTAATGTGATTTGTTTTCCGTCCAATTTTTACAGAAAAAGAAATATTCATATGAGACTTTAGCTATTTCTATGTATTTAGTATGTAAAAGCAAATTTAAATAAGACTTTGGCTTCGAGTAAGTCTATCGATATATTAAAATATATTTTATTAAGTACATATACTATATACTTAATAGATATATCTGGTGCATTGTTACCAAATATTATACAACTTTTTTAAATTGTTTTTTTTTTTCCATTTTTATCTTAATTATATATATATATATATATATATATATATATATATATATATATATATATATATATATATATATATATATATATATATATATATATATATATATATATATATATATATATATATATATATATTTGAATAGATAAAACAATGGATCAACATTAAACGTGCCAGTTACTTTAATTATATCTTACCAAGTTTCCTTTATCTGGTGTAATTCAATCTCAAGTTATAGGCGTTCAAAAGCGTTTTTTAGCGCTTCTCGTAGCTCGTCTCGAAGGGATCTTATATAGTTCAGTTATACATCAGGTGTGTAAGTCTTCAAAATTAATTGCAACGTTGACAAAGATATATAATATTCAAATAATTTTATTCAAAGTAAGCTTAAACAATGATACGCTTGAGATAGACTGGAGACTGGAGCAAGCATTTCATCCCCATCATCATTTCATCATTTACAAAATCATTAATTAGGTAATAATAAATAACCTTTAACACACAAACGTCTTTTCACATTTTTTTAAATTGTGATATAGAACATTCTCGGAGGTTTTCTGGGATCCAATTGTAAAAGCGTACACTTTGTCCCATGAAGGAATGGCGGACTCAATGCAATCGAGTCATATGCGCGGTAAGTTTCAACCCATTTCTAGTATTAATATTGTGTACATCGCCAATTTTAGTAAAATCATTAATATTTTTTTTTACATATAAAACATTTTTGAGGATATATTGATACGCAACTGTCAATGTATTATTTTTTTTTTTAATTTGTCGCTTAAAGATTCTTTAGGGCTTAAGTTACAGATTGAGCGGACAGCTCGCTTCTGCAGGAGAAAAACTGTATTGATCGCGGCTGCATTACCCCAGAATATAATGCCATAAGATATAATACAATGAAAGTAGCTAAAGTAAACAAGGCCAGCCGTTTCTACGTCTACGTACGATTTATTAAAGGCATACTGTTTCTTATGCATGAGATATTATCTATAAGATATATTAAAACGATGTAATATTTGATTTAAATTATTTTTTCAAAAATTTTACTCAATGCGGGCAGCACCGATATAGGTCGAAAATTGTTTGGGATCTGATGTACTACCCGATTTAATATAGGTACTACTTTACTAAATTTCAGGTGAGGAGCAAGCAATAGCGTCTATATATTAGCTAATTAGTTTTCTGTGATACTCCATAGATCTGTGGTTTTCTTAATATCTAGGGACTTAAATGTTTTAGCAATGTCTCTTGAGCTGACTGATTTAAATTTAAAATCTATATTACACCTTTGTACGCTCTCCTTAAGTAATGATTCAGCCACGGTTGTAGAAGACATAAGAGTTTTAGTTGTGGAAACTGAAATATCAGCAAAGAACTCTTCATCACAGCTAGTAAAACCATTGTCAATTTTTAATCTAAACTCGTGGTTGCGATTTTTAGCTATTCCAGTCTCACAATTTATTGTGTTCCATGTCATTTTAATTTTATCTACCGAGTTTTTTATTTTATTTTTAATATGTAAGGATTTTGCCCTGGAACATACTTTTTTAAATAATTTAGAATAAGCTCTTACATAATTAATAAAACATTTATTGTGGATGAATAGTTCTTGTTGATGAATTTTAGGAATAGAAAAAAAAGATAAAACTATATATGAGCACGAGGAAGACCTCGTTTCTGCCACTTTACAGACACATATAACATTCTTCATACACCAACTTTTTCACCTTAAAATAAAAAGCGTACAGCTCTCTTGTTATTTGTACCCAATTAGGATCAGTGGCCATGGAGGACAGACCACCATAGATTTTTACATAACCAAATACATCTTGTGTTCGCTCATATCTTGCGCTTCCAGTTTCAATTTTCGCATATATATCAACCTAAAATTGATTTGAAAACGTCGATAACGGTGTAAATTATTAAGCTCATTAGATGTTATCATATGTCTGTACCAGTAAAATTGTAAAGCCGAAATTTTTTTATTCGTGTCTTCTGATTGTTGCCATATAATGAAATATATAAAAAATGAAATTTATTAAAATTATAGCCGTCTTTTCCACGATAAAATGTAAGTGGATATTAAAGGCCATCATACGATCGGTGAGTCACACCCATTCTTCGAAACATTCTCTTGAATGATGATAGAATAATATCTCTCTTTTCACACTCTTGATCAACTAACTCTACAGATATATCGACATTTATAATTGGAATATAATACTCGCACCGATTTCCCGCCCATAGCAGGACAAGCAGAGGGAACCGTAAGTTGAAGGAACCTTGTGTTAAGACACTCCATTCCCCACTTTCCGCCTTTCGAGGCATTGCGTGTTGATTGTTGCCAGAGCGAAAAAATAAATAATTCTCCCCGAGTGGGAACCGAACCCATAAACTTTTCTCTGCGCCACTATTGCGGTCATCGTATTCGTTTATTGTTACATATAAATGTAATATATGTACAACATTTCATTTACCATCTACCTCTATATATTTTTTTTTGTTTTTGATTGTAGAGTAATAACAATAATATTGAAAAATGTAAACACACAATATATCCAGAGCATACAATATTGTCAATATAAAGTTCATTTCTAAACTTAGTGCGATCACGTGTTGTAACGAGGCCTCTTCAATCATATCAATTGGTACAGTATGTAAATATATACTAATAAAACATGTTTTGAGACAACTATACGAGTTGTCCTCCTCCATCCGATATCAAACTAGTAGAGCCTGTACTTATACACATATAGCTAGGTAGAGGACACCTAGTGTTAAGACACTACGTTCTCCGCTTTCTGCAAATATTTCGAGGAAATGATATTCCATTCCTCCAACCTAGAATCTATAATATATATATATATATATATATATATATATATATATATATATATATATATATATATATATATATATATATATATATATATATATATATATATATATCAAAATAGTAGTAAGAAGACAGGAAGCTTGTATGTATGCTTCCTGTCTTGTATGCTTGTATGTATGCATGTTTATATGCTTGTAACGGAAACTATGGCATAAATATGAAAAAATAAATAAAAATAAAAAAACAAAAAAAAAATTACAGTCACGATATTGTGTGTTGAGTGGCGGAACTCAACGCCGCTCTTCTCCACCAAGTATGAAATGATTTTAAATTAAATGTAATTAATCATTTAGCGTGTACAGTACAGTACAGTACATACGCTGTTCCGCGCTTAGACCGTCTCAAATAGTCAAAATTCGGCTAATTTCTCAGTGTGTAGTCTACATTTCCAGATAGTGCACGTCTAGAAGGTAGAGGTTGTTTCATATATCATGTTACATAGTGATAAGAATTCGTCGAAACGGAAGAAGCTTGGCCACACATATCTGCAATGGGCGTATGCTTTATTAGGTACGTTTGTATGAAATAGTGAGATATATATATATATATATATATATATATATATATATATATATATATATATATATATATATATATATATATATATATATATATATATATATTCTCTCTCATTTTTAGCTTCACTTTGTATAGCAGGGTAGGCAGAGGAAACATAGTGTTAAGACACTCCGTTACCCACTTTTCGCTTTTCCAGGCATTGCGTGTTGAGTGGCGGAATTCAACGCCACGATGGTTGCGGGTTTCATTCTCGCTTGAGGAAATTATTACATTTAAATTATTTTTATTTCTATGCTCTTGATGTGTAAAGCGCGGCGTTGAGTTCTGGCACTCAACATGCAATGTCTCAAAACAATATACCTATTCACATTAGATACCATCTGCCCTGCTATGCGGGAAAGAGCGTGAGTATAACTATTTTTATTTTTCGTATCACGCTGATAGAGAACCTGATAGAAGCTGAACTGTGAGTCATTCTCTCTTTTTTTTGACACAAATCAGACCCGAGTGTCAATAGTTTTCTATACAGCAGGAAAGAAGCACGTAGCAATTCGTTACCCACACAAAAAATAAATTGAAAAAGGTTACGAGTCTAAATCTATTTTAGATTTTTAACGTCTACATAATAAATAAAGCAACGGCAGAGAGAAGAGAAATATGTCACTACATTCCTCAATGTTTCACCCAATTTTAGTAATAAAATTTAAAAAGCAGCATTTACTTGGAGTTTTGCATTTTTGTGTCCTCCAAGGGACTTTAGATATCGATATTTAATTTTAAGATGCTACCTCAACGTGATCTTGAGAAAAATGGTCTTGACAGACAGACAGTCACCCAGACGAAAGAAAGTTCTTTCCTTTTGAAGTACGGTACCCTACAAATTTTAATAGTATAGTACCTATATTTAAATTGATAACTATGCAAATATATAAAATTTATATAGCGGTTCCGCTTATCTATTATTTTTAATTTAATTTAGTATTGTATGTATTTAATATTTTATGAAACAAACATAATAATATTGAGACCAATCTGAAAACAAAATACCAAGTTATATATCGCCTGAAAAAATCCAAAAAACCAATTATTTAATCATGTTGTCTCGGCATAAGAAAATGTGTTAACACATCCTTCGGACGCATGACGGGGGGAGGTTGGGGAGTTCTTGCCGCTGCAATGTAGCTAGCTACTCATTAAGCCATTTACTTTGGTGCATCCACTTTGTTTCTAGCCACCCCCAGTAATTTAAAATATTTTACACCTAAAATATTCTGTTTTAACTTATTAAAAAACAAAAATCTTGTGATCAGTTTCTTCATATATACTCTATAAACTTACATAGGTGAAGGCAGCCTCACTAAGCATTATTTGTACTGCATCAAATGCTTTTTTTTTCAATACTTATCGTGTACACATTTGTATTGTAATTTTTGTTATATTATGTAAATAAAGAATTTTGAAATAAAAAAGAAATAAATACATAAATAACTATAAAATTAAATAACGATATCTATATACAAAATTGAAGAAGAATTTTAACTTAAAAGTAAATATTCATTTTTTATCGCAACACAAAGAAATTTTGGAGTCAATGGAAGAAAGTACAAGCTAGATACAAATTTTATAACTTATTATACAGTGTGTTTCACTTAAAAATACAGTAATAATTAACACGCAGTGAGCAGATTCTTCTCAACAGGACAGGTTTAAAAGTGCTTACAAAAATCTATCAAAATATTTCTGGGTTCAATTTCCGTGACACTGCGTGTTAAGGGGCGGAGCTGCGTGTTACGTGTCATATATATGACACTAACACGCACGACGTCAAGTCCGTCTATTTTATAATATGGGCAAAATAAAAGAATATTAATAAAATTACTAGTACTGGGCGACTTTATTATAATCGATTTAACGACCATTGAATTATAAACAATTAAACCTGAAATGATAGACCGGTCGGAAAGAATGTCGAGGTCGATATATTTAAAACAATTATAAGAAATTTGAAGCCGTCGTGGCACAGTGGTGCAGCGTCTACTGTAAATAACGGTCACGTTGGGTTCGACTTCCAATTGGGAAAAACTAACTATTGTCATTTCTTAGCTAGATAAAGTGGATAAAGTGGAGTTCTACCACTCAACATGCAACAACATGTAATTTTTAGCACAATCTTCATCACGACATGTTGATATTTATTACATTTATAAAATAAAAAGAAATAAGATAGATTCATTTAATTTAAAAAAAAAATATTAAGCATTCCAAGCAGTTTTTTTATCTAGATCTAAATATACTTAAAAAATTAGGAAATTGATTTCTTTTCTCGTAAGCTAGTCAGATGAATGGTGATAAAATACTAATGGTAAATAATAATTTATTTTAAGCCAATTGCACGTTGCTGGTCTACGGCTTGGACAGTGGATGGATATCTCCTATAACGTCCTTACTTCAATCAGAAGCTTCACCAGCAGGATACAAGCTATCCGACAGTCAGATCTCGTGGACAGCGAGTGTCTTAAGCATGACAGCTATATTTGGGACCATTATATATTCATATATCGCTGATCGATACGGGAAGGAAGATCGCTGTTATTATCATTGCGTTTTTTGAAGCGGTAAATTTACTTTATACTGTTATTAATTTTATTTATTTTTTTGTTATATTATATAAAGTCTATGGCAAAGAAATAGTAGGCTAACATACAACCACTTATTCCACTTGCACCACAATAGCTGATCTTAGTAACTTCTATATTTACAGGTATCGTGGATAATTCGTCTCTCGTACACTTCACCAGCTTTACTCATCACAGCAAGAGTTGTCGCTGGTCTAGCGGCAGGGGGTTGCTTCAACATAGTACCCATGTATATTAAGGAAATAAGCCAACAGGATTTAACTGGAATTTTGGGTACATTTCCGATTCTCATGCACACTACTGGAATATTCCTAATGTATCTTATTGGGGCGTATTTGGAATACAAGACTGTGATTGTAATGGTCACAATTATACCTATATTTACGATTATCGCGATGATCAAAGCACCTGAGTCGCCTGCTTTTTTAGTGAAACAAGAGAAAATTGACGTAAGTAACCTCACAGAAATATCTAAATATAAAGTGGAATACAAATTTATTATTTTATGAATTCAATGAAACTATAAAATCTTATTTGACCTCTGTTAGGTAGTACGTAGTAAAGGTAGTTTTATTCCATTCTCAAATTCTCAAGTGGCAAATAGTAAGTTTCTTTTTAATATAAAAACATTTGAAAATTATTTCCACAGTCTAGCTAGATGTCACAGTAATAGTTCCAAATCATTTGATTTATAGTTACTATAGTGACATTTAGCGATCAGAAGGTTATTTAGTAGTTTTTGATACAATGCCATCTATTGGTAGGTTATTTAAAATCATTTTCGAAAACCAATATTATGTGTATAAATATCTTTAGTAATATTTTATAACATCTGTCAACAGATGTCGTTATTAATGGAAATAAAATTTAAATTAAACTAAATTTCCGCATCACGCTGGCGAGACGTTCTTATTTGAATTAATGTCGATATATCTTCAATACATCTACAGACCGTTGATGAAATTGCCGTAGTAATAAAGTATATAAAAGTCAATTATGTTCATGAAATATTTAAAAAATTATTATTGGTGGGTTTATGTATCGTTAACCTATTATTTTAAATATAAGCTAATGGATTATGAGCCAGTGTGGCGCAGACTTACAGTATAATACCAAACTTCATATTAATGCCAGGTATACTGTTTGACCTGACTCTGGTCAAATGGGGGCTCACTATTCCCATCATGGGTTCCTATGAGCGTGCCTAGAAGTCCAAAGGCATAAATATTGACTTCCAGAACGTGATCGCAGCATATCTGCCGTCTTGACACCTTAAAATATATATTTATTTGTATAGAAACATTTAATGGCAGACACTTATCCCGCTGTCTACTATATTTTATATAATTTTAAAGCTTCTAAAATTGTATACAAACTTACGTTATTTCAGCAAAGCTCAAATTTATATATGATACTTATATTATTATTATTATGTACATATATTTACAAAAGCAGACACACAGGTCGGTTTTAAGATGCAGGCAGACCACATAATACCTTCTCAGGCGTGCTAATGAACGTGTATGATTTTGATTTGCACACTTTACACCGGTACTTGAAAATAAAAAAAAATTTAATGAAATGAAATAAATAAATGAAAAATAATAATATTTTGATTTTAAAATTAATTGTGGGAAGTGGATATTGTGTTTTTTACATTATAAATATAAAGTCTAGAACATAATCTGCTTACGGACTATGTTAATTACATATACGAATATATAAATATAAAGTCTAATAAATATAAAGTCTAGAATATAATCTGCTTACAGAGGAAATCGAAGAATTGTATTGTGATGTATGTAAGTAATTTAAAGCGAACGCGATCTAGTCGGCGAAGACTAGTCGGCGAAGACTAGTCTAGTAGTCTAGTCAGTAGTAATAAATAAAATTGAAGTGTCTGTTTGTACTCGTAATAGGAAAATAACCACTTTTTACTACATGTGTATGAATATACCTATATACGGTACATATATTAAAATAACAAGTTTAATTATTTTTGTCTGTCTGTCTGTTTGCTCTAAAACGGCTAACCTCTGAAACGGCTAGATCGGGATCGGGATTTTGACGGGACTTTCACTGACAGATAGCTGATGTAATAAGGAATAACTTAGGCTATGTTTATTTTAGAAAAAAAATAACAGTAAATACTAACAGCATATACTATGTACAATGTGAGTAAGTATAACATATCGAAACGAGCGCAATTCACTTTATATAAGCGGCGAAGCCGCGGTATTCTCGCTAGCTCTTAATATTTAAGAATGAAACAAAATAAGCTATGACGATGTGAATACCGTTTGTTAAAAAACTAAATTAAAGACTAAATTATAGTATCTCCATTAAAAGTGACGCGAAAGAACCAACATACAACTTGTAGATAAACTAGTTATAAATAAATTGAAAATCAAATTCTACAATTCTTCAATTCTCAATTCTATAGAAATTCAATGAATAAGACCCTCGTTTCAATAAGCTGATAGTTTAAATTAATTAAATCAACGTAAAAGAACATCGAATCAAAATGTTAAATACGAACAGCGGTTGCATACACAGAGTCTTTGACGTCTGTATATGTTAATGGCAAGCAACTGTATAAATAGCTCTTATCGATTCAATTTATTTTATGAATGCTCCTTTGTGAAACTTATACTAACTTGCTAGTAACTTATAAAATTAAATTGAATAGCATCACGCTGTATCCCGCACATGGCAGGGTAGGCTAGAGGGAGGGATAGAGGGAACCATAGGAACCTAGTGTTAAGACACTCCGTTCCCCGTTTTCCGCCTTTTGAGGCATTACGTGTTGAGCGGCGGAACTCATCGCGCTTTGCCTTGTCAGTAGAGCGAAGAAAATAAAAATTATTCAGTCTCCCTTAGTGAGAATCGAACCCACGACCCGTCCAAAACGCGACGGTCTTTATAATTATACTTTATATATTTCTAAATTAGCATTTATCATTAGGTTATCTCTGTACACCATGTGAAATATCGCTTTTTATGTGGTTAATTTTATTTTTAAAATGATTAATGAAAATGATAGTTTTTTAATATAAAATTTCACAGAAGGCAAAGGAGACGGTGGCGTCGCTGAGAGGACTGGACAAGAATGATGAAATTGTACTAAAACTTGTAGACGATATGATTAAAGAGGAGATTCGTTTCAAATCTCTACCGAATATAACTTTCATGAATATATGTAAGGTTTATTTTGCATGGTTGAGATCGTTGTAGCACAGTTGGCATGTATTTAGCAAGCCACGTGGAACCAGGCCTTGGGTTATAGATTCGATGCCTACTCGAAAAATTAGATTTTTTAGTAGCTTTATGTACATAAACTGTTTTGGGACCATTTCTCAATATTATAGAAGTCAAAAAATATGTTTTATTGATTTTTGTCTATCTGTCTGTCTGTCTGTGCGTTTGTGCACCCTAATCTCAGAAAGGGCTTAACCGATTTAACCTGATCTAAATATCAGCGTTGTATTTTAGTAAGCTTCACTTATTCCTTAAGATTAAGTGTTCGTTTTGTTTCGATAGATTCATAAATAAAGAAGTATATTTTCGATAGATTCATAAATAAAGAAGTACATTCACATATGTTATATTAAAGTAAATCTGAGAACATTATCAGCTTGCTAATCTTGTAACTTGAAATTTTCTTAACATCGTTTAAAATTTCACAGTAAAGAACAGTTCTTGGCGATACGGCTTCATCCTCATCATGTTAAATTTTACATTTTACGAAGTCAACGGAGCTTTTGTAATAGTAACTTTTGCATCGAAAATTCTTAATTCAACTGGTGTTAAATTTGATATAAGTCCTGAGATCCAGTCGCTCAGCATCCCTATTGTGATGGTCATCGCATCTCTAGGATTGACTACTGTAGTTGAGAGGTGTGGAAGACGGGTAAGAATATTTCTGTTTTATTTATTATTACTATCAACATTTAAAAATTGTTTAAAGCCAACATATTTTGGAGTATCTAAGCATTATTCTCTCTGCCTGCACTGCTATTGAACGATTTTTTTTAAAGTTAACGCTTTACCTCGTATTATATTAAAATTGAGAACCTAGTGTTAAGACACTCCGTTCACTGCTTTCCGCCTATCGAGACATTGCATATTGAGTGGCCGATTTGTCTACCAGAGAGGCGAAATCAATATAGTTAATTGCCAGTACCAGTATAAATAACATGATAGTTTTTAAATTATTTATATAAATATTTATTTACGTGACTATATTACTGGATTTGCTCTATCTTCCAAGTTAAGTCTTGGAGAGAAAATTTCGAAAAAAAAAATCACTACTTTATTTGTTTTATATAATAATTTCATATACTAAATCTATTTTTCAGCCTCTTCTTACGGTAGCATATGGTTTAACTGCAATAGCTATGTATTCTTTGGCAATAATGATCATAGTACAGAAGCAATATGGTAATGTACCATCATGGCTGCCTCTTATAGCTCTAGTTATATCAGTGGCAATGTGTAGCGGCGGCGTGTCGCCTCTATCGTTCATTATAATGACAGAAATGTTTAATTTCCAAGTAAGTACATATTTTTCTATAGAAACATAACAAACAAGCTTTACTTTTATCCTTAGCGGGAGAGTTACTGCGTACCTCTTTTGCCATCACTGTCAAATTTTTCATATATGCCGCCTCTGGGGGTCCTCGTGGTTTTTAAGTGACCTTCTTCCAGTACATTCGACAATGTGATCTCGATGGTCAACTGAAGTCTCCTCTTATTTTTTTTATTTACATTGTTATTACGTTAAATTTCAGAAATTAAATGCGTTATATATATTAGGAATCAATTGTTACTTGGACTAATAATTACACATATACGACTATGCCTCTTGCTTGCCTCGCTTGGCGCGACTCTAAAAACATAATATATATATATATATATATATATATATATATATATATATATATATATATATATATATATATATATATATATATATATATATTATATATATATATATATATATATATATATATATATATATATATATATATATATATATATATATATATATATATATATTATATATAATATATATATATATATATATATATATATATATATATATATATATATATAACATTTTTAAGCACATACGATGAGCACATTGTGGTTCATGCGCTTTTTAATTTGTCTGTTAAATTTTTTTAGGATTCCGTGCCTCAAATGGATAGAATGGAATCCTTTCCCTATGTTATCCGTCTGTTTGTCTGTCCGTCTGTCAAGATGATATTTTTCGAGATCGTGTGGAGATATCAAGCTTAAATTTAATTTATAAAAATTACTCTCGTCTAAAGTACCTTCTTCCCACAGAAAAATTCAACATCTTAGTCAACGCCGTCAAAAGATACAAGTGTTTTGTGTTTGTCGAATTTTATAAAAAAATTGCCTTGTAACTTCTTCACAACTTATAGGGTATTTGTCATTGACGGAGACCATAGTTAAGGTTTTTTCTATGTTATAAATATAAATTGTAAATTTCCGAATATTTCTCCTTCCGGCTTTGTTCAAAGTTTTAACATATTGCCGTATTTCATAACTCTTTCTTTTTTTTTGGTGACGCAGGGGAAAACTTTAAAAGATACCCAACCCTAGGGGAGACCAGGTTATGTGAGATTTCCACCCGCTAAAACCCCTGCAAATGCCGCCTTCAACACGACGGTTGACGGACGACGGAAAATCGGTTGATCCGCATCCGTAGCCCTTCCCAGATGACCTGCTCCTTCATGAAGCTCTCTTTCGGAAATGGTCCCTTCTTACTCTAACAAATAGAGATGTCTAACAGAAACTAACGTATCCTGGTGAATATTTGTGTAAGACGATACATGACTCGGCGTTTTCGTCTCATCCAAGCTTCAAAGGAAGGGAGGATTGCCTGAACAACGCGTTTGTGTGCGTAACGTTCTTCTTAACTCAATAACTCTTCGTAACGCAATATCTAAAAGTGGGAAGCACGCAAGTAAGATCGGTGCCTCAAAAGAAATCATACGGTATCCTCGAGCCATTCTGATTACGAATCTGCGTTGAAAGCTATAAATATTAGTTCTACAGCGTCGGAATGACAGTCTTTGAGACCAGACGCCTGTCTGGTCTCAAAGACTGTACTGCACCGTATAATACCATTGAACGGATTACCCCCGCATAGAGTGAACGAATTTCTTCATTCGGTCCACCAAGATTTGGCAGTAGTCTGTGCAGAGCGCCCACAACCTTATCTATGCGAGGGACTAAACGCTAAAAATGTTCTTCAAAGACCCAGTCCAATGTGAGCTCTAAGTAGTTCATAGGCCGATCGATGCGATCCTGATGACCACCTACGCTAATATACGAGTCAGGTGGCTCCCGGCTTCGCGGTAGCTTATGGAACCATAATTCTTGTGCGCTGCTATACTTAAGCCTAACTCACAAATTTTCGTAGTAATTATTACCACTCCAATTTCTGCGAGCCTTTTAGTGTCCTCGAAAGTAACTCCAGATGCCAGCACCAATGTGTCGTCTGCGTAACAGATAATGTTGACACCCCTGGGGAGAATTACACGCAAAACAGCGTCATATGCAATGTTCCACACCAGTGACTCCAGAACAGAGCCTTGTGGGATTCCACAGTACATCCTTCTATGGATTCTGTAACCGTTTTGGTCCGTGTTGGATATATACCTATCTAGCAAATAATCCCCACATTTCATGACTCTAGGTCAACGACAAGTATGAAAACTTACAAAAACAAAGCATACACGCGTGATAAAGCGCTCCTTAGTCAACGCAATGATTGCGTTGACTTATAGGCGCGAAGCCGAAAACATTTAATTTATTACGCGAAATATACTCGTACGTCGGAAACCAGCTGATTAAATATACTCTATTTTATAGTTGATATCCCGCACATAGCAGGGTAGGCAGAGGGAACGGTTGTCTCAAGGAATCTAGTGTTAAGATACTCCGTTTCCCGCTTCTCGCATTGTGAGGCATTCCGTGGCGGAACTCAACGACGCACTATGCCTTGTTATCAGAGCGAATAAAATGAAAATATTTAATTCTCCCCAAGTGGGTATCGAGCCCACAAAGCCGTCACGTTCACGAAGCAGACGCTGTGCCTTTACTCCACCACGACCGATTCCTCATTTATCATATTTTCTTCAAGCGGAAAATTGAACTCCTAACCTAACTCACTGTCACACGCTTCTACTCTAAGCATATATAAATTTTAACTTTCGTTATATTAGAACAAACTAATAAGAAGATGCCAAAATTTATAACTATATTAATTATTAATATATAACAATTAATTTTTCAGATACGCGCTAAAGTGATGGGTGTAGTAGTAACCTACGCATGGTTCACTACTTTCATAGCGCAAAGTACTTACACGCCTATAGCAAACACTTTAGGCGAGTTTGCTCCGTTCATTTTGTATGGAACAATGAATTTGTTGTCTGTTATATTTATAATATTCTTCTTGTTAGAAACGAAAGGAAAAACCGAGGAAGAAATATTTAAGAATGTAAAGAGAAGAAGGAACGTTGATTTAAATCCTACATAATGTTAGATAATTGCAATATGTTTTAGATTAAAATTTTAATAAAAAGCAAAGGGAGATTAGTTGAAAAAATTATGAGGAGTTTTTGGTTTTGGACCATTCAGAGCAATAAATAATGTTTATCTCACCAATCTGGCAGGATAAAGCGGCGTTGAGTTCCGCCACTCTATATTCTATATCCCGCAAGTAATTTTGCAGTTCTTGCCTTTAGGTCTGTTTTATATAACAAACTTTTTTTTTATATTTTTATGAAATTTATCTATTTCTATGTAATTGTTAGTATGTAAAAACGTAAATATAAGTTAATTACTAAGTTTTATGATAATTGTGATATATATTGTGTATAACTGTATAGGTTCAATTCCAATTTAGGGACATACAATATTTTTCAAAATCTAAGTGTCTTTGATTTATTTAAACAAAGTAAGACAGTACGTTTTGCAACAACAAAGAATAATTCTATTTTATATTTGACTGATAAAAAATCGGTCAAGTGCGAGTGAACTCGCGCACCGAGGGTTCCGTACCAATCTCATAATTGTAATGTTAGAAAGTAGAACTTTACAATTTCGTTTTAAATTTCATAATTTTTAAAGGAATTCAAATATAAAATGTTAAATACAAAAGTTTATACACGAAATGATTTTATAGAAAATCGAGAATAATATCGAGTATTGTTAGTAAATCTTTTATTACAGACAAGTAATCAAGAGCTTCACCTTGTGTCATCGACCCTAATGGTTTGTAAGGTATTGAAAGGCGAAATTCAATATGAAACTTACTTGATTGGTAAAACTTGGTACCTGGATACGTATCGAACCCTTCATCATCGACTTAACACTCAGAATCTGTTCCACTGCGCTATTAAGGCCTCTTTGTAATAACTATCGTAGACGTATTAACGATAAGTATATATTTAGTATCAGGCGTATATATTAACTACATATATATATATATATATATATATATATATATATATATATATATATATATATATATATATATATATATATATATATATATATATATATATATATATATATATATATATATATATATATATTATATATATATATATATATATAGCTATATATATATATATATATATATATATAATATATATATATATCTTATTCATGAGGGTGTCCTGGCCAAATATCTGTCCGATATTTGGTACTGGCATACGGGTACGCGACCCCCCAGGATCCTCAGTCCACCACTATCATACTCCTTCCCAATCATGAAAGTGGTGTCCTTACCCCCCCCCCCCCCTTTTCTACTAATCTGTTCCCCTCGTCGATTCCTGGCTTTCCCTCAAAATGGGTTTTGGTAGGTCAGATGGCATCGCTCCATTAAGAGCCTCCACCATGCCCCACATATGAAAGGAACAAGATGTTGCTGGGAGTAACTGCTATGGGCGTCGGCAGCTAAACGACGCGCAGGCCCATCGGCCTACACCTGTGTTAAAGGGCAAGGGCTACCGTGTCAAGTACGGACACGGCTAAAGAAGAAAGTACCCAGAAGGAAACTCCGCTTTGCAACGTGGAATATTGGCTCTCTAACCGGACGATGCAGGGAACTAACAGATGTACTCATGAGGCGTCGGGTCCAGTGTGCTTTCCTTCAGGAAACCCGCTGGAAGGGCAATAAGTCCCGTATCATCGGACAGGGTTACCAGCTCATATACACTGGGTCTCCTTCCGGTAAAACTGGTGTAGCAGTAGTTTTATCTGAAGAGCTACGGAATGGTCTCCTCGAAGTTGACCGACGCAGCGACCGCCTGATGCGGGTGAAGGTACTGGTTGAGGGGGCTATCGCCAACTTAATCAGTGCTTACGCTCCCCAGGCTGGTTGTAGCGGGGCCGAAAAGGAGTCATTCTGGGAGCAATATGAAGACGTTCTACTCGCTATACCATCTACCGAGGTGATCATAGTTGGGGGAGACCTTAACGGTCACGTGGGTAAGGCTGCGGATACGTATGAACGTGTCCACGGTGGTTTTGGTCACGGTCGCCGCAATATAGAGGGCGAAAATATCCTAAGAACCTGTATTGCATCTGATCTGGCCATCGTGAATACGTTCTTCCAAAGCGTCCGCAGCATCTTATTACGTATGCGAGTGGACTCCATTCAACCCAAATAGATTACCTATTGACCAGGCGGTGTCATGTTGGCAAGGGTAAACTAACTGTAAAGTCATTCCTGGTGAAAGCCTCACTGCCCAACATCGTCTTCTTGTCATGGATTATGTCGTTACCCCGATAAAGAAATTAGCCGAGACGCGTAAGTCTAAGATCAAGTGGTGGTTGCTGAATGGACCGATGCAGACCGACTTCTGGCAGAGGTGAACAGTCAAAATTTAACAACTAACACCGAAACTGCTCAGGATGCTTGGGATCGAGCTCAGTCAGCAATTATTACGGCTGGTAAACATGTTCTTGGCGTTTCTAAGGGAGGACGTATTATGGACAGGGAGACATGGTGGTGGAATGACAAGGTACAGGAGGTGATTCATGATAAGAAGACTGCATTTAGGAGTGGCAGCGTTCCAACTCTCCTGAAGACAGACTGGAGTACATAGCAGCGAAACGTGCCAGCAAAAGAGCTGTAGCCAGAGCCCGCAGTGAAAGTTTATTACCTCTATATGATAAACTTGAAACTGTGGAGGGGCAGAAGCTCATCTACAAATTGGCACGTGCTCGGGATAAGCGACGCAAGATATCACAAAATGTCTTTGCGTCAGAGATTCCCAGGGCAAGCTGCTTTGTAGTCATGCTTCTGTGAAGGAGAGGTGGAGAAGTTACTTCTTGGAGCTGCTGAATACTCAGCACCCGGGTAGTATTCCGTCTGAACCACCTCCTAACCTGGGACTTATTGCTCCAATAACCCTTGATGAAACTCGGAATTGTCTCCGACGCATGAAGAACGGTAAGGCGGTGGGACCTGACGATATTCCGATCGAAGCGTGGAAATCGTTAGGCTCTCGTGGTGTGCTCATGCTTACTGATCTTTTTAACCGCATTTTGAACACTGGGACGATGCCACATCAATGGCGGCACAGTTTTATTACCCCTATTTACAAAGGAAGGGGCAGTGTTCAAGATTGCGGTAGTTATAGGGCATTAAGATTATGAGTCACACCATGAAGCTCTTCGAGCGCGTGATTGCCCTCAGGCTCCGCCGAGAGTGTACTGTCTCTGAGTGTCAATATGGATTTCAGCCAGGATCAGGCACTACGGACGCCATTTTTGCCCTCAGAATTTTGATGGAGGCACACAGGGAAAAGAGGAGAGCTCTGCATGTGGCATTCTTAGACCTGCAGAAGGCCTTTGACTGTGTGCCACGTCAGTGTATCTGGTGGGCACTGCGATCCAAAGGGATCCCTGAATCCTATGTTGCTATTATCAGAGACATGTACAACGACTCTGTTTCTACAGTTAGGACCGCTGTTGGCGATACCAAACCCTTCCCAATTACAGTAGGGGTTCACCAAGGCTCAGCTCTTAGTCCACTTTTGTTTAATGTAGTGCTAGATACTGTCACGGCTCACATCCAGGACCAGCCTCCATGGCTGATGATGTATGCCGATGACATAGTACTCATTGACGATAACCGACTGATGCTGGAGCGTAAAGTGAATACCTGGAAGGGTGCGCTTGAGAACGGTGGTCTTAAACTGAATGTGTCAAAGACCGAGTACATGGCTTGCGGGAACCCAGACTCGAGCACCATCCACATCGGGCCTGAGCCAGCCGTTAAGTCGGAGAAGTTCAGGTACCTTGGATCCATTATGCACGAGTCCGGAGGCATCGACCACGATGTCCGCGCCCGGGTTAGCGCTGCTTGGGCCAAATGGCGGGAGGTCACTGGTGTGGTCTGCGATCGCAGAATACCGCCCAAACTCAAGGGGCTGATATACAAGAGCATGATCCGACCAGTTCTTCTATACGGCAGCGAATGTTGGCCAGCATTATCTCGGCACACTCAGGAGCTTCACGTAACGGAGATGAAGATGCTGAGGTGGATGTGTGGCGTTACTCGGGCTGACCGAATACGCAACACATTCATTCGAGGTAGTCTTGGGGTCCGTGACGTAGCGGATAAGCTCCAAGAGCGTCGTCTGAGATGGTATGGCCACGTTTGCGCCGGCCTAAGAACTACGTCGGAAGAAAATGCCTTGATATGTCTGTCCCTGGAGTAAGACCCCCCGGACGCCCAAGGAAGCGATGGCTGGACGTCGTGACGCACGACATGAGAGCCAATGGACTAACCACTGAGGATGCTCAAGACCGTGCAAAGTGGAGTAGACTAAGTAGGAAAGCAGACCCTGGCAATAGGCCGGGATAATGCTAAGTGGAAGAAGATATATATATATATATATATATATATATATATATATATATATATATATATATATATATATATATATATATATATATATATATATATATATATAAAATATTTATAATATAATTTAATAAAATATATGTATGGTGGCACAGTGAAATAGCAAACGCAAACACGATGGTTGGGTTATGATGGGTTATGATGGATATAAATAAATTATTTTCATTTGTTCACTATATTAAAAAACAAAGTTATAGTTTTCGATCGATCGATTATAGTTAAACTACCCTCTGAACTAACCTGATATATGAAAGATGGCGTAAAGCTGCTTTATGATATTGTATATGAAAAATCCATTAATAAGAATTGCCATTAATAATACCCATATATATATATATTTATATTTTATTAAATTATATTATAAATATTTATATATATATATATATTATATATATATTAGATATATATATATATATATATATATATATATATATATAGATATATATATATATATATATATATATATATATAATATATATATATATATATATATATATATATATTATATATATATATATATCTCAGAGGGTGTCTAGCCAATTATCTGTCCGATATTTGGTTTCCGGCATACGGTACGCGACCCGGACCTCGAGCCACCACTTTCATAACCCGATCCAATCCATGTAAGTGGTGTCCCTCCCCTATATTCCAAGTCTTTCTGCCTCTTATTCCCTTTCCTTTCCTGGTTTCTCCCAGTAATGGGTTTGGAGGTCAGATGGCAATCGCTCCACAAAAAACCACTTCGCCACTCATATGGACCTATTGGTCTTAGTCGGAAGGCAGACCCTGGCAAAAAGCCGGGACTAATGCCAGGAAGAAGAAGAAGAAGATATATATATATATATATATATATATATATATATATATATATATATATATATATATATATATATATATATATATATATATAGCATACTATATAAGTATGCTATAGCTGCATTTTATGCATAGTTAAATTATGAAAGGCTTTATAGCACAAAGTAATGCAAGTACATGTGAGGACGGTGCGGTGGGTCCAGTTGGCTTAACTCCCCTTGCCTCGCTGTCGCACCACTTTGTGTTAATAATTATAAATAATAATAATATAATATAATAATTTGTCGTAATACTAAGCCCGATCCACACTCTCTACACTTTGAAGAAAGAGAGTGCAAAAATGCAATTGCTTATTCAAAATGCACTAAATTAACCCAATCCTAGTGACGACCATCAGTCAAGAACGACCAAGATCCTATGACAGAATCTACTCAGCCCAACAGACGACTCGCTCCGTTTGCTCAGGCTGTCTAAGAAGGTCGCGATACACAGCTGCTCTGACCATCTCCAGGTTTAGTATGCGAGTCGGTAGTGATCATCCAAACTCAGACAAAGCTCTGGGGTCAAAAGCGCTCTACAGGACAGCACATGTTGACGCATTAACGTATTAGTACTCTGACGCCAAGGAAACCGCTATATGCCGGTTTATTCAACTGATAAATGAGAATTGCTGGACTTATATAGTGAAAAACAATATTAAAACGGATATTTCCTTTAGAGGCGAATCACAATAAGACCAAGAAAATCAAAAAAGGTATGCACAACCAAATTCTAGAATGAAAAATTGGATAAAAGCGTCAGTTAAATATTTTAATTGTATTATATCGCCCATTCGAAGTTTTTGTTATTAATACAATGGTTTTGATACTATCGAAACAATTCAATAATTCAACCAAATCAAGATACCAAGCCTAATGTAATCTATGGTAACTTAATTGGTATTTACTTGGTAATTTGTACTGTTTTCTATATTCTATGTGTTAATTATTTACTGTACTGTTTGTTTCTTTAAAAAAAGAAAAACATAATAAAAAATACTAGTATGTTGAGAACCAAATAATTAAGTAAGTAGTGCCTTGACACCAAGTTTGAGAGATTTGCCTACTTTGCAGAATGCGGAAGATGCGTGAACACAATTACTGCCACTGCTTTAAATTATCACTTGAACTACGATGGACTTTGCAATAAAAAAAATCTTATCTAATTGTCATACACTTTTGTTATTATAACTCGAAGATATGTGATATCGTAGGTCAAATAAAACGAATGAGTAATTTTACTATATATTACAACTGTCTACACTCTATATTATAAAGAGACATGAAGAAACCAGAAAGCAAGAAAGAAAATAAAAACAAGAAAATAGTCTCAGAAACTACTGGAGTAGAGTGGGATATATAGTCAATTGCGGCAAATATAATCTAATTTGATTTGGAGATTTGGAGGTGTTGACTCTGAGCAGGATAGATTGACACCAAATGCTTAACCGCCAAAAATTATCTTGAGGATCGTTCATCATTATCTTCCATTACTTCCATAATAGAAAAGACTGGTATCATCAGCATATAATAGTATATTCTCACGTAAATTAAGATTGTGAATGATGTAAAGATATGTATATAGGAAAAAGCGAAGGACCTAAAACTGAGCCCTGTGGAACTCCATAAGTAATGCTACTTTTTCTATCTTGGTTCTATAAGTGAGATAGGATACGCACATCTTAAAGGCACTATATCTAATTCTATGGATTTTAGTCATTTTCAAACAGATCATGCCTTACAGTATTCTATATATTCGTTAAGTTATCAACACTTAGTTTAAAAAACTAAAATGTGTGTGCTACTTTTGGGCCAAATAAATTTTGATTACTTAAGATAAGAAACGTGAATAAATAATTTATTACAAAAAAATCGATAGCCTTCTTCGAGATCCTTCTTCCAAGCGTTTATTACACAGGCTTTTATTATATAGATTGTAAATGCTTTTACAATTCCATATTTTATGAATATAACTGATTTAACACTTATGTGATCACAACATGTGTTAATATTACAATTAAGACTAATCATATTTTTATCTATTTTTACTTTAGGTACTTGTTGGTTCAAATCCACAGTATGTTGCATGTAATTTATAACTGTGGGGGTTATTGAAGTGTGTATGTAAGTTTAATTTGTAAGTGTAAACTTATATAACAAAAGAAGGTTTATATATTGATCGATTTCTGTCCCAATATTTTTTCCTGGTCTGCTGGTTCAGATTGTAGCTTTCAGTTTGTTTGCTGAGGCTGTTTAGGAGATCCCATTCATTTTTCTATGGCTTTTATTTTTCTAGCAAAATGTGAACGATATGAAATTAGTAGAAGGACTAGGCCAAAAGTAACATGTGAAAATGTCAATATCTCATACATTTTTACCCAAAATATTTAAGTTTGTATACAAAAAAGTACCTCATAGTCGACCTCCTTATAATTTCATTATAATATAGTAGTCAAAAGGCCAGACCACAATCTAAAGATACATTAGTACGTTAATTACAACAACAACCGCTTCAATATATGTGTGCTGTAGTTCTTATATATTCTCTCATAGCTATAAATGTATTGCCAACCCCAGGATTCTAAAACAAATAAAAATTACTGGTTTTTAAAATATCCATACTTTGAAATGTATTTAGAAGATATATTCTCTACATATATATATACATATACATATATGTATTATATATATACATATATGTATTTATATAATTTTGTAATTGAATAAGAGATAAATTTTAGTGTTCGTCCGAAGTTTGGAGAGTGTAGTTTAAGGTTTACTTGAATGAAGTGATTTTGTTCAGACATTATGGATGATCAACAGGAATGTACAAAGAAATCTGGACATATATATGTGCAATGTTTTTTTGCTATGCTAGGTGAGTATTATACATATATTTTTGTGTGTATATATATATATATATATATATATATATATATATATATATATATATATATATATTATATATATATATTATATATATATATAATATATATAATTTGGTATGTTTTAGGTTTTATTTAGTGTTAGTATTAAATATAAAATAATATAGTTCTTTGTGTTAAAGAGAGTTTAGTGTTGAATCCATCTCGATATATAATTTAATTCTTAATTTTATATTTCTATCATCGTATTACTTTTCTTATTTTGGTCTGATTTTACCAACAGCATATAATTAATATCATTTGAATAATAACTATATGCACGCCATACATATATTTTAACGTTCATAAAAGGTGCTTCGGATATATTATGTTATAAGACGTGCTTTAATCTATTTTTGTAATGACCATTTCTAGAAATTATCCATAATTTCTGAAAAAAATATACCTAAATTAAATAGGCATATATAAAAAAAATATAATTCTCCTCCTCATACCTCACCTCACCTCACCTCATTGTATTTCTCTAAAATCTAAGAATATGATTTACTTCGTTAGTGTCAGCTATGATACATCTGTTATATGGTAAACATTATTTATGATCATATTATGATAACTGTCGTAGAAATCGCCATGATGTAATATGAATAAACATATGCAGGTCATAATTTAAAATCGTGCCCAAATTCAGGTAATTTGATATGAAAGTTAAAAAAAATTGGCCAAGTGCGAGACGTACTCGTGCACCGAGGGTTCCGTACCAATTTCATGAAATCAACCGTGTCAACGGAAAATATGACTTGTAACTCATTTTGTTTGAAGTTAACTTCCAGTTGTATGGTTTTTTTTTTGGTTATATACTTGTTTGAAAATCTTCTTTGCTTTTAACGCAATGAATTTCATACAAATGCAGCTAAAGCGGAACATGAACGCTCGTATCGCTTAATAACGTTGATTTAGAAGTTTGATTTTTCTTATGCTCCAAGAATATACTGTAAAATATTATCTGGATATAGTTATTAAAAATAAACATAAACATAAAAAGTAACAAGGCAAAAGCGCGGCGTTGAGTTCCGCCACTCAGCACGCAATACCTCGAAAGGCGGAAAGCGGGGAACGGAGTGTCTTAACCTGTCTAATCCTACGGTTGCTACGGTTCCCTCTGCCTGCCTACTTTAATTATACTCAATGCCCCATACGGACAGACGGACGGACGGACAACAAAGTAATCCTATAAGGGTTCTATTTTTTTACTTTAATCTAAAAACCCTGAATAAATTAATTAAAGAGAAATAGGCAAGAGTGGATTTCGGTTGATTTTTGAAAACACAGTGTCAGTGTTACAGACGCGTCTTTAATTCCAAAGTTCTTATATGTATTATTATTGTTGTTTTTCCAGGCAATACCTCTTGTAAACAATACCTAATAAACAATACCTAATAAACAATTTGTACAGCAAATAACTTGTTACTACCTAATATATTTCTAAGTTTTTCGGGTTTTCTAATTCAATATTAGATTAGTGAATAATATTATGAGTCACATTGTATGGAAAATAGTTCTTTTGGTAGTTCCCAATAAGCGTATCACTAAATACATTTAACTAATGAACGCCGATATCGATATAATTTAAGATTTGTTCTTTGAAATCCATATAGAACTTGTTTTGTCGTAATATTTTGATAATAATATGTACACAGATAAAACATATTTAATTTCGAATAAAATGTTTATCAATAATATTTGAGGTGGTCGTGGCGGAGCGGTGATTGTTAACGCGACGGTTATGGATTCAATTCCCAGTAGGGGAAATATTTTAGTTTCATTTCGTCATTCTTGAAAAAAAAACAAAACAGAACATAGTGTCTTGACACTAGGTTGCTTGTTGCAGGAAAACGTATTAAGGTCTTTTTTATTGATTACATATTATGACGAATGTCAAAAAATTCGTGTCATATTTCATGTTCGGACATAATATATGTATAATTTACGAGAGGCTTATAATATTGACCTCTCAAACGTTGTTACTGGAATTATTCTTCTTCTTCTTCTTGGCATTAGTCCCGGCTTTTGCCAGGGTCTGCCTTCCGACTGAGCCTACTCCACTTTGCACGGTCTTTAACATCCTCAGTGGATAATTTATTGGCTCTCATGTCTTGTCATCTTGTCACGACATCCAGCCATCGCTTCCTTGGGCGTCCGGGTGGTCTAACTCCAGGGACAGACATGTCAAGGCACTTCCTTCCGACATAGTTCTCAGATCGGCGCATAACATGGCCATACCATCTCAGGCGACGCTCTTGGAGCTTATCCGCTACGTCACGGACCCCAAGACTACCTCGAATGAATGTGTTGCGTATGCGGTCGGACCGCGTCACGCCACACATCCATCTCAGCATCTTCATCTCCGTGACGTGAAGCTCCTGAGTGTGCCGAGATAATGTTGGCCAACATTCGCTGCCGTATAAAAGAACCGGTCGGATAATGCTCTTGTATATCAGTCCCTTGAGCTTGGGCGGTATTCTGCTATCGCAGACCACACCAGTGACCTCCCGCCATTTGGCCCAGGCAGCGTTTATACGGGCATGGACGTCGTGGTCGATGCCTCCAGACTCATGCATAACGGCTCCAAGGTACCTGAACTTCTCCGACTTAACGGCTGGCTCAGGCTCAGGATGGTGCTCGAGTCCTGGTTCCCACAAGCCATGTACTCGGTCTTCGACACATTCAGTTTGAGACCACCGTTCTCAAGCGCACCCTTCCAGGCGTTCACTTTACGCTCCAGCATCAGTCGGTTCTCATCGATGAGTACTATGTCATCGGCATACATCATCAGCCACGGAGACTGGCATGGATGTTAGCCGAGACAGTATCCAGCACTACATTGAATAAGAACGCACTAAGAGCTGAGCCCTGGTGAACCCCTACTGTAATCGGGAAGGGCTTGGTGTCGCCAACAGCGGTCCTAACCACTGAAGCGGAGTCGTTGTACATATCTCTGATAACCTCAATATAGGCTTCAGGGATCCCCTTAGATCGCAATGCCCACCAGATACACTGACGTGGCACACAGTCAAAGGCCTTCTGCAGGTCCAAAAAGGCCACATGCAGAGCTCTCCTTTTTTCCCTGCAAGCCTCCATCAAAGTTCTGAGGGCAAAAATGGCATCCATAGTGCCTGATCCTGGTTGAAACCCATACTGAGACTCAGAGACAGTACATTCTTGGCGGAGCCTGAGGCCGATCATGCGCTCGAAGAGCTTCATGGTGTGGCTCATAATCTTAATGCCCCTATAACTACCGCAATCCTGAACACTGCCCCTTCCTTTGTAAATAGGGATAACAAAGCTTTGCCGCCACTGATGTGGCATCTTTCCAGTATTCAAGATACGGTTAAACAGGTCAGTAAGTATAAGCACACCAAGAGAGCCCAACGATTTCCACGCCTCGATTGGGATGTCGTCAGGTCCTACCGCTTTTCCGTTCTTCATGCGTCGAAGACAATTACGAGTTTCGTCACGGGTTATTGGAGCAACAAGTCCGAGGTTAGGAGATAATTCAGGAGGAAGACTACAAGACTGCTGAGTGTTCAGCAGCTCCTTAAAGTAGCTTCTCCATCTCTCCTTCACAGAGGCATGACTACAAAGCAACGTGCCCCGAGAATCTCTGACGCAAAGACATTTTGTAATATCCTGCGTCGCTTTATCTCGAGCACGAGCCAGTTTGTATATGAGCTTCTGCCCCTCCACAGTTTCAAGTTTATCGTACAATGGCGACAAACTTTCTCTGCGGGCTCTGGCTACAGCTCTTTTGCTGGCCCGTTTCGCTGCTATGTACTCCAGTCTGTCTTCAGGAGAGTTGGAATGCTGCCACTCTTTAAACGCAGCCTTCTTTTCCTGAATCACCCCCTGCACCTGGTCATTCCACCACCATGTCTCCCTGTCGATGACACGCCCACCCTTAGTAACACCAAGAACTCGCTTGCCCGCCGCAATGATTGCTGAATGAGCTCGATCCCATGCAGTCTGAGCGGTCTCGGTGTTAGTCAGTAGATTTTGACTCTCCACCTCCGCCAAGAAGTCTGTCTGCATCGGCCCATTCAACAACCACCACTTAATTCTAGGCTTGCGTTTCTCGACTACTTTCTTTTTCGGAGTAACATTATAGTCCATGACAAGGAGACGATGTTGGGCCGTCAGGCTTTCGCCAGGAATGACCTTACAGTTGGTCACCCTGCCTATATGACACCGTCTAGTCAGCAAATAATCAATTTGAGTTAAGTGGGACCCGTTCTTATACGTTATAAGGTGCTGAGGTTTCTTCTGGAAGAAAGTGTTCACGATAGCCAGATCAGATGCAATGCAGGTTCTTAGAATATTTTCTCCCTCTGCATTGCGAAGACCATATCCAAAACCCCCGTGAACACGTTCATACACCTCAGCGACCCTACCCACGTGGCCGTTCAAGTCCCCCCCAACTAAGACTGATTCGGTAGACGGTATAGCGAGTAGTACCTCTTCATACTGCTCCCAGAAGGTCTCCTTTTCAGCCGCGCTACAACCTGCCTGGGGAGTATAAGCACTGATTAAGTTTGTGATAACGCCCTCGATCAGTACCTTTATCCGCATCAAGCGGTCGCAGCGACGGTCAACTTCAAGAAGCCCATTCTGAAGCTCTTCAGAAAGCGCTACCGCTACACCGTTTTTGCCTGTAGGTGACCCAGTGTATATAAGGCGGTAACCCTGCCCGATGTTACGAGACTTATTGCCCTTCCAGCGAGTTTCCTGAAGGAAAGCACACTGGACCCGACGTCTCATGAGTACATCTGCGAGTTCTCTGCATCGTCCGGTTAGAGAGCCAATATTCCATGTTGCAAAGCGGAGTTTCCGTCTGGGTACTGACGTCGTTAGCTGTGCCCGTACTTGACACGGTAGCCCTTGCCCACTTATCGCAGGTGTAGGGCGATGTGCCTGCGCGTCGTTTAACGGCGACGCCCTAGCCATACCCAGCTTTTTTCTGAATCGGTCCATATGAGTGGCGAAGTGGTTTTTAGTGGAGCGATTGCCATCTGACCTCCAAACCCATTACTGGGAGAAACCAAGAAAGGAAAGGGAATAAGAGGCAGAAAGACTTGGAGTATAGGGGAGGGACACCACTTACATGGATTGGATAGGGTTATGAAAGTGGTGGCTCGAGGCCACGGGGTCGCGCACCCGTATGCCGAAAACCAAATATCGGACAGATAATTGGCCTAGACACCCTCTGAGAGTAAACGTTGTTACTGGAATTATTGCCTTATATTATCATTATATACATTATCAGTTATATACTATTGTTATTTACAATTATCAAAATAGTTTACATTTTTTATGTGGACCGTCACATGCCGTGACGCACAGGCAGTGTCTGCCTGTTAACGCGATGGTTTGTGGGCTCGATTCCCACTCGGGGAGAATGAATAATTTCATTTTCTTCGCTCTGGCAACAAGACAAAGCGCGGCGTTGAGTTCCGCCAGTCAACACACAATGCCTCGAAAGGCGGAAAGTGGGGACCGGAGTGTCTTAACTAGGTTCCTTCAACCTACGGTTCCCTCTGCCTACCCTGCTATGTGCGGGATACAGCGTGAAGCTAAAAAAAAATTACTTTTCTTGTCCCAGCTTTTGTTTATATACTCGTATGTACCTGTATATAATGTTATATGAGATAAGAAGTTTTCCTATTATGTTGATGCTAGTTCCATATGAATTTTTGTTCTATCGATTATGCTTTTTATAACAATAGCACTAAAATAAGGCTATATAACTTGTGCTATTGCAAAATTTGTTCCACCACTCAATTAATTTTTAAATTACATACTGTTTACAATTAATTTTAGGACTTAAAAATTCTAAGACGCTTTTTTTCAGCTTATTCTCTTTATCCAGCAGAATGCATCAGAAAGAATAATCTAGTACTTAGTACTTGTACTATTTTCTATGTTCTATGTTCCAATTAATTACAGTACTGTCTGTTTTCCTAAAAAAATCTCCGTTCTACATTATGTGTAACGTCGTCTTTTTTTCATTATTTGCACCATTTGATAAACAATTTATTTTTTAAAGTAAAAATTAACCAACTTAATTGATTATTTCACGTTCACAAAAATATCTTGCATACTCGTATACGTTCCTTAATAATCAAATATATATTAGGTGAATTGGGCACATTGAGAGAACGAGTGATGAATGAATGCTAAAATATTATATATGAAGCAAGAGTCAAAGAGGTGGGGAGGGACCTCAGTTGACCTTCGAGAACACAGTGTCGAGGATACTGGGGGAAGGTCATGTAAAAAGTATGGGGATTCCCTGGATGGATGGTATGGCGGGCATGTATGAAGAGGTTAAAGACAGTGTACGAGGTGAAAAAGGTATGCGGCGCTCCGTCCTCTCTGACTATCCCACTAGGGATAAAATGTGAAGCTATGTATGTATGTATGTATAATCAAATCTATATTATTTTATATCAGTTGTACTGTTCTATTTTAAGCAAACTTCACGTTCCTCATTTATGGCATGGAGAGTGGATGGATATCTCCGATCACGTCGCTGCTGCAATCAGACGCTTCGCCAGTCGGGTACCCACTCTCATCCACCGAGCTAAGCTGGACAGCAAGTGTTTTAGGCGTCACAGCAACCATTGGAGTATTATCATACTCGTATATTGCTGATCATTATGGAAGGAAAGTTGGTGTACTCATTGTAGCGTTCTTGGAAGTTGTAAGTGAAATTTATATTTATTTTATAAATAACTAAAGTTACATTATTATTTAAAGGCATCCCTGATAGAATAGTCATATTTATAAATAAATTTTTACCTTAACTTATTTCAATTTTCAGATTTCATGGATAATGCGTCTATCATATACATCTTTAACTTGGCTTATTCTAGCCAGAGCTATCGCTGGTTTCGCGGCTGGAGGCTGTTTTAACATTATCCCTATGTACGTGAAAGAAATCAGTCAAGAAAACTTGACAGGAATATTAGGGACCTTCCAAATTCTTTTGCACACCACAGGAATATTTCTGATGTACGTTATGGGAGCCTATTTGGATTATACAACCGTTATAATAATTGTCACAGTATTATCAATAGTGACGTTGGTCGCATTGTTCCAAGCTCCAGAATCACCTGCATTTTTGGTAAAGCAAGACAGAATTGATGTAAGTGACAAAGAGTGTGCTACTTTTTGTCTGCCATTCGAATTCTGGATGTTCGTGTCGAATTATGAAACATGGTCAAATATAAATTAAATTAGTACAAAAAAAATCATAGTTACATGTGGATTTATTTTCACAACAAAGGTAACTTATCGTCACTTATAATGGAATTGCTTTGCAGAATGCGTTAGAAACAGTCGCATTTCTTAGAGGTCTCCACAAAGATGATGCAATTGTACAGAAACTTGTTGATGACATGATTAAACAAGAGAATCGTTTTAAACTTTTGCCTAACATTACTTTTATAAGCATACGTAAGTATTTTAAGAAAACAGCATATAATATAGATAGTAAAATACAGAAATAGCGACTCGTAAGAATTTAAAAAAATATCTACTTAAATGTTAAAGACATTGCTAATACAAAATTATTGTTTTTATAGTGAAAAATAAATCCTGGCGACGTGGTTTTATCATCATAGTACTACTATTTACATTTTATGAGATCAATGGTGCATTCGTCATCGTCACATTCGCGACGAAAATTCTAGCATCAACAGGTGTAAAATTCGATATCAGCCCTGAGATACAATCATTCAGTTTTCCTGTGGTTATGATCTTTGCATCTCTTGGATTGGCATTTTGTGTTGAAAAATGTGGCAGAAAGGTAATAACATATATACATATAACATATTGCGCCTTCATGGCGTAGCAGTTGACGGTTGTGGGTACCATTCCCTTGAGGGGAGAATGACTTATTTTCATTTGCCTCGCTCTGTTACCAAGACAAAAAGTGACGTTGAGTTCCACCACACAACACGAAATAAGCGGGAAACGGAGTGTCTTAACACTAGATTCCCTCCGCCTACTCTGTTATATACGGGATACGGCGTGAAGATAGTAAAAAAAACCACAATATTAGTCTCTATATACCTCTATTATTCAATATAGAGAATTTAATTCTTCTCTTTTATTTCAATACCTGGAACCAAATATGTTACTAAAGGAAAATTTCTTCCAAATGGATTAAAACCAGTGACAATTATGTTCATAAAGATAACATATTAATGTACCGTAATCGTTGCCCGATTCTCCGGAGAATTGATTATCATTTCCCCAACTTAATGCTTTTTTTTTTTAACCTGTTTTAATTTAGGGACTTTTTAAGTAAGCAATATACAAAAACGTCAGCCCCATCGTTCCCTAACTTAATGCTAAAATCGGCGTTAAGTTCCAACGACTTTGGTCAACAAGCGGAGAACGGAATATCTCGGCACTTGGCTCTCTCCTACTTTGCTAGCGTAAAGCGTTATGTCGTCATGGGTATCCGACACGCGCCAGCTCTGACATGACGTCTATGATAACAATTAATTATTATTTACATATAATATAACATTAGTTGATTAAGTTATTAATGATCGCGATTAACAGAATATTGTCAAATACAAGTAATTATGTTTATTGAACTTAATATTGAAACAAATATTGAAACAATATATGTATATTTGTCGTTTATGAATAATCGTTTAATTGTGAATTCCAAAGATATTTCATTATACAATGTAACCATTTTATTATTGGCATTAACATTAGCATTAAGCTAATAAGAAATGAATGAAGTACTTTAAAACAATAAAAGCTTGGTTTGGAAGATCAGAGACACAAGTTAAAGTACAGCTTCACGCTGTATCCCGCATATAGCAGGATAGACAGAGGGAAGCTAGTGTTAAAACACTCTGTACTCCACTTTTGATGCACTACGTGTTGTGCAGCGGAACTCAACGCCTTCGTATTAGATCGAGGAAATAATTCATTGTACTCGAGTGTCGAATTGAATCCACGACCATTGCGCTCACAATAAGACACTGTGCAGCTGCGCCACTACCTTTTTTTTTCAAATTATAATTCCAAAGGAAAGTCTTTTTCTTTAATTTTTAATATTTTTTTAACATAGAAACCTTTTTGCAGCCAATTCTCCTTGTAACTTATTTTATAAGTGCTGTGGCCATGTTCGCGATCGCTGCGATGATTATAGTTCAAAGACAATACGGTAATGTGCCAGCTTGGATGCCATTAATCGCCTTGATATTAGCCGTAGCGATGTATAGTAGCGGTGTGTCGCCACTTTCATTCATTATTATGACGGAAATGTTTAATTTTCAGGTTGGTATTACTTTTTTATGTAAATTTGAGATAATATTAACTACTATTGAAGGATGTTTGTTTAATGTAATTATTCTATATATACCTAATATATATATATATATATATATATATATATATATATATATATATATATATATATATATATATATATATATATATATATATATATATATATATATATATATATATATAATATATATATATATATATATATATATATATATATATATATATATATATATATATATAGATATTGTTCTGTTACTGACATACTGACAATGTGCTGCCAAAATAACGGGACGGAAACAAAAAGTTTTGTTGGTTCCGAATTAGATGTAGGCGTAGGGAAGCGTTAACAGGGGTTTTCCCGAAATTCCTATATAAATTGAAAAAAATGTTTTTTAATGTTATTTCTACACAAGAGAGACTTATTATATTACAACATAAATGTTTTATATCATAAGTAGAGTATAATGGATAAAATTAAATCGATAAAGTCAAAGTTGTCTAACATACAAGCAGTCACTAGTCATACAAACAGTTCATTCAATTTTGATAGAAACTGTAAATTTTGAGAATTTGTGAAGTGGATATTTTCGGTAGCATACAAAGATATTGTAAAATTGACATTTATTTATAATAACCTATTTTATAACCCTTTTTATAACAACCTATTTATAACCTTTTCTATAACAAAGTAATGTGTACAGTATATTCCAGATAAATTAAAACAATTAGCCTTTATATTAGCCGAATTATTTGTTAAGCCTCAAGGCAAAGTGGCAAGGTAACCAAACGAAATATAATTTCTTTTTCAGATTCGAGCAAAAGTGGTAGGTGTAGTGGTGACATACGCGTGGTTCCTGACCTTCGTGGCTCAAAGTACCTACACTCCCATAGCCGAAGCCATGGGGGACTTCGCCCCATTCGTTTTCTATGGTTTCGTCAATTTAATATCAGTATTTTTCGTTATGTTCTTCTTAATTGAAACTCGTGGTAAAAATGAGGAGGAGATTTATGGGAAGGAGCGAAATAAAAGTGTGGAAGCACATCCTATTTAAATTTTATGGCAATAAGGCCACGATTAACCACCCATCTAAATATTAACTTTTTACAAATATCTATCTATATATTAATGTTATAAAAATAAAGTTAATTTATCGGTCTTTTTCGGTACTTATCTTTTTTTAATAACGATTGTTTTTAATTTAATTCTTTTTGTGACGAATATTCATTTAGGGAGACTAAGGCAACAATATATGACGTTAATCGTTTCAAAATAACTCACTTAGCGGTCAGAGTTATTTCGGATACTTAATTGCTTAGGTATTTCCTACTGACTGTGCGAGTGAAGCCGCAGGTGACAGCTAGTGTTTAGTGTATACATATTTAATAAGTGATAAGTACGTTTATAGCAAACTTTATTTAAAACACCGGTATACATAGATTAAAAAACAATGACTCGAAATTTAAATGGGTGGTTAATTATAGGAATGCTTGTACAAAGACTATTAAGTATGTAGAATATTGTTAAAAATATATGGAGAATATAATAAATTATAAACGTATAAGAGTAAAAATGAATGAATGAATGAATAAAAAAGAAAGATGGAATGAAGTTGTTAGTCACATGTTGGAAAATAAAAGATGCTATTTTAATTTGTTTCAAATGTTACTCCAACGCTAAATATATATAATATATATAGGGTACAGAATATATATATATGAATATATATATATATATATATACTATCTTATATATATATATATATATATATATATATATATAATATATATATATATATATATACTATTATATATATATAAAAACAACAAAAGATGAGCAGAACGAAAACCAGGTCGATAAATAACCAGATCGACGGAACCAGTTCTTGAAAAAATGTAGTCACTTTCCGCATTGGCATTTTACCCAATAATCAGGTACTATGAGACCCTTTGTAAGAAGAATCTGCCATAAATTATAAAATATATTAACTATGTAAATTGGTTTTTTTTTTAAATTGACGTCAAGTCACAAGACGCTTGTGACGTTGTCGTCAAGCCGGTAGTTAAAATTAGGCATAATATGCATTATTATGTAAAGGAAACAGGAAACAGAGTGTTGTAACTCTCGATTCCTGCTGCCTACCCTGCTATATGCGGGATACAGCGTGAAGCTAAAAAAATTATAATTAATTTTTAATTTTAGCTTTAAGCAGAATAAACCTAGTTAAGACTTTTCTTGCCCCACTTTCTGCCATTTGAGGTAATGCGGAACTCAACGCCGCACGTTGCCATAGCGAAGAAAATGAAAATAAATCATTCTCCCCGAGTGGGATTCAAACCTACATCCGTCGCACACGCGACCGATGTGACTGTACGCACAGGCAGACGCTATGCCTCTGCGCCACGACGGTCCTCGTATACTATTAAATAATAATTAAATTATATATGAGCTCACTTGTAGAATAATATGAAATTGAAAGAACAGAATTTGGATACGTCAGTAACAATTATTTTTTCCGTGTTATTTATTTTGAAATTATATTATATTAGATAATAAGCAAAATAAATCTAAAAATTAATTAAAAAAACAGGTTTTTGATTTGATTTTATCATAGATGTACATAGAAGTGACGTCACATTTCTTTCTTTACTTTAAGTTTGTGATTCAAAATATAAAGTTTAGAGTTAATTTAATTGCCATTTTGCCAGTGGGACGTCGTCTGTCTGTAAACGCGATGGCTATGGGTTCAATTCTCACGTGAATTTTGGCGGAAAGCGGATAAAGGAGTCTTTATACTACTCTATATATATGTGCTATATGTGGGATAAATTTAAAACATAAAATTAAACCTTTATGTACTATAAAGTCAGACTTTTTTTTCGCAAGTGATCTTTACTATGCATATGTTACACAATTTAAAAAAAAAAAACTATTTCAAGTAATCGAACCCAGTATTTGCAAGAATGTTTAAATATTTTTCACTTACACAGCAATGACGGCGAGTGAACTAATTTCAAACAGGTATATGACAATTACTTTAAGCGATTTAGTTAAATTGAACTAAATGCGTATTTAATTACGCAATAAATTTACGACACACTTATTATTGTTATATAATAAAAATTGAGTTGAGTTTCTCGCCAGCTCTTCTCAGCAGAACTGCCCTCGACCTGGTGGTAGCGTCTTGTAGTACTGACAATACTGACACTTATGTTAATTGACGATTCGAAAGTGCTTGCAATAGCCTATTTGAATAAAGAACATTATGATTTTGATTTTTGATTGACAAGATAAAAGAAGAGATGGCAAGATTTAAAAATGCTACATAAAAAATCCAGTTCAGATTATATTGATAATAACGTATCAATATAATCTGAACTGGATTTTTTAAGTAGCATTTCTCTCATTGAAATTCAACAAACAGTTGTAGTACAGTAAGAACATTCTCAACTGCTTCCATAGATAATACAAAAACTTTTAGTCTTGATTTTTAAAAGTAAATAGATGTCATGTCGCAATTGTCAAAAATGACGTAAATTAAGAAATTAGCAAGTTATAGTTAGTTATATAATGTACTTAAATAATGTATAATAGATCTTTATGGCCTGGTTGTGGTTATTATCATATATGTTTGTAGTGGGTATGTTTTATATTGGCTAGATAATTAAAAAAGTTAAGAAATATCTGCATTACAGCAAAATACAGAAAAATAAAGGCTTTAGCGGAATAAAATGAAAAGGTCTAACCGATATCTTTTGTACAAAACGGTTTTTTTCGACTATTCTACCTACATTTCGCATTTAATTCAAACTTTTCCACCAAAAAACTGTTTCAAATGAGAAATGTTTGGCCTTTTTTAAGCTAACATTTTTGGAAATTCTCTAAACCCCTGTATTTTTTTGTATATATCCAATCTCAACAGAATAATTTTCCAGCTGGAATACTAAAATGGAATAATAGCTTCGACATGGAAACTTTTACGAATTTTTCAAATAATTTCAAAAATCTAGTTCAAGAGCTAGCAACGTATTTCGAGCCCTGCGGATCTCCAATTGAGTTGATTAACAGGTTTTGTATGAAAAAACCTAGATTATAATACTTAAGCTGCACTAAATTAATTAAATGTACTTATGATATAATGAGGACCGTGGTGGCGCAGAGGCATGACCTCTGCCTGTAAACGGCTTGTAGGTTCGATTCCCACTCGGGGTGAATGAATGGTTTTCATTTTCTTCGCTCTGGTAACAAGGCAAAAAGCTTCGAAAGGCGGAAAGCGGAGAACGGAGTGTCTTAAGTAGGTTCCTACGGTTCCCTCTGCCTACTCATACATGCCTACATGTGCGGGATACAGCGTGAAGCTAATTTAATTTAATCATATAATGTACAAATTTCTATACGTAAATTTGTTTCTAAATCGTATGAATGATTTCATTTCAATATTTATATTCTCGCTTTTTGTGGCTGAAGTATGTGATGTGGGGGTGTTCTGGGGTTAACGGAGTGTCTTTACTCTAGGTTCTGTCTGCCTAAGCCTGTTAAATGCGGGATAAAGCGTGAAACTGAAAAGTTATATGATATGCTATATACAAGTTTTCATTGCATAATAATTTTACTTTCCAAGCTATGAACACGAACGGGCAGCGAGAAGATCCATGCGGCAACAAAACAATTGAGAAAATTAATTGAAATAATAGAAGAATCTATTTTAACCATATTATATATTATCCCTTATATTTTATATGCCATAATACATTATCAATATTTCGAACACTACAGTGAATTAAATAAAATTCTTTATTATAGGATTATTCATATATATTTTTGATTGATACTTTTATGGGAACCTGTCGTTTCAAAGACTTTATAATGATACATGTCACAACTGGACTGGTGGCATATATAAATCTGGTTAAAATCCAGTGAAACATGTTTTCAATTTAAATTATGGTACATACATTTTTTCAAATAAAAAATTAGATTTATATATTATCTTTAATTTCCCAGCTTTAACTGAATCAGTCAAATCAGTATTTATCGTATTTTCAAATATATTAATATGTTTTCTTTAATATAGTTAGTAGTTTATTGTATATTTTTTTAGAATCACTCTGTATAATATATAGCGCATGTAGCAAGGCAGAAATAAGGAAGGTAGTTTTTAAGTTAAAATGAAAATAATTCATTCCCTCTAATGGCAATCGAACCCACAACCGTCACGTTAACAGTCAGACCACAGACCACAATCTAAATATAAAAAAAAAAATAAAAAGTCTCTTAATATTGAAATTCATTTATTAGTCGTTTATTAAACACCGTATACATCGAGTATGATCAAAGTTTTGAAATATATGTGCGTATGTATGTCATAAGATAACTATAAAATGTTAAATACATACCTGATAGAAAAGTGTCATCAAGTCAAAGCTGTTTTGATGACAATTTTCTATTTATTACCAACGCTACGCCACCATGTTGTTTAAAAAAACCCAAAAAAAATGTTACAAACTGATCATGTGACGTCATATTTCCATAAACAATTAAATTAGTGCATTTTGACAGTAATAAACAAGATGGCGGAATGTCACTTTTATTTACACGTCACTAACTACAGATAATAAATAGAATAAATAAACAGTCAAACCTTAAAATATTTATTATTAGCCTAAAAATAAAAACTAAGCTTGAGTAAATTGGCTCAGATAAATGCAGCGAACATTTCTATAAATGCTTTATATGTTTAAAGTTGAAAATATCGTATTGTCTTTGCCTTTCCCATGAAATGAAGCAAAAAAAACATATTAAAAGGAGTTCAATCGTCAATTTGCGGCCATTTTGAATATAATTGTAGCTACATCGCTAATACTTAGTCTAAGAACTTTTACCAGCTCATATTTATCTATTTATCATATTATAATATATGTAAATTGAATATTGTAATAGTTTATATAGTAATTAGTATTATTTTTAGAGTAAAATTTTCTTTTAACTTTCTATAGTATTTAAATGTCGGTATATAGAGTTAAATACATTATTAAAAGTTCCTGAAAAATAGTTATACAAGTTCCAGTTAACATTTAAGCTATAAGTTAAATCTAATTACAAATAGCTACAGAATCGAAAATGGAAGACAATTTAAGTTGGTCTCTACAATTATGTTGGCACTAATAGTGGATACGTATCCAATGCTTTTTGACAATATTATAAATAAGCGGTACTAACTTATGGGTTTATCGGTATAAATAGTTCTTGGGTTCTTCTGCGATGGGTTCAGTGCAAGTGCCCAAATGTTTCAGCTGGACGAGACTTCTGGAATTAAATATGGAATTTTAAGTAATTACTATTAAATTATGTGCGGGATACAGCGTGAAGCTAATTTACTGTTTTTTATTTTTTTATTAAAATAGTTATGATGTCATAGTAACACGATGGTTGTTGGTTCGATTCTCACTTCGAGGTATAAATATATTTTAATTATTTGCATTTCTCCGATCTACTGTAAGAAAAAGCGCGGCGTTGAGTTCCGCCACTTAATGATAACGATTTTTGTCACTATAATATTTATTAAATTCTAACTAACTGGACCGAGCGATGTTGTGGTTCAATATCAAAAATATATGGTATTTATACAAAAATATTCCTAAAATGGAATCTTTTATACATATTAAGTAATATTCGCTTTTTTCTTCAGTAGCGAAACTTTAGGTCTCAGTGTTGATATTTATCCACAAAAATTTATCTGATAAATATTTTTAAATTTAATTAAATAAAACATAAGCTGACAAGGTGTATAACTGTGACAATCCAACGAGTTCGTTGTCCTTGCAATGTCGATAGTAACAGGTACGTATTTTTAAAGCTTAGTTAAGCTAAGTAAATGTTTTGAATTATTTGCTCAATATTTGCTCTAATATATTCTTTTTTTATTTAATATTATTATATATAATACATTATTATTATTTATAATATTAATTATTTAATAAAAAAAAATCAGGGGATTCGAATTCCAGTTGAGTTGTTTATATTTACATAAATAGTACTCGTTGGTTTGATTTGTGACGTTACGAATTGCAGTGTCTGATTTTTTTAATTATTAAATAATTAATATGTATCTACTTTGAATTAGATTAGTTAATATTTAGCCAGGGAAATCGGAGTACCAAAACCTACGGCCCTTGCATTAACCTCCTCGGCCATGCCCTCTGGGGGGTCATCGCAAGTCCATCGAGGTCCTCCCCACCTCCCACCACTGAATCTTGCTTCATACATCTTTTTTACCATTCCTCCATCACTCATTCTTTCAACGTGCCCAAATCATCTGAGCACGTCCTTCTTTATCCTTACTACGATACCCTCGCTAGTATCCGCCCCTCTGTGTGTCTCTTCGCTGTGGAATCGATCAGTTAAACTGACTCTGCATATCCACCGTAGAGATCACATCTCCACAGCATTTCTTACTCCTTTTGTAATACCGATTTGCTGTCATATCAATGCGTATAACAGTGACGGTACCAACAAGTACAACGGTACAACGGTGTACAATTCAGATAAGGCGCCGCTAATTCTGTTGCCGGCACCAATACGTCTTTCCATCTATACTTAACGTGCTTCCCACATATACCACTTCGTCAATTCTTCTACATAATATAATGTATTTCCGGGAGGAAATGTGAAAACATTTAAAAAATATCAATACTTCTTGCCAGGTTAACTTTTCAAGTTAACCCACCACTTACCTTGACCTGCAGTTCTCCATGTCCAGGAAGCACCTGTTGGAGTAGGTCTTGTCATCTGTCCCGCACACGGGATCGTACTCTGGCGGACACACGCGCGCGCATCCCGCGTACTGGAAACGCGACAGGCAGCGCTTCAGCGGCACCACGTATATATGCTTGCTGTGGGGATGATGAAATAAATAATAAATAGTTTCACGCTGTATCCCGCATATAGCAGGTTAGAGGGATCCAAGTGTTAGAGTTGAGACACTCCGTTTCCCTCGTATCACTTAATTGGCAAAGCGCTAACGTGTTGAGTTTTACTAATAAATTAAATATAATAAGTTCAACTGTAAACGGGATTTATATTAGAGGGTAATTTCTCTAGAAGCTAAAACTTATAGCTGTATTCTGCATACAGCAGAGTAAACAAAAGAAACCTAGTATTAATTAGATACGCTGTTCCCCATTTTTACCCGATTTACGAGCAAATGGATATATTTCATTCCTATAGGATAAGACCCACAAAACCTATGCTGCACGAATTTATAATAATATTAATTCTATACATATTTATCACTTGAATATTCCTGAGCATTGTAACAGGCTTAATAGATACTTATTGGCTTTACAGCTACTTCAAATATCTATAGTGACAAATCTGGAATGGATTCCAGAATTTTATAACAGACACGTATACTTCAAATGATAAATAATTTATTTACATATTAGGTTTCACTATCACTACATAGTATAAAAGAAAGTCGCATCTGCTGTCTGTCCCTATATATACTTAGATCTTTACAACATCACAACGGATTTTGATGCGGTTTATTCCAATAAATAGAATGATTAAAGGGGAAGCTTTATATGTATAACACATGCACAATATAGTAGAGGAACTGCTCATATTTAAAGTTTCTAATGTGATGTCAATTATTTGTCGCTCTTTCAAGAGTACGCTCTAAACAAGAATATTTTTGTATTGTGTAATGCCAAAAAGCTATGAACTTTGTATGTAAAGACATTTTGTTGTATATTTAAACATTTCAACAGCATTGGAGACGTTCGGGTCGCTAGTTATATTACATACTAAACACTTTGTTTATAAGAAAATTCCAACTCACCCACAATTCTCCTTCTTCATAATACATTCGTTCTTATAAAACCTATTGTCGGAGCCGCATACGAAGGCGGGCGTGTCCGGACATTGCTCGTGGCAGAGCGCCGTGGTGCGACAGTGGGCCGCCGACACCGAAACCACGTGCTGACCGCATGTCAGTTTGCGGAGCTCGCATTCTGATCTGGACATGGGTAGATTAGCTCATATACTAGTATTTTATATATTTAAATTTAAAATATTTAGATAAGTGTAATATTAAAGTGAATTTGAAATACGTCTGAAGACGATGGTTTTATAATATACATTAATTTTAATATTTAAAACGAAAGCTCTCAATTTTTATTATTTTTAAAGTGTTATTGAATATAAGGGAAAGAAAAATATTAGAAGATATGAACGCGCCTCTTGTTAGCTGTCCAAACGCTCTGACCACTAGTTGCCCATACGTCGAACATATGGCCTATATGAGAATATCTAGAGATATTATCCAAAGGGGGCCTCAATATCCTGGCTGTGTTTAATGAAATGTATATATACGTAGCGTATTTCTAAAATAAATGGAATATATTGCCAGTCTTTCCTTGACCTTTTTGTGTCAAAGTATTTCCCTTGTTTTTTTTTCTTATAAACAATTTTAATTTGGGCAACAGATGATTCTGGGCTGGGCTCGGCCACTTGGCTGCACTATTCCTACGCCCATAATGGCTTAATGGCCTCTAATTCTTATACGTTTTCTAAATTTTTTATATATATATATAAAACTCATAAATAATCCTAAATCTGTATAAAAAGCCAAACCTACTTATAAACATTCCCATCGGAGCCGCAGAGTGGTTGTTCCACGACATTATCGCAGTTCTCTGGACAGTCCGTCTCCATTCTAGGCAAGAGAGTGCAGTTACCGAAGTGGGCTAGCTGTACGCCTCTCCTGGAATTTAAAAAAAAAATAAGAGAATATAAGATAAGAAGATAAAGAACAGCGATGAGTTATATAAAAAATTAAATATACATAGACTTGTTTATTTAATAGTAAAACATTATAATGATTTATCCCATAAATAGCCGTTTTGCATTTCGAGAGGCACACCTAAAGGACGCACTTAATCGTCACAGATAATAAATATACACTTACAAGCAAGTAGCAACTTTCAATAGACAAGAGTTGATGTAGTCGTTGGCGTCGGTGCCGCAAACGGGGTCCACGTCGCTCGGACACTTCACTTTGTGACACTTGCTCATTTTGGATTTACATTTATCCATGTCGACTTTTTTCACTATCTTCCTGTTGCTCACTCTGAAAAATGTTTATAAGAGTTTCTTAGTGTCAAAGTACTCTTCCCTCCTGGTAAGTGGCAGAATTCCACAACGGGCCTTGCTTTTGTAGATCGGAAATGAAAATAATACCTACAAAAAATTATATACAAGAAATAATTCGTTATTATTGCACTTGAGCTTTTTTAGCTTCATACTGTAACCCTATAAATAGAAGAGTAGACAGAGGGAACATGTAGTTAACTTTCAAACATTCTGTCTCCCCACTTCCCGTCCAGCCCTTTGAGTGGTGGAGCTCAACACCGCGCTAACATTTTAAATTATAAATCGATATTAAAATTTAAACATCCTCCTTACCCACAATTCAGCATCTTCATCTCGCATTCGTTTCTATAAACGTTCTCATCAGATCCGCAGACAAGTTTCTCCTTTTGCCCAGTACAGTCCGTGGGACACGGATCGCCTCCAGACGTCCTTTCTTGTGACACGCAAAATGCCATGGGGACTTCGAATACGTGTTTCCTGGGAATGGAGAAAAATTATAAATTATTAAATTATAAATAGTTTTGTATTTATTTTTTGAGCTTCAGTAGCGCGAATTCAGAGAGAGTGTGAGTAAAGTTCGTCGTACCAAAATAGAGATCAGAATAATCTTGTATCCAAGTCGGGATTGAACCCACAATCATCGGGATGACAGTTAGACGTTGAATTTTAAAGATTTTTAAATTTAGTTACATAAATTTAATTATCATGATATATAAACTTAACTAAATTTGCCATTTTTTTTAAATATAAATATAAAAGGTATTTATATAGATATAAATATGTAGTGTATGTAACATATATATTTCAGAGGGGTGATCAAAAGTGACATTATTAATCCAATTGTCCTGGACGGTATTACTAATCCGGGTATCTAAGCTCATACTAAATACTAAACAATATTAAAGACAGAGATAACAATATTACACAATGAATTGTAAAATCTTCTTTTATCATATTTTTGTAAGAATATAGTACGTAATTTAGTAACTCAATAATAACACAATTACGTTGAATCTCTGCTCGAATATTTTAGAAAACACGTTAACCATCTGAAATATCTGTTTTCTGATAAAATATTGATGAATACATTCACTTACCCACAATTAGTGGCCTTCATTCTGCAAGCGTTAGCGTATAGCTTCCCGTCGGACCCGCAAGTGGGTCTCGACGCTCTCCAGCAAGACTCGCGACAGTGACGAGTGGTCTGACAGTGTTTCTTACTTGTTCTTACAACACCTTGTCTGGAAAATTAAAATATACAATATATTAGAAATTACTATTGAGACTGCAAAAGTGACTATTTTGGTTTCGAACACCATCTTTGTTCGTATGAACTTTATTACCGAATTTAGCATTAAGTCCCTTAGATTTCAAGATCAGATATTCTGGACTTTCAACGTATTATATGTCAGTGGAAATGTCTTTCACCACTTTCCATATTATAAATAATATATACATATAAATATGTACTTTAGCTGATCTCGTGGAGTTTTTTGTCAAATGTTCCAGGACTAGAGCAAGGCTATTTATTGAAACATTCAAAGAATATGTTAAGTATTTAAAAGATATAAACTCACCCACAAGTCAACAGCTTCATCTGGCAGGTACTTTTATAGACGTTGCCATCAGAACCACATATAGGTCCATCTAAGGGAGCTTGCGAACAATCGACGGGACAATTCTCTCTGTGAGCACTGATGTTGTTACATGCACCGAGATGGGAGAGACTGATGCCTACTCTGTAAAAAAGCGGCATATTTTAGAGGGAGAAGACACTACTTAGCATTCCATGGAGGGCCCATGCGGGTGTCGAACCCATCGCGTCGTAAGATGACGAGCTTGGAGCAGTGCATGGAACTAGGACTTGTCAGTCACGGAAGTTTATCAGGCCTCACTTTCGCTGACTGACCTCCTTTTTCTGTCTAGCCAACTTCGAAATGGCAACTTTTTACTAAATTCTAAATGTAACAAAAATCACAATAAATATATATACAGTGTGTAACTTTATACTATTAAGTAGGTATCTGTATACTTTTAGCTAGAATGTCTTTTCAGTCATTATTTACACATTTTACCTTAATATGCGATGTAAAGAGAACTAGGCTAAATAAAAACCAAAGTATTAATATAAATAAGTATCAAAAATTAAGTTTCTGACTTAAATAACGTCTTTATTTATATTCTTATTTTATATTGAACTGATTTCATACGAGTATATAAATAATATTGACGAATCTCCATTCGTACTAAAAAATAGCTCAAACCAACCTGCATATCTCCACTTGTAGCATACATCTATTTAAGTAAGTCCTTCCGTTGGTACCGCACACGGGATCACGCTCAGCAGTGCATCGATGTTCGCATTTTGAACCTTGGGCGCGCGAGCATGAACCTTGGTCTTGAGCCAATCTTACGCCTGGAATTATTTGTAATATAGAAACATTTAAAGTCAAAACATCTAAAGTCATCGATTGATTCTTCATTTGGGCTTTTTTTTAAATAGGTAGCCCGAGGTAGTTTCATTGTCAGCAGGTGAGGATCAGATGTAAGCTCGTATATACAGTCAGTCTCAGCTAAGTAAACAAAAGTGAATATAGTAAGGGATTTTAAATATTTTATATATATATATATATATATATATATATATATATATATATATATATATATATATATATATATATATATATATATATATATATATATATATATATATATATATATATATATATATATATATATCTCAGAGGGTGTCTAGCCAATTATCTGTCCGATATTTGGTTTCCGGCATACGGGTACGCGACCCCGGGACCTCGAGCCACCACTTTCATAACCCGATCCAATCCATGTAAGTGGTGTCCCTCCCCTATATTCCAAGTCTTTCTGCCTCTTATTCCCTATCCTTTCCTGGTTTCTCCCAGTAATGGGCTTGAGGTCAGATGGCAATCGCTCCACAAAAAACCACTTCGCCACTCATATGGACCGATTGGTCTTAGTCGGAAGGCAGACCCTGGCAAAAGCCGGGACTAATGCCAGGAAGAAGAAGATATATATATATATATATATATATATATATATATATATATATATATATATATATATATATATATATATATATATATATATATATATATATATATATATATATATATATATATATATATATATTTGTATAAGTATCAATACTTTCGTTTGTTTATTTTTTAGTTTCTTTGCTATAAATTGATAAAAAAAACTATATACATAAGTTTGAACATATAGCTAGATAAACTTTATTTAATAAAAAAAATTGTGCCTACTGTAAACACAAAATTGCTCTTATAAAACTTTAAGGCGCTGTAAATTAAATTTGGTAAAGTACAGTCTCGCCATAGGAAAATAGGGCCTTTGGGTGTACGTCAATTTTGGAAATAAATAAGTAATAACTGATTACTAGATAGACTAACTTTGCATATGGCTTGGGAAGACTCTTAAGAATATATTAATAATTACAAATATTCGATTATTCTATTAATAACAGTGTTGTTAATGTTGTGAATGTGTGTTGCTTTTTCTTTACAATTGTTAATTAATACGTTTGATGACGTCAAAGTGGACGTTTTAGTCTAGAACATGGAAGTTAATGTCAGTTGAATGCTTACTTAAACAAATAAATAAAAAAAAATCAAGCTTACTTAAACAGCTGGTGAATCCACCAGTAGTTATATTTAAAGTTAATACGTTTGTAATAAAGTCAAAATTTAAGTGTAAAAGTATTATTGATATTCTTCTAAAATTTATCATTATCATATTAGCGATTACATATTAAGAAAATCTTAAAATAAAAATTAAAATAAAAATATAAAATAAAAAAATAAAAATTTCAAATAAAAAATCTACCTTTTCCACAAGTCTTTTTCCGCATTTCACACAGCGACGGATAGATGTAGCCATCGGTAGCACAAACTGGCTCGCCTTGCAGTGTCGGTCCGCAGATTCTTGGACAAGATGCATCCCGTGCAGCTTCGCACCAGGATAGAGCTGGAAAAATAGATTTTTTTTTTATATTTTCAGTATGAAAATCTTCACCTTCCTTTTTTAGTGATTTTGTAAGTATGGTAGTTTATGTATATTTAACAAATAACTTTAATAATAGCTACATGTACGAAAAATCTATTTTTTCTTCTAATATTTGTATGATAGCAACTGTGACTATATAGGTATATTTTACTAGCTGGCGATAATAACAAAAAAAGTATTTAAGTAGGATAGGCAGAAGAAACCTGTTGTTAAAACACTCCATTCCTCGTTTTCCGCTCAATTTTCGAGATATGTTGAGTGATAAAACTCAACGCCGCATATATACAGAATATTAATGTTTCTAAAGGTGAAATTTACACACTTAGTTATATTTAAATATGCAAAGTGCTTGTAAAGCATTAGCTTGATACATATTTAAATATATATGACTGGGTATCTAACCCAGCCAGAGGAAGAAACCTTGTATTCAGATAATCCGTCCCAGCTTTCCGCTTTTCAAGACATTGCGTGGGAATTGAACCCACGACTAATATAATATAGCTGTAACTAGATAGTATTCTATTGGGAGCTGCGAGATATTCCCAACACAAGTGTCTTCTGATTACTTACTGGGAAGTCTAAGTGTGTCAATCTGTGTGAAAATTATTAAAACAAAGAAAATAAAAAAAAAAATATTTTTTTTTTTACTACGTTTCGTTTATAGTAAGACGCTGTGCCGCTAGGTATTTTTAAAAAAAAATATAATTCGAATGCCTGTACTAGAATCGATACCACCATTACAATCAACTTAATAACTAAAGTAATTAACAGCTAAAGCGAAAAACCAGTTAAAAAAAATTATAAAAGCTTTTTAAATAAAACAAGCGCTTAATTACAAAAGTAGCCCATATTAGGTGTAGGTGCGTGAAAACACGCGAGGCGACGAGATCAAAAGTGATTATACACAAGTGTCTGTTTGTGTGTGTGTGTGTTTTTTTTTTGATTTTATGCATAAATTAAATGTCAAATCTAATTGTACTAATTAGTTAGTAAAATGGCATTGTACTGGTGATGGTAACCGGTTCGAGACTCACGTTGGGCAAATATTTGTATGTACACATTATTATCACGTTCTGATTGATAATAATTATTAATTTGCTGTGTACAGTAAAAAAAAAACGATTTAAATTCAATATTATTTCAGTATATTTTTAATTAATAAATCATTTAAATTGCGTAACGTATTTAAATGCGGTTTTCACTAATATCCATATAGCATTAGAATATATTAAAGCGCTATTTAAAATATAGTAGTAAAATTATTTGAAATTTCTAAGTATATACATAAAACTAGAAATTTGTGTTATAGAATTCTAAATAAACATAATAATTAAAATATAAATGATATTCTAAAATTGTCCACTTGTGCCCTATCATATCTTATAGAAGGAAAGTAAAGCTTTCTATTAAAAGCTAATTACAGTGGAAATTGGTACACGAATGTAATTTACGTTATAATCTACTTGGAAGTTGGTTTTATTACTTATAATAATAATAATAACACTAGCATTCAGCACGCGGCGTCGCTTGAGTGGACAGGATTGGGCCAATATTATGGGCTGGAGATAAGCGTAAAAAAAATATTTTTTACCCCCTCTTATTACAAATACTTCATATATATATTATATATTTTTAACATTATATAATTTATATTAAATTTCCCTGCCTATAAATGAAACTCACATTGAAATCTGTTGCGTAATTTATTATATACTATATATTTGATTAATTTACAAACATAAAGCCTTGTTGACCTTAATCTAGTGTTAAGATACTCCGTTGCCAAATTGCACGATATTGCATTTAAAGACATAAAATAATTAATTCTCCCCAAGTGGGAGTCAAACGCACAAGTCTCGTTAACAGTCAGACGTTGCACCGCTGCGCCACGACGACCTCTATGTATTTATAAATATAAAAAAAAATATATAAAAAAAAGTACTGAAGTACTGAAAATCCAAAGCTCGTGTTAACACGCCCGTTTCGTAGTCCCAACCAAAGTTAAATTGCTCGAAGCGTTGCAGCGACGACAAAACTCCATTAGAGGTGTCTACAGTGTACAGTGACAGACATACGATTTAATGTATTGAAAACTTTTTTATTAATATAACAAAGGAGCTTAGTACTAAATGCCTTGAGGTTACAGACGGTATTCCGTTGTTGGTACTTAGTAAATGTATTATAAACTTATTTTTTTGGTTTTTTGGAGGATAACGTTAGCCAGCGTCACAGCTAAAGCTTACATAGAAAATATTTTGTTACCGCTAATATACCGATACTGTCATTTGAATAAGGCTCATAACAGATATTCCTGTTTTTTATTTATTTTAATCTTCTTTCGATGAAAATTATGTTAGTGATATTCACCCAACAATCAAAAACTGAGAACATCCTTTTTTTGTTTATATTCTATGGCCTTTTGTATTTTGTGATGTAGATAATGAAAGAGGTCCGTCGTGGCGCAGAGGCATGGTCTCTGTCTGTAAACGTGACAATTTATGGGTTCGATTTACACTCGGGGAGAATGAATTATGTATATATATATATATATATATATATATATATATATATATATATATATATATATATATATATATATATATATATATATATATATATATATATATATATATATATATCACATATTACAGGTTGGATATTAAGTGTAAATATTATATGTTAGAAAATGGACTATATCGTATTTCCGGGTTCTGATAACTTCCACTTTCTTATCTTGTGTGTTCTAAACTCTGCCTTATAAGACAATCCTACTATTTATTTTTTATGGGACGCCATGTAACGCCAGAGGTGCTACAGGTGCGAGCCAGACTTTAAGGAGGAGGCAGACGCGCCTAAACATACATACCTAAACAATACACAGAATGAGATTCGTATCCACTACCCAGTCGAAACGGTTGCCAGCTGTATCTCCGTAACTTTTATTTTTATTTATGTAATTTTTTTTACAATTTTGTAAGCGACAGTACTATCAGATGTGTTATCAGTACCGATAACAACATATTCAAATATTTGTATAGTTTAAAATAAATTTAAATGAGAGCTATCTGAAGGCTTTATCGTTTTAACTAACGCCGCCTGCTTACATTTTGTTCTTATTGTAGTCCTTGTTGGAGCTTTATAATGAAGAACAAGTATTTAAATAAAGTTTTTTATAGCTACTTAAACAAACAATAAAAGAAAGGTCTGGAAGGAAAAATACATACGTACTTCTCTCTCTTACGTGAGCAGTTAAGGAATTTTGATTCGATTGAAATTTTAATTTGAATAGTTATATAAATTTGCAGTGCAGTGGGTTCGATTCCGATGAAGGGAATCCCCGGGATATATTATCATAATTTAAGTATTGCTTTTGTATAAGATTCAGGAGGAGAAGACGGAGAAGGGCGAGGAGGAGTTTTTTTATAAAGCTATGTATGTTCTTACATGATCGGAAAGTAGTGATATATGATTTATCACTTTCTATTTGGCTATTGTCAAAGGAGCTGTAATAACAGCAATATATTGCCAACAGTAGGTAATTGCAATATGTAAGACAATCTATAAAATTTTACGACAGTATTAAAATATTTTCTTGGAACATAAAAAGGAAAAAAAACTGAAGCCTTTAAAATATTACATCGTTAAATGAAATGAATAAATATGCTTGTGTAAAATTAAATAATGCGCAGTTGTAATGCTAAGCGTGGGTTCGATTCTTATATAGAGTTCAAAACGACTCCTTTAGCATAGACCAATGGGATTTTGGAAATATTTCCGTTCCATGGATTTCAACGTCGATTATCTGTATATTATATATTTATACTAAATTATAAAGGCGAAGAGTTATATGTGTTGCTTTATCAGAAACTGGCATGTATAGGCTATAGGCTATAGACTATAGGCTATAGGCTATAGGCGATAGGCTACAGAAGATAGGCTATAGGCTGTTAGGAACACTATATGACAACGAATCTTCACTAGCTAATCTTTAATAAAAGAAAAAATAAATTAAAGCATTTACTACGTTCCCTTACGTTAGTGACATTGTTCGCTAGATAGATAATCGAGATACAAAATTTAAAAAATATATATATTTTGAGAATTATTTAGATTATAATTCTTTTAATAAATAAAAAAATATACATATACTTATTATAATATTATAATAAGGGACGTAGGATTGCGACACTATTTATTATTTTTTCAATATTTAAAAAATTGACATAAATATACCTTCAGGATATATACCGCATATAGCAGGATAGACTGAAGGAACCTAGTGTTAAGAAGCTTTCTGCCTAATTTTGAGCCCCATTCCCCCCGATCCGGAAATTGAACCCACAACAGCCGCGTTCTCAGTCAGAGTTTTCACGCTCTCAGCTCAGAGTTACGACGGACTATAAAAATATATTTTTTCCACTAAGCCAATCCGAAAACATGCACATGTATGTACGTATCGTATAGAGATCTTAGCTTCTTGATAGGGAAATGCTCTAATTCTATTCACACGCCAAGGTTGTGAGGGCAAAGATGAATGGATTGACATCACAACGAGTTACGAGCTATACAAGCTATGAATTAATATACTTCTCTTCTTTATATATGTGATTCTTACCTGAGAGCAGAGTGTCTTAGCAATAAATAGTCGATAGTAATAGGTTTGGTTTCCACTTATTGTATATTCTAGATTTAATTAGTCTAAGTATGTATTTCCTTGAAATTATGGAAAAGGCATTGGAAATTTAAGCAATTCGAATCTAAAAGCAAGTGATAAGTGAGTCTTTTAAGCTTTTTATTCTTAACATGTGTTGGCACAAAACGTTCAGCCATTTCTATTTTAACACACTTACATATTTTACAAAAATAAACAATGCCTTAACTTGAATTTGAACTTTGAACCTTAACGTTCAATACAAGATTAAAATTACTTGATTTGATTTATAGTAGAATTACAAAAAATAGATTTTCCGGTCAGAATGTCCATTATGAGCAATTTTGACCAACAGCGGAGTTTCTATTTCACTCTCACATGATATATATATATATATATATATTATATATATATATATATATATATATATATATATATATATATATATATATATATATATATATATATATATATATATATATATATATATATATATATATATATATATATATATATATATATATATATACATACAAAGATTTTGGTTGGTTGGTTGGTATTAGTTTTAACCAAGCAGAGAAGACAGAGAATTCAGAGAGGACCTAGCGTCAAGGTACTCCGTTCTCCGCTTTACGTCGGAACTCTAGATAATGTTAAGAGTTTTAGGCCCAACCTCGCGCTTTATTACCAGAATTGGGCAGTCAAAGCAAAAAAAATACGATCGAGTTAAGTCAAGCGCTGTTGCAAGTCAAACATTGCCGTAAAATAGCGTCAAATGATTTACCTTGCTTAAATACAGATTCGACCAGAGAAGATATTAAAAAAAAATGTGGTTAAATTAGTCCCAACAAAACAATATTAAGTAATATATAAATTATAATTTTTTAAGTTTTATATGTCAAAAGTAATTTACACCAACGGCTTCGCCAAATGGCCCAATGGAAATTGATAATAAATAGTTGTGTATGACATGGGCCACATTATTTGCGCCCGAGGTGAAAGAATATAGCCTACCTATCGGCTATCCTTGTTAATCGGACTATAATTTTAAAAAAATGTAAAAATTTCTGCTTTATAATATTATATGTATATACATATTTATATATAGATACAAAAGTAACAACGGGCAAAATTGTCTAATAACTATCGTTTACTGTCAAAGTCCGAGTTAAATGCACGCTATCGTCCATAACGTCCGAGGTCACAGGTTCAAACACAGCTCGCTAAATCATTTCCAATGTTAACAAATCATAGATAATAGTATTAAATTGAAATTTTGATTTATTATCTATTTATTTAACTTATGGATCTTATGCCATTACTAGGTTTGTAATTTATATTAATAACAAATGTACTTAAATCCTTAATAAATGGTTTCGTCTTGCGACGTGCGTGTGCGCAGCTCCCATTTTGAATCTTAAACTTGTTTTATGAGAACAGGTTCGATTCCTCTTTTATTTTGTGTTGTAATGCTATTGGGCAACAGGAGCATTAATTTGATATTGATTGAGTAAACATATTTTACTGTAACGTATATTATTTATATAAACACTGTATAAAATAAGTTAATTAAGATTTGTATACATAGAATTAAAATAAATATGTTTATAAATAGAATTTTTATATATAAACTAAGTGTAGTATTTTAGACAGGTAGTATTTTTAAGACGTAACCTAGTGTCAAAACACTCTTATTTCCGTTTTCAGACACAAACGGAGAAATGACAAAACTTACCCCGTCGTTTCATTTTTCTAGAATACAACAAAAATTAAAAAAAAAACTAACATCTATCACATTAATTCTTATTATGCCGCTGTTTATCGACAAACAGCATATATTTGCATATAATAGAGACTACTAGTACACCTATATTCAATTTATATTGCTGTATAATACAGATCCCGCATAATTTCCACCATTATTCAACCGCTAAATCTAGTTTCCGCTCTCATTTGTGCCGTTTCACAGGAAATTTGACAAATCGCATAATCTAGACCGGTTCGGTTTCGTGACTCTCATTTGAATATGGAATTCAATTTTCCCCACAGCCTCATTATGGTAATATAGATGGTATCGTGGTGCAGAGGTACAGTGTCTGGCTGGAACCTGAGGGTTTTGCGTTCGATGACCATGAGGGTGTATGATTATATATATATATATATATATATATATATATATATATATATATATATATATATATATATATATATATATATATATATATATATATATATATATATATATATATATATATATATATATATATATATATATATATACATATATATATATGTATATATAACATATAAAATATACTATAAAATACAGTAGATACAATGAGAGGTTATGTTATAAAACAACCGCACCGCACTGCCTTTAATTTATCGGCAGATAAAATCGTAAAGCATCGCTCACTTAGATAGCCCGATAGGAAGTTCTTTGCGGGGGGCTGTAAGGCATGGTCGTATATAATAGATTCTATATTTCTGGCATATGATATTTTTGTGTAGAATTGTATTTTTGATTTAGTTTATATTTCTTAAGCTTTCAATTGTTTCATAGAAAATTCTTATTGAATTATATTTAATATGTTACAATGCGGACGCACTACCAAAGCGTTCATATTGTGTAGGTACATCACTATTTACCGAGTGATACATCACTATTTTCTCTACATTTTTAAGTATGAAATGACTACACACTAACACTAATTTTGTAACGGTAATTGTGAGAAAATAGTCTGGAGATACGTACAGACAGACAAACACACGGACACCAACACGATCATATAAGAAGAAAGTTCCAGACTTCCTTTTCTTCTCGAAGTACGGAACCCTAAAATAGATTAAAAAGAAAAGTGAAATTTAGTTAAACATTAACTAAAAAAAACCTATCCATACTATTTGCTCTAACACTCGAATGAACGGAACTGTAAACCTTTCTCTTTGCGCCGCTAATTTAACATTTACGTACTTTGCCAAACAACCCAGATGCATAATACACTTGGCACCTATAGGCTTAGTCGTTATTGATGCCAGTTAGTACTAAATTTATAGTCTATTCAAGCTCTATTCTCTCCGTCTCTATTTCTTCAGTTCCTAACATTTATTTAGCTTTATTTTTATCAATAAATATATTTTTTTTTATTTTAAACTTATTTAAAAAAATTTGAATGTATGTATAGACGTGAAATCAAAATTTTGTGTGCTTTATTTCCATGATAATAAGAATTAAAATAATTTTAACTAAATTAAATAACCTTAAAAACCTCAGTTGGTATATTTTGTATATATTTTTTCTCTTAATAAAGTTATACCATAAACAAATTTATGCATATTCCGGAAACAAATGGATTGACTGTTAATATATACGTATTGAAAATGAAAAGTTCCAACCATTTATATGTAAATTAGATTCTAAAGCAATAACTTGATTTTTATTTGTAGAGTGTTTTTGTTTTAGCTTCCCCTGTATCGCAGGGTATATACTGCTATATACAGGCAAAAGGAAGTGTTACGACACTCCTTTCCCTACTTTTACTGTGAAAAAATAAATCTTGTTTGTTGGTCTATAGAAAGCAAGCTTAAGGTAAAGTAACAGTAAAGGGAGAGTGTAAACTAACAAAGACATGTGTCGAATTATCGAGACCTTGTAAATTGAGAAATTTGTGTACTATATCATAAAAATTTATAACAAAATTATTCATATATAATATATATATATATATATATATATATAATATATATATATATATATATATATATATATATATATATATATATATATATATATATATATATAGATATAATATATATATATATATATATATATATATATATATATATATAATATATATAATATATATATATATATATATATATATATATATATATATATATATATATATATATATATATAAATAGAGTAACTTACTATCCTCTTTCTAACAATGCAGAGGACGTACTCGTACATGTTTTTATAATCTGTTTGAAAACATCACCGCCGTCTAGATATAGTGATAGATAGTAAAAGATTATCATGGACTTGTATCGTGTTAATTTATAAAATATAAAATATTTTAATCTTAACATCTTAGTTCTTTGCAGTTTCACCTTAAATGAGAAATAGATCCAAAATAACCTATTATATTATATTAAAAAGAGGCCATCGTAGTTCAGCGTCTGGCTGTAAACGCAAAACGCAAACGGCTGTGGGTTCGATTCCCGTTCTAGTAACGAAACCAATTTGGGCTAAAATTTGGGATGGGAGCGTTTTATACACCAGGTTAGACACCTTCTACCTTGCTATATCCGGGATACATAAAGCTAAAATAAATATTACTTATCTAATTTAATTATTTACATACAAATAGAACCTCGAACCATTGAAAACGTACTCGAACGTTCAAAAGGCGAAATAATAAAGGAGAAATCCTAATACAAATATTATTACAGCAATCTCTCTGTACAATGGAACTAACGTGTTCATAATTCACAAGTGCACTATAAATTGACTTAGAAAGTAGCAAATTAAGCTTTTATGGGAATATAGTCCTTATACCAATGAAGTTAAGGGGGGAAACTGTATGGCAACGGTGTTTTCTATTCGTTTGACTTATATATTTTATTGATTTGAGCTAAGTAAAGCTATAAAAGTAAACATTGTACTGTAAAATAAAATATATAAATATTAATTGATGGAGAGATGTTTAAGTTAAAAAAATTAAAGTTAGTAATTTTTATTTGAACCAGGCTGACGTTACGACGTCATAATATCGTAAATGCAAAATTCCAAAAAAATCAATGCCCATACAATTTCCATAGTACTACGCATAAGTACTGGGTTTCACCCTCGTTCTATCCACTCTCACTGTACAACCACTTTTTATTGGAACCAAGTTTTACTTAGGAATGTTGTTTTAGCGTTCACTTCAAGAGACTACAACACGTTGTTTAACGTAGTGCACCTTTCTAAATATAATACTACGAAGACATTTATTAAGAACTAGATTAACTAGTTTACCCGCCATTACGTTATTTGAGGTGGTGGGTTACATTCTTATTTTTTTTTTTTTTTTTTATGATATTCTAAATAACTCCTCCGGCGTGACCGGAGACTTTCTATATCTTTTTCATTTATTTCTTATTCATTTATTTATATAATTTTTGTTTTTTTTTCTTTTTTTCTTTCCTTCCATTCCTTCTTTTTTTTTTTTCTTTCTTTCCTTTGTTTTGTCTCTTCTTTTTTTTTTTTTACTTATTGATATTATTTGTAGGTATACTTTTAACTATGGTGACTTATATTTATTTCTTAACTACTTATTATTACTAAGAACATCTTCGTCATATCTTAACTAAGGGACCTAATCTATTGTATTATCCATCGTTGGGGACTATAACTTTCAAGTTATAGTCACAACATAATGTTTCTTGTTGTATTTTTATTATTACTGTGCAGCAACAGGCACAATTTTTTTTTTTTTTTTTTTTTTTTTTTATTTTATTATATATATATATATATATATATAATATATATATATATATATATATAATATATATATATATATATATATATATATATATATATATATATATTTTTTTTTTTTAAATATTATACCTGGTTGCTGCCATTTTTTATCCTAGTAATTTTAGTCACAAAGTCACAGAATTCTGTGAAGTATGTTCGTATTTGCCTATTTTTCATAATTTCCGGGATTGTTAGTGTAGTTATACTCTTATCCATCCTATTTTCTGCTTCCACGCGGGCTCTGGAGAGTATGGGGCATTCAGTGAGGAGGTGTACAATGTTTTGCTCGCTTTCGGAATCGCACTCACATTGAGCGGTGGTTTTTAACTTGAATCTGGCCAGATACTCTCCATATCCCCCGTGGCCTGTAAATGCCTGAACTATTGGTGGTGTCAATTTTAAATCCTTAATTATTTTTTGGGCTGCACTAGCTATTGGGAAGAAGATCTTCGTTACTTTGGCTTTGTCTGTCTTTACGTATCTCCTATCCCATTCCTCGAGCGCGCTCTCTCTCACCATCCTCTTTATATAGGAGATGGGACACTCATCGTAGTCTGGTGCTTTTTTGTTGTTTGAGGCCGCGCTTTTGGCCAGTTCGTCCGCCCTCTCGTTGCCAGGGATCCCAACATGCGCCTTCACCCAGAAGAGTTTGACATAAATGCCCTCTTTCATCGCTCTTTTTACATTTTCCTTTATGAAAAATGCGATGGGGTGGGACGCATCCTGGTCCTCCAGCAACTCGAGAGCCGATCTGGAATCGCTCAGAATGCAGACCGATCGCTCCGAGGATTCTAACGCAATCTTGGTGGCCTGGTAGAGCGCGAAGAGTTCCGCCTGAAATACCGAACAGAAAGACGATAAGACGTACTTTCTGGTCAGCACTTCAGCTTCCCCCTTCCAGCACGATAGTGCCGCTCCTACCCCACCACCAATCTTGCTACCGTCCGTGTAGATGAGCATACCCGTTAGACCATGCCCACCCACGCCCTCCGGTTCAAGACCCTCGATGCAACCGAATCCCAGTCCGAGCTCCTCCGACGGATGGGACCACTGGTCAAAAGCTATCCTTTTCTCCACCTTTCTTCCATGGAGAAAGTCCTGCGGCTTACCGCGTTTGGCCTCGTATATTTTCGCAGCCTCCAGAACTCTTAAGTCGAGGGGGATCAGCCCACTCAGTACCTGGGCAGCATCCAGAGAGACCGTCCTATAAGATTTAATAATCTTCTGGGCGAAGCCCCTCTGGACGCTGTCGAGGCACTTGCGAGTACTAATTTTCCCCACCTCAGGCGCCCATACACTTGCTGCATAGAGGATTATGGGCTCTATGACCGCGACGTACATTGTTCTGATGATCTCGGGATTCAGTCCCCAGTTTATTTTCGCTGCGCGCATTAATGGTTTGTATATGTTAATGGATTTTTTGCAAATATATTTGATGTGATTATTAAAAGTCAATTTGTTATCTATGATAAGGCCTAAAATTTTTGTCTCATTAACTATTTTTATTTGTGTACCACCCATATGTATGAATGGAGTATCATATTTTAGTTTACGCGTGATTACCATTGCGTTCGTTTTATGCGGAGCAAACCTGAGTTTGTTTTTTATACCCCATTCATACACGTGGGTTAGCACCTGTTCTGTCTGATGTGATACTTGTGCGCCTGAATCTCCCGAAATCACCAGGACAATGTCGTCTGCGAAAGCCTGGCAGTAAACTCCAAGCGTCGCTATCTGGTCCAAGAGGGGGTCGAGGAGCACGTTCCAAAAAGTGGGGCCGGCTATTGAGCCTTGCACACAACCCTTCGACGTGTCGACTGTACATTCTTTGTCCGCGTATCTAATCGTGACTTTCCGGTCTTTCAGGTAGCTATCAACCATTTTTCTGATGTTGATAGGGCATTCCTTTTCCGCTAGCTGGCATTTTATTGCTGGCCACCACGCACCATCGAAGGCGCCCTCTATGTCCAGGGATACCACCAGGTTTAACAGTCTCTTTTTGAGCCTGTCCCTGAGATGGTTGACCAGGTCATACAGGGCGTCCTCGGTGCTGCGCTGTGGGACGAAACCGTACTGTGTCCTGTTAGCCTTCGGAAGTAAATGCCACCGTATACGGCGAACCATCATCCTTTCCAGAACTTTGCCCAATACCGATAGTAGGCCAATTGGCCTATACGATTTGGGATGGGTGTAGTCGTCCTTCCCGGGTTTCCGTAGAACGACGACCACAGCCTCTTTCCATTGTTCGGGAAAGTATGATAGCTCAAGGCATTTGTTCAGAAGGCCAAGGAACAGCTCCGGGATTGCCCCCACGGCCTGCCTACATATATCTGCTGTGAGACCATCACCTCCTGGGGCCTTTTTCGGGTTAGACCTTTTCAGGGCATGATTAAGCTCGTGTATTGTGAAAGGCGGGTCTCGGGAATTCCCGCTTACTGCTCCCTTGTTCGCTTCCTCGGCTTTATGCCTGATGGCCCTGTGGATCTCGGTGTCCTGTCGCTCGTCGTCGTTTGGGAAAAAGTTTTTTGCCAGAAGTTCTACCGACTGTTGTGGGGTTAGGGATTGGTGGTTTATCACTAGCGGCAGGTCTTCGTATCTTCCTTCCGAATGTCGGATAACCCTGTAAATCCCGTCCCACATTGACTCTTTATCCTGAGTCTGACAGAACTTCTTCCAGCTCCTTATTTGCGCAGCCGCTGCCTCGGACTCGTAATGTTCTTTAGCTGCAAGGTACTCTCTGATGACGTGGGGTCTCCTTCTTGGCGCAGCCACATGGATTCTTCCTTTTTTAGTCTTTACATCTTTCCTTAGCCGGTCCATCTCCTCACTCCACCACGGTACTTTCAGTGTAGTTCTAAAGACTTTTGCTGGTATTGCTTTCGCACATGCCATTTTCACACTCTCTATGTATATTTTTATTGAATTTTTTAAGTCGTCTATAGTATTAATATTTTCTATTTCTTTTAAATTTATGTCGTTACTTTCTAATTTTTCTTTTAGTTCGTTTCTAAATTTATCCCAATTCGCTTTTTTAGTATTGTATAGTCTAGTTGTTTTCTTTATTTTCTCATTTTTTGATTTCTTCAGAACTACACTGAACGCTATGGCGTTGTGGTCGGAGCTGGTAACGCTCTCTTCAACTCTCCATCCCGTAATAGATCCCAACATCTCCCTCGTACATGCTGTGATATCTACTACGCTTTTCCTTATCCCTCTCTCATCCGCCACGTAGAAAGTTGGTTTGTTCCCCACGTTTAGAATCTCCATTCCCATTTCTTCTAGTGCTCCTGCGAGTGTCTCTCCTCTGTGGTCCTCTCTGTCACTACCCCACCACGTGCTCCTTGCGTTGACATCCCCTCCCATAATAGTATTTGAGCATTTCAATTTAGTTTTTATCAATTTTATGTGATTAATGTAGGGCTCTATGTCTTCTGTTCCTTCGAAGTAAACGGATATCACCCCAGTAGTCCATGTGTCGGTACTGAGTGTTGCTACAGCCACGTTTTCGGTAGTGAGTATTTGATCTTCAATAATACTAATATTGTTGTCAAATACCACCACCGCACTCTTAACTGGTTTGACACGATTAGCCAACTTCTGTACGACTCTGTATCCCGGTTTCGGCTTTATGCAACCTTCCGCACCGACATACGGCTCCTGGATGATTCCCAAGCTGACCTTCCTCCTACTTGCTTCGAGTATAAACTCCTGGAAGGCCAGCTTACTTCTCTGGAGGTTTGCCTGCAGGACTTTATACGTTTTTCCTGGGGGGGTAGTTAGATGGTTTGTCTCCGGGGGACTTGGGGAGACCTTAGCAATATGCTACTGCCGCTCTCGCCAATCTGTCCCATTTTTGTCTTACTGGACAGGTCTCGTCAAAACTATTATGCTCCGACCTGTCCAGTTTCGCCAACGCGCAGTTATGGCACGTGGGTGAGCCTCCGGTCAGCCTTATTGGGCACTCCGCTCTGAGGTGAGGTCCTCCGCAGTGGCTGCATAGGTCGGCCGTTTCCGTGCACAGTTTTCTACCGTGGCCGTATCCCAGGCATCGAGAGCACTGAATTAGGGGGGATTGGTCATGTACGGCGACTCGTTGCAGGTCTATATGCAATTTCCCCGCCTCAGTCAATGCCTGCCACACACTAGGTGATACCTGTAGGACCACGTGGCTCTCCATCTGATTCCTGGCACGCCTTTTATATCTTATGCTGGCCCTGTACTCCTCGTTCTTTATATGTCCAGTCAAGTGTGCGTTTTGTTTCCTCAGAGCGGTTAGAATATCCTCGTCCGTATTATAATTTAGTACATTTTTAATTATCACCAGGGGGTCCTTGTTTTGTTTAGGCTCTATCCTTAGTCTCGGCTGTTCAGATTTAAGTTTTTCTTTTACTTTTTCAAGCTCCTCCTTATTTGCGCACCCTATGACGACCTTCTGGTCCCGGGCTTTTCTAACGCGTTCCACTCTAATTCCCGTCGTCCTCGCTTGGACCGCCGTACGGATCTTAGTGATAACGTCATCACTGCTGTCCTTTATATCTTCCGACGACACTACTATAGAGTGGATTGGGTGGACCACCGGGACTCTGGTCTGCACGGGGTTGCGGTTTCTGGCTGCTTTTTCGGCGTACGTGTCGGTTTCTATATGTCCTTCCTTTTCTTCCCTTCTCTTTAATTCAATTTCCAGCTTTCCCATGTCCTCTCTCATTTTCCGTATATCTTCCCTCGTTTCCCTTGCCATCTCTCTTTGTTCCTTAATCTCTTCCACCAATTCCTTGTTGAATCCCCCTTCGATCCTTGCAACAAGTTGGTGTACTCGAGCCCTTTGGAGGAGCCTGTCCTCGTTTACTTTTAGGATTATCTCATAGAGTCTTCCGAGATTCTCTATGACCGCCTCCTTTATGGCGGTTTTTAGGTTGCCGGACTGTTCTAGGTGCATCTTTGCATCTTGATACAGTCGATTTGCGGCACCAGTGAAAGTGTCAGGCTCCTCCTCCGTACTATGTTCTCCTTGGTTATTCTTTACCGGTACTACCGTCTTTACATTAATCTTTTTCTTATTTTCAGATTCAGCCTTTCCCGTTACCGGGACGCCTACAGCCTTGGACCCGGCCTTGGACATATTGTATCTAATCAGGTAAGTTTTTTATTTATATTATTATTATGTGTCAGTATTGTAGATTTATTTATTAATTTATTTATTTATTTACCCAAGTAATTAGTGTTTTTGTACTTAGTCTTCTGAGTATATTTATTTATGTAATAATAATATATGTGTCAATATAAGCTAGTCTACTCAGTGGTGTAAGGTGCCACTGAGGTCTATATGCTACGTATATAAGATAATGTAGATTGGTAGTCAATACCAAAATCTTAATATTGATGTCAGTTTGTTTTGTGATATCCAGCGGTGTATAAGGTCGCTGAAAGTCTATTGTCTGTAAGTAAAATGGGAATGTTTTCAGGGTCAGAACAGACCCTACAATCGTAGTTAAAATATGCTTACAACTAAGAAGATAATATAAGTAAAATAAATTTAAATATAAAAATAAAATAAAATAAAACCAAAAATAAAGCAAAACAAATATAAGATAAAATTATAAATGTAAATAAATAAATAAAATTAAATAAGTATAGATAAATACCCCCAGCCGAGCACCAGTTTCCTAATTTATATAGTACGGCGGTGTACAGAGCCGCCGACTGTCGAAATTTCCAAACGTAACAAGTTAAAACTAGGCATACTATAAGGTCAATAGCAGTACGATGTTATATAGAACACGTTACGCCTACGTTACGGGCTTGGGTAGAAAGAAGTTAGAGTAAAGAGACGAGAAGGACAGAATGACACTGACAAAATAAATGTGTGATTTAAATTTAAAAAAATAAATAAAATTAAAATTAAATTAAATTACTAAAAAAGCCCTAGTGGCAACAAATTCGTTCGGAATTGAAAACAATTAGTTCCCCTAAAGTCCTCAACTCAATTGAAGCTAAATAGTTTGCTTAGTGGAATGCACTAATCTCGGGAACGATTATTTTTAATAGATTTTTTCGCATTATTTAGTCCTCTAGTCCAGGCAAGCTATATATTACGTCATGTTCATTAACGTAATTCACTGTACTTGCGTTATATTGGCATCGGGCTTCACTTGACTCCAGGAGCAGAATCACATGTAAAACTAGTAAGATTACAAGCAGTGCAAGCTTTTAATACATATATGTATTTCCTTTGGCAGGATATGTATCCACAACCATCACCGATACAGTCTTACCAACTTGCCAACTGAGGCTTAATGTTATTTAAATGTGTGTAGTATGTTTGTAAAATGTTATTTTTTTTAGTCCAAAGCCATGGTATGTATGGGGAACCTACTTAAGTACCAATAACATGTCGTTCCTCGCATTTTTGCCTTTTTTGAAACATTGCGTGTTGGGTGGCATAACTCAACGCCGCGCTTTGTCTTATTACCAGAGCTAAGAAATGAAAATATTTTTTTCTCCCCGAGTGGGAATCGAACGCGCAACCGTAGGAATTGCAGGAAGACGCGATGCCGCTGAACCACGACTGCGTCTTAATAAATTTAGTTTGCCAATTTACTATTGTAATACCATAATTAAGTTAAAACCCCTTCCATTTTACTGTCAAAATACTTAAATTGACTGCAAATAAGATAATCGTTCAATCTTATCGTTCTGTTGTACACGAATTCGTATTTAAGCTAAATGTGGACCGAACGGTACTTACTTTCTTCACTTGAAATTCCTTCGCGATTAAATCCTTATTCGGTTATTTACGACCTCGTGTTATTTATATCGAGACATAAGAGATTTATAAAAATGTTTCAAATTTGATATTAGCTAAATTGTGTGTTTAATTAATTAATTTTAACTAAATATTAAATATTTATTTTTATAGATTAATTTTCAATAATTTACGTGTGTATATAGCCTTACTAGCCTTGTTTATCATTTCTCGTAGCCCGTATGTTATTCTGATGTATAAGCTATATTACTGTAAAATAATTTTTTGCGTAAAATCGGATAACCCATCCATCCTCATAAATATATAATTTGATAACTGAAGAATATATATATATATATATATATATATATATATATATATATATATATAATTATATATATATATATATATATATAATATATATATATATATATATATATATATATATATATATATATATATATATATATATATATATATATATATATATATATATATATATATATATATATATATATATAATATAATATATATATATAATATATGGTAGGCAGAATTAACCGTAGGTTGAAGAACAGAGTCATTCGGAGGCCCCATGGGTTGGGGGCTCCAGGAACGTTGACTAAAATCAGACCTAACGAACCCACTATCATTATACAATATGGTTATTCTAATTTTGATATCTTTTAAAATATCATAATAAATACATATATTCACATTTAGCACGTTTTACAATCCATATATGGCAATCGATAGATCGCGGTCTACACCGGTGTATGACCGTTAATGTGACATCTATCTATACGTGTTACATTGTTAGTTTGTATCATATGTCCATGGGAGTATCAATAATTGTATGAATAATGTAATGTGTGGACTGATATGGGCTTCTATAATATTTTACGCATCTTCTACATGAAGCAGGATACGGAGCTGGACTTAAGTTTTTTTACTTCACTTTCTTTCTTTTTTCTTCATTATAAAAATATTTATCTTATTTTGTGGCGGAACCTAACTTTGTGTTATGTCTTACCAGAACGGGAAGGGAATAATCATTTTTTATTATTTCTTTAATTTTTCTAATTACTTAGTATATTTATGGCAGTAATTTATTTTTTTAATATTTTATAGATTATTTACATTTTTATTGATTTCCAATATTAATCAGGTCATATCGATATGAATATATATCCGTGATAAAAGGACACAAAAAACAAGTAAATGTACCAAACAAAGTAAGCGAGGTAGTTGCAAGTTCGACTCCTGCTTACAAGCAAGTTATACTGCAGCGTTGAGTGCCGCCACTAAATCTTCTTCTTCTTCTTCTTGGCATTAGTCCCAGCTTGTGCCAGGGTCTGCCTTCCGACTAAGCCTACTCCACTTTGCACGGTCTTTAACATCCTCAGTGGACAATCTATTGGCTCTCATGTCTTGTGTCACGACATCCAGCCATCGCTTCCTTGGGCGTCCGGGTGGTCTAACTCCAGGACAGACATGTCAAGGCACTTCCTTCCGACATAGTTCTCAGATCGGCGCATAACATGGCCATACCATCTCAGTCGACGCTCTTGGAGCTTATCCGCTACGTCACGGACCCCAAGACTACCTCGAATGAATGTGTTGCGTATGCGGTCGGACCGCGTAACGCCACACATCCATCTCAGTATCTTCATCTCCGTGATGTGAAGCTCCTGAGTGTGCCGAGATAATGTTGGCCAACATTCGCTGCCGTATAAAAGAACCGGTCGGATAATGCTCTTGTATATCAGTCCCTTGAGCTTGAGCGGTATTCTGCTATCGCAGACTACACCAGTGACCTCCCGCCATTTGGCCCAGGCAGCGTTTATACGGGCATGGATGTCGTGGTCGATGCCTCCAGACTCATGCATAACGGCTCCAAGGTACCTGAACTTCTCCGACTTAACGGCTGGCTCAGGCCCGATAAGGATGGTGCTCGAGTCCGGGTTCCCGCAAGCCTTGTACTCGGTCTTCGACACATTCAGTTTGAGACCACCGTTCTCAAGCGCACCCTTCCAGGCGTTCACTTTACGCTCCAGCATCAGTCGGTTCTCGTCGATGAGTACTATGTCA
>JAXRJS010000088.1:5020000-5152500 GCA_037127375.1 Dione juno | reverse complement strand
TAACAATCAGGGAAGTAATAATAAACCAAAAGTGGGGATCGAACGTTAAATAAAATTGTATAGTTTGTGTAAATTTTAGTACTTTTAAAATAGCTTATCTTTAAGATAAATCTACAGAAAACTAGAAATAAGGTAGTGCAGTATTTTAAAAAACCATTTTCATATAACACTTTCCTTATTGGTAAACTAAGTTATCTGAGATATAAATCTATAGAACAATAAGTAACAAGTACCTTACTTCAGTGCTAGCGATAGAGCGAAAATAATAAATAAATGCCTTCACGTTGTATCCCGCATATTGCATGGCAGTCAAAGGTAACCTTTCGAGACATTGCGTGTTAAGTGGCGGAACACAACGCCGCGCTTTGTCTTGGTACCAGATCTAGGAAAATGAAGACAATGCATTCTCCCCGAGTGGGAATCAAACCTACGACCGTCACTTTTACAGTCAGACGGCCTCAGTTCTCTTTGTTCAGGTTTAAGAACAAAATATATGTGTACGTTGTAACAATATGACAAAATAAACAAGGACAGAGTAGATTTTGGCTAGACTTGTTATATATATATATATAATATATATATATATATATATATATATATATATATTAATATATATATATATATATATATATATATATATATATATATATATATATATATAACTACTGAGTATATGTGACAAACAACGCTAAGTCTGCTCTGTGTAGAAAGTAGAAAGTTAACGGACAACGAAGAGTTCCCAAAAAAATCCACGCGTACAGTAGCTTAAGACGTGGTTGTTGGTTCGAATCCCACAACAAAATAACTAATTACAAATTTACATTTCCTCGCTCTCTAAGCAAAAGAAGGTTCCCACTCGACACACAATCGAAAATTGAACGGCAAGTAGGAAGCGGAGTATTTTAACACTAGGTTCCCTCAGTCTAACCTGCTATATGCGGGATACAGCGTGAAATAAGACTGGCAGGTTAATTATTTTTAGTGTGTACACTGCCTTACTTATACATATATACATGGTATTATTTAGACATTTTCCATGTATAAACTACTCCAGTTCTCACATTGTAATCGCAATTTCGTGACTTTATTTACATTTGACGTCATACAAATACAGCTTAGCTTAGCTTAATGTTAGTAGGGTCAAATCAAAATGTTAAGAAATTTCGCGGTGCAGCGTCTGTCTTTCATAGCGACGGTAGTATGAGTATTTTTCATTTTCTTCGCACTGGTAGCACGACTAGGCGCGGCATTGAGTTCCGCCACTCAACGTGTAATGTCTCAAAGCGGAGAAGGTAGTGTCTTAACACTAGGTGCCCTTTGCATGCCCTGTTATATCCAGGGTGACAGCTGGTTTAGGGGATCTTACTATATCTAAATTTACTTGATACATTTATTTACTTCACGATCTAAGAAAATGGGCGTTTAAAATACAATTAATATTAAATGCTAAAAAACATATATAGATACTTTTTCAGACTGAATAAAAAATACTGTTTCACAAAGAATCGAACCCACAACCTCCATACTAAATGCTATACCGTACTTAGATCCTGTACATTTAATATTCACATTACGTCCGCTAAGTACACAATTTGTAAGTCAATTAGTGATCTGATTGCTTGATAGATTAGAAACCGTATTTGCTAGAGATCTATATGTACTATATGTATTATATATATCATTCACTAAAGAGAGATTTTTTTATATAGACAGAGAGAGAAAGAGAGGAGACATAGTGTTAAGACACTCCATTTGTCGCTTTTTGTCTAAATTCGAGACAAAACCTATAAAAAGAGGGGCAAGACAATTAAACTGATTCATTCTCCCAAGTAAAGTCGCATTTATAATCAGATGCTGTTCACGGTGGTGACAAATGACTTGGCATGGTATTTGACACAGTCGAACCTTCAATAGATAGACATATAATTAATGTATAAGAATATAATAAAGCTAAACAAAAAATTAAAAAAAATATAATCTGATTTATATTCATGAAATTTTTTTTTTACTATCTGGTTATATACAACGCGGTGTTAGGTTCCACCACCCATTACGTGAGAGAATTGAGAACCAATTCTACTTCACTACGCCATGATTTAAAAATAAAAAAAAATTAATGACAGAAGTTAAAAGTCATAAAACATGAACTTTAACAAAATTATTTCAACGAAAAATCTCCAAAATAATATTGGCTAATAATATCGGAATTGGAAAATAATTGGTTTTGGACATTACAAGATGACGGTTCTCAGTGAATATGTGAAGTAATAATTACAAAAGTATAAAAATTTATTCCCTTTGATAACATGTATTTAGTAAAACCTCTTTTTGAAATCTAAAAAATATTTAACTATCGTCCGAAAAATATGGATAATTGCTGTTGAATTTTATATGAAATTTAATGTATTTCTCGAGATTGAAAGGATTATGTAGGGGGAGACCTTGGATGATATTCAAGGAAGATCAGGTAAAAAGCATGAGGTCCTTCCTGAAGAACATGTAATATGTAAGAAGAGGTTAAAGACAGTGAACGAGGCAAAAGAGGTATGTAGGGACCTATCCTCTAGGGACCTAGCCTCTAGACCTCTAGCTACCCCGCTAGAGATAAAGTGTGAAGCTTTGTACATATGTATGTATTTCTTCATCCATATATCCATCCAGCATATATATGGATATTATCCATAAGCACTTTGCGAAGTCAGTCTATAATAATAAAACTATTTTTAAAAAGAACAACATTTCAGCTGCTCGCCGGTACTTCTCAGCAGATCAGCTTTGAGGCTGTGGTAGCTTAATGTAGGTAACTGACGCTACTGACATTTTGATGTAAATTGACGATTCCTATATATAGCTTTACAGGCCTAATTGACTAAATAATAATTTGATTAGGCCGATCAACATATTGTGTGTATCACTCAGAAATGCCTGTCTATAGTAAAAGTCCTAGTTTTATTTTGTACAAGTAGACACCCTACAGTACAGTATAAATATTTTCTTTATTGAGATGAGAGACCTGCTTTCTAAAATGATATATTTATTATTTACATCATTATCCATCAATCATAAGCTGTTCAAAATGTCAAAGTAGATCTTTAATTAAATCTTTTAAAACCGTTAGTATGATCGATCTATGTGACACTGGACTTAATGTACACTACAGATTTTACTTGCTAATTTTTCTATTAGAGACAGAATTGCCTCATTCTCCATATATTTGACTAGCTTGTACATGTGGGTTTGCTTCCATGATGGTTGTAAGAGTATCATATACGGATGACATATACATACATATGACATATTCAAAGTACCCTGGGTACATCTCTGATTACAAGCACGATACTGGATCTATAGTTTTCCTTGATGAAATGTTATTAGATTATCGCAATAGGTTCTGAGGTTAGCGCCTCTCACCGAACAAAAACTTTAGTTTTATAATATTAGTATAAAAATATGTGTAAGTAATATCTAATAGCTCGACTTCTAGTTAAAATTTCCACAGACACAAAATTCAAAAATTCTAGACAGATAATATCCGCTTTAGAGGATTACAAGAGTGCTTGGTGACGAATGAATATTCATGAACAACTCTCCATACTGCCTTCTGAATAGTTTATCGTCATAGTTTTTTTATACACTTTGTTTTTTAAAAAACTATACCTTTAAATAGATAGTTAACTGTGTTTGAACCATAATAGGTTTAAAAAAAGGTAGGAAATATATTACAATTAAAACTAATATTATAAATGGGAAAGTGTGTGTTTGTCCGTTTGTACTTTGCTCACGTCGTAACGGTGCAAAGTTATGGCATAATTTGTGTGGAGATAGTTAGGAGGCTGGAGAGTGACTTAGGCTACTTTTTACCACGTTAAAATATCACATTTCCAAAAAAAAAACACACAAGTAACAAGTAAACTTAACAGTAATAAGTTTTTAAAACGCGTTATCCTTGTGGCTTGCTAATTGTTACTTAATTAGAAGCTCGAATTTTTCATTCACAATGCAAACGAAGTCGTGGGTAACAGCTAGTACTCAATAATATAAGAATAAATTCAGTGATTTACGCTCTTTGATACATTTTAAATGAAATATCCAGTTAAAGAGTTTCATTTTAAACGCTTAAATAGCCAATTTAGTAACAACATGTAGTTATATTTGTTGAAACTGTTGCTTAGGTTTTTAATTCTATTGACTATAGTAAAAATATTAAAAAAAATATTATTATATAACGTAGACTAACACAATTTCTCCTTTTCTACATACAAAAGTACTTAGTAAAATACAGATATATAATTGTATATGCCTCTAAACTTATATTGTACTATATCTAAGTGTCAATGGACGTATGACCCAGTCGATGAAAGTAATTCTTAATTCAAAACGTGGGAATTCAAGTCTCGACGCCATTAAAAATTTTAATACTATCATAAATAAAATTTAATTAATATTGAAACTTAATGTTTATTACATACAAATTTGAATGTCAATTATAGTCACCTACATCATGGGGACATTAAGTATTTAGTGGCGGAACTTACCGCGGTAAACTGTCAAAACGGCTATCTAATTTATTATATAGACATTTTTATTACAAACTTCAATTCAACAAATAAATTTAAACTAAATTTATATTTTGCAGGAGCTTTCCCATATCTACGTTCTGTCTTCCTTAACACAGAATAGAATGATAGATGTATATGGGTCACTATTTTCTATATTTAAAATACTAGTGTCTCGAAAAAAAAATTGCGAAAATTTAAATATTTTGAATGTACTACACTACACTACTACTACTATGTACAATTGTACATAGCCAACATTTAGTTTTATATTGTAATTATAATAAAGTACTGGATAGTAGCGTCTGAATGTAAGCACATTAGCATTAAATATGGGTTCGATTCCCATTCAGGGGAATAATAATATAAAAATTAGGACTTACTTGCGGCCTCGCCCGCCTGCTTAAAAAAAATAATTCAGAACTGTGTACCATAACGTATATACTTGATATATTCTAATCGCCCTAGGTATTTCTAACATCAAGTACAATGGGTTTCCTCTATAAATGGATTATCCAACGCAGAAAGAGTTCCCAAATTTGAACAATCGTAAGATATTCCTGTACATGCAAATTAAATAATACGTTTTAAATATTGCACTTAGATATAAAAATATATATTATTTTAATTTGCCTCTCCGATAATCAAAGTGCAGCGTTTAGTTGCGCACGCTATTGCTCTAAAATTGAGCATAAAACGGGAATGTCTTATGTTATTAACACTAGATTCCCTCTGCCTATACCACTATGCGGAATAAAACGTGAAACTGCTTTTTTATAATAATAATAATAAAAGCTTCGGTTAGACAAATTGAGCCGTAGAAACCTAGTGTTAAAACACTCCATTCTCCAGTTTCCGCCTTTTTGAGTGGTGGAACTCAACACCGCACTTTGCCCTGTCACTAGAGCGAAGAATAAGAAAATAATTCATTCTCCCCGAGTGGGAATCGAAGCCACAAGCCGTCACGTTTACATGCAAACGCCACGGTTTGCATGACGCCACGATGGTCCTCTTTTTTTTATGAAAAATGGGAAATGAACCCAGAACTACTGTCTTTATATATTATATAATATATAATTTCCTATTCGCTATGACGGCGTAAATATACAGTTAGTTAGTTTAGTTACATGGTGATAAAACAACAATTCATATTCAAAAACTATATGAAAATCCCGGTCATTAGGGAATCATAAACGCATAAGCGTAAAGTGCGTCGTAAAATGCATTTGCTTTATGCATTAGGCGGTGTTCAGATATTTTAATATATATATATATATATATATATATATATATATATATATATATATATATATATATTATATATATATATATATATATATATATATATATATATATATATATATATATATATATATATATATATATATATATATATATATATATATATATATATATATATATATATATATATATATATATATATATATATATATATATATATATTTCAAATAGACATTGGTAGTGTATATCGAGACACCAACACCACCACGGTCACCCCTTGGTGTCTCTTAACAGCATAAAGGGAGAAACGAAGTGCTTTGACACTTAATTCTTTTTACATACTATAATATGGAGGATTAAGTGTAAAAATAAATATGGAAAATCAACAGAAAGTGGATGTTTCGTCCTGTTTGTTTATAAACTCGTAACTTTTTTATTGAACTAGAATAATTGGCAATATTATACAGACAAAGGCATACAGATTAGTGATGTTACAGATATAGTTTTTATCGGATCTGGATGTAGGAAGAATGCTATGTTATGCTATGCTACGCTATGTTATGTTTCGGTTACGGTTACGGTTACGGTTACGGACATAAAATTGTTTCCGAAAACTATTTTTTGTTAATTTCGTATACGGATATGTTTTTTTAATAAAACCGAAACAGAAGCAAGAAAAATGATATGCTAGTGAACGCTAGTGTGTTAACTCGGATAGACAAAACGAAATAAAAATCTTAATCCATATCCGTAATTATACGAATGTTTTAATATCGCATTCGGTTTCGGTTACGGAGCTCCGTAACATTCACAATACATATAGCTTTGTTTAGATTATGTCAGTCATGTGTAGTATTTGGTATAATTTATAAGTTAAATTAAAATGATAAGAGTATTTATATTTATTAATATAAAAAAAATGGCTAACTAACTAAATTTTAAATTTAAGTTTCAAAATGAATGCTGAGAAATTTGGCAATAATTCAAAAAAGAAAAATTATACAAAATTTTATATAATTTACGAATGTTTCCGTATACTATTGACGCATGACAGTTATGCGTCAATTTCGGTCAAGCACCACCGACACCTACATGTGTTCGAAGCCTTAAGTGCAAAATAATGAAACAAAATGTGTGTCGGTGGACCAGGGTAACAGAGGTCGCGAGGAGGCCGTGCGAATTTTACCCGAACGCGTTTTACCGTAAATCTAGGTATATTTTGACATTGCTAAACTTTCTACACTATCCTATTAAATATGAAATATATATGCGTAAATTATAGTCTTATGGATAATGAAATTAAAAAAAAAATATAAATTATACACCCATTTATGTATATATAAAATGATTTTAAGCACCAAAATCAATTCATATAAACTATACATATATATATATATATATATATATATATATATATATATATATTATATATATATATATATATATATATATATATATATATATATATATAGTTTATATATATATATATATATATATATATATATATATATATATATATATATATATATATATATATACGGAGAGATGTATCACTATACGTTTTAGTACTGCTCGTCAATATTCTCAAAGGTGTGTTTATTTGATCTTTCATTTAAAAGCAAACACTTAAATATACTACCGTTAGTTTATTACACATATATGTTAATTTTCTCAAAACATCGATTATGTAAATATATGTAAAATAATATTTACACAATAATTTGTAAATATAGTATATTATGACTATTTAATCTAAGCAAACTATCATATACATTCAGTGTCTTCAATACAAGTACATTTTTGACGGAAATATCCTTCTTCAACATTTTTTTTTTCGTAGCTTAATAACCTAGACACTTCTCCATTTTCTCCCACTTTCTGCCTGATTTCGACACAAATTGGATTTTGATTGGTGGCGTAACTCAACACTGAATTATTCATTTCGTTCGCGTTTACAGTCAGACCCTGCACACTGCGACACCAATGGTTATATATGGTTCTCCATCAGAAATGCTATCTTCTGCATCTATATGCTGCATCTTCAAAATCTATTATAGCCTACATCCTGTCCTGACCTAACAGATATACAATAAAAGAAGTTTCAACAAAATCCGTCCAGTAGATCAGAAGATGACCGTGTACATACAGACAAACAGAAAAATATATAAAAAATCATAACTTACTGCTGCTTAATTGTACTATATCTTACCCGCTGCTTTAACTCATCCACTAACAAAGGTTGGCTGGAAGAGATCTCTTGTAGGGACAAAGGTGGACACCTTTGTGTACTATGATTTTTTAAGAATTTTTCGATTTTTATTTTTATGTTTTTTTTTTAGTACAGTAAAGAATAATATATATTATATATAAGACATATACAGATCAATCTATTTTAAATGTAATTTGCGATTAAAATTCCGAAAAGTGTGACTGTCTATGGTTTTGATTGTCGTCTATTGGAATTTACATTTGGACAATTGAAAGCATATATTTAAAAATATCTACACCGTAGTAGTTTAGCGTTTTACTGTATATTCGACGGTTGTGGGTTCGATTCCCACTCGGTGATAATGAATTATTTTAATTTTCTTCGCTCTGGTAACAAGACTAAAGCGCGGCGTTGAGCTAAGCAACTCAATGTCTCAAAAGGCGGAACTCTATCCTTTGGTAGGTAAGAGGTTCTCTCTCTCTCTCTCTCTCTCTACCGTGCAATTTGCAGCGAAAAGCTACAGAAACCAATAAAAAATATAATAGTTCATTAAAAAACACATAAAAATACTATTCTCACTATTATACACATGCATTTTAGAATGCAATCACAACGTGTGGTCGAAACGGCCATTGTTTTACCAACCCAGTGACCTAAATGCGAATCGAACTTTCATGTACATTATTACTTTAGCGTGAATATTTACTGTCTCACTTTATTATCTTGTGTTTTATGCATGTGTGAAAGAGATAGGTGATAATCGATCATTTTCAATTTTTTTTTCCTTTTAGAGATATGGCTTAACACTAAGTACTCTCTGCCTACCTTGGGTCATGCGTTAAGGTTCATCATCATTCATTTAATGACAATTCACTATTTTTCTGTCACAAAACTTGTTTGTTGTGTGACAAAACATAGAACTGCATTAATTACTGACTAATAGATGCCCACAACTACGTTATCTACGATCCTTGCTACATGATCGATTTGCATTTATCGATTTTGGTTTTTATAGTCTTGCTTATCAAATGTGTTCTACATCAAATGTGCCGGATCTTTAAGTTTTAGTCATATTAAAACGTAAATGAAAAATTTTCCTAGATTGTTGAGACTTTAGTTAAGGCGCTATTACCATATTTCATATATGTAAGCTGGACGTCACCATGAGATATTCCAGATCTTAGATTTTCATATGTCAATGAAAAATGCTCATCACGCTCACTAAAGAAAAACTTTTACTAAAGAGCCATTTTCTTAAATATCATAGTTTGGCCCATCTATTGTAGTTTTACATCAGGTGTTCCAGATCTTTAATTTTTATATAGCAATGGAAAGTGCTGTTCATGTTCCATCGTTTTTGTTATGGCAGCATTTTATTATTTCTTATGACTCAGCTCGACTGCTTGGATTCTGTATCAGGTGAGCTAGACTTTAAAATTAGGTATACCCTAGATCCTGCCTAAACATATACAGAAAAAAGTAAAGTTGCTTTTTTCCTTTTTTTTCTTTACTGCTAAAGGTAAAAATATAATTCCAAAATAATAAAACATTTAACTATAAAAATTATGATTTTAAAAATGTAATAGCCTGTAAAAAATATGTTAAAAAAGTTATATTATTTGACTACTTTAAAAAATTGTCGTCTATGGACGAAGTATATGTAAAAACTCTTTACAATATCGCATATTAAGTACCAGGCGTGTATGAATACAAGCAATCTGTTCAATATCGTCACTCGACTCAAGTTCAAGGCTAACTCTTCTATTTTTATGATTGCCTGGTACAACCATGTGAATGTGGGTCATTGATGTAGGTCAAGCATCATTTTGCATTTATATATATATATATATATATATATATATATATATATATATATATATATATTATATATATATATATATATATATATATATATATATATATATATATATATATATATATATATATATATATATATATATATATATATATATATATATATATATATATATATATATATATATATATATATATATATATATATATTTATATATATATATATATATATATATATGTGTCAAGTCAAACAGACTGACTGACTGACTGACAGACAGTCACATATAGTTGAAAAAACAAAAACAGGAGTGCGAAGTATTCGTAAACTTTGTAGAATAATATGAATATGTAATATAAAATATATAACAAGAGTAAAAAATATATGGAAAGTACATTTTTTTTAAAAATATATATGAAAAGTACATTTTTTTTTAAATATACTATATGTAATTTTACAAACAGTTGATATATTTGTAATAATTAAATGAAATAGCTAAGTAATAATATATTCTACCAAATTAAGAAAAAATAATACAAAAAAGCAAATCATTCATTAATTTAACAAGCCATTAAACAATTAATTGGCAAACTAACATTATTTACACTTAGCTTTATCGTGACATACATTTTGTTTCTATAAAAAACGTCATTCAACTTGACATGACAAAAAATGTATAATATTATTAATATGCTACAGATTAATTTCAATTCTATTTCTTAAACACTAGAGTCTATTTTCTACGACATTTTTGTGGGAAGTGAACCGTTATCTACCTGATTTAATATATTAGGTTAGTGTTTGACAAATTGACCGACAATCATAGCTATTTTTTTTTTTTGTTTTTTTTTTTTTTATAATATTTCAACAGCTTTAAAAGCACTTTTTTTTATTTAATTGATCATATTATGTAGTGATGTTTTATAATTAACCGTTTTAGGTGGTTACCGGTTTTATAGAATTGTGTGTGAATTGTGAAAAAAATGCTTAAACGTTTTTCATGTGTTTTCATATATATAGATAAAAAGATATCTACAGTGAATGTAAATTTTTATTAATATTGAAATATTTTATTGCATTTGTTGTTGTACTTACAAAGAGGGTACAAGTTCTAATCCAAAATGATAATGATTTATATTTAACTAACTAACTTAACGATTTAGTTTGTGCGTACATATTTTTTGTGTTTCTAATATTCCTTCAAAGCTTTCAGATTTTAGATAGATTTAAAACAAGCTCCCACAGATATATTTTTTACTTTAATCGATTAGTGTTGCTATACGCCTCAGTATTCATAGCGGATCGGATTTACTTTTTGCGTTCTTTGACTTCTAATTTGGATAAAAAAAAGGAAAATTGGGTGTATTTATATTTAATTTTATACTTTTTGTAAAATATTTATATATAAAAAAATAAGATTTTCTAAAGAAACTTTTCATTATTTATTGATTATTTAAAACATTATATGCTTATATATCTGTTATTTTTTTAGTTAACCTGCTCAGTATGCAATTTTTTTTTATTAAAAAGCTGTGGCGCGGTGTTATTGATCAATTTCTATGAATAATTAATTAATGAGAATGAAGGAGAAAATAGAGTTTTAACTTTAAGTTCTCTGATTAACCTGCTATATGCTATAGCTGTTCCGGCCTCAGTCACTGCATTCTCCGCTATATAAAAGTCTGTGTGAAATTTAAATCATGTATAGATGAAGATAGTATAAAAAGATATATAAATGAATTACATTCGTACACCCATTAATAGCATATCAGAGTTGTTTAATTTTAATTAAATGAACCCAGTGGCGCACAACGGTTACAGTTAGCTACACCGTTGTCGGCCTAACGGACGTTTCATAAGCCACAAAGTTAAATTTAACTGAGCTTTATGGGAGTGGAAATGTTTAACTGAGATTTAAATATTTTCACTTAATGTATAGGTACGTTTGTTATTATTTGAAGAAATGTATAATTTGGCGTTACACCGTCTGTAATATATAAATAAATAATATATATAATATATATATATATATATATATATATATATATATATATATATATATATATATATATATATATATATATATATATATATATATATATATATATATATATATATATATATATATATATATATATATATATATATATATATATATATATATATATATATATATATACAATAATACTTAAATTAATGAAAAAAACATAGTGAGTGGTCAAGTGTGAGTCAAACTTTCAAGTCAATAACAAAACCGTACTAACTTCATGATTGTATACCAACGGGAGATACAATATTGACAAACATAAATTTGCGGTCGTATGCACTTATTTTGTATGAAACGAACTACACATGTATTGAATTTCCAATTTTCCAATTTATCTTTGTTTTTAAGTACTGCAAGTCCTAACTACTTCTTAATTTATAGCTCTAGTGCAACGGGACGGTAAGTACACTATAGGTTTTGTCGTATCTTTTAATTTCGTTAACTTAGACATTCTGTTTAATATTACCTCCACTGGTCCTCTAAGGGACTGCCCGTCAAAAATTCCTCCATCTGATACCTCCGCATGATGTTGAGAAAAATGGTCTTAATACACAACAATCATATTAGGGCACCTTTTTTTTCTTTTCGACATACGGAACCCAAAATACCCATAAAAATTAAACCGTCTTGCTGCATATATAGTTGGTATTTGTTAAGAACAAGCTCGTAGTAAATACAAGAATTATAAATTAGCTTTAAATATTTGTACATTAAATTATTAAGCATTAATGCTTTGTAGCATGATTTAACTTCTTAAAATTTTAAAGCGTTGTCTAGTACATAGATCCGATTTAGTTTAGTTGAATATTTCTGTTCTTTCCATATTGATTTCTGCTGAAAAGCAGAGAGTAAAGAAAAAGAAAAAAGAAAAAGTCTCATAGGGCGCGATACAGCGTATATTAACACTGTGCTCCCTCTGCCCTCCCACACTCCTTACACCCTACTAGATACAAAAAAAAAGAAAATCTTCTACTCATTGTACCACAGCCCTTATTTAAGCACTCAACATAAATAAGGAAGATGGTCGATAAGACCGTGTTTATCATTAAATGTGAATAAAATCTGCTTCATTTCGATTTATACTGGATTACATTCGCTTGATTATTTATATGCGCGTTGTATTTGCTATATGCCGGTATAGTGCAGTGCGAGTGGCCTTATACGTAACGGTAGTGGGTACAAATCCCTTGAATAAGTTTTTTTTTATTTAGATTTTATATAAATATTGCTTCTAGTATAGTACCTGAGTATTATATACGTGATTAGTCACCATTTTTTTTTCCTTCACGCTGTATCCCGCAAATAGCGCGTCAGGCAGAGGGAACCTAGTGTTAAAAACCTCCGTCCCCAAATGTTCACCCAATTGTCAAGACATTACTTGTTGTGAAGCGGAACTCAACGCCGCTCTTAATCTTGTTAGTTAAAAAATTAAAATAATTAATATCCTCGATTCGGTATCGAACCTACAACCTTTGCTTTGACAGACAGATATTGACATTTTTATCTCTAAATATTTATATTATTAGAAACACCTACTACATTGTCACTACGTTCTTTATATTAAAATATGGCACCGAGCCATGGAAATGAAATTACGTTTTTTGATTCACACAGATTTGAACCGCTAGTCGTCACTGGTAGCCGAAATGCATGACGATTATAATTTTCTTTATATATATATATATATATATATATATATATATATATATATATATATATATATATATATATATATATATATATATATATATATATATATATATATATATATATATATATATATATATATATATATTAAAGATAATCGGAATCGCTTCTGAACACCAAGATGGATATTTCATCGTCTATCCAGTTTTATTTCATGGATCAACGTTGAAAATAAATTTCCTTTGTCGGTGAGGCGTAGATGATAACGTTAACATAGAGCTATGAGCTCACTTGATGCGATAAAATATAACATTAATGACTTATATTTATATATATATATATATATATATATATATATATATATATATATATATATATATATATATATATATATATATATATATATATATATATATATATATATATATATATATATATATATATATATATATATATATATATATATATTATACATATATATATATATATATATATATATATATATATATATATATATATATATATATATATATATATATATATATATATATTATAAGAAATCCTCGATTTTAATCGTATTGAGATAAAAAATAATTATACTATTAAGTATATTCTATAAGTTAGTCTCAAATAATTGGGCGGAAAGCGGAGAACGGAGTGTCTGAACACTAAATTCATTCTGCCTATCCTGCTATAAGCGAGATACGGCGTGAAGCTAGATTTTTTATTTAATATGGTATAGCTTACTTTACACTATATATCTTAACTTGCGGTAAAGTGTTCGTTAAATCCATATACCGTTTTTCAGCTTACAACCGATATCAAGATAATTCGATAGTCGTGATGTATAGTAGCTTTATTATGAAATATATTTACGTATACAATAAGGAAACTAGTTTTCTAGATAAATTCAAATTTAATTCGATTCAAAGTAATGGAATTATTTTCATTTTTCTAGAAAACGTAAAAAAAAAATTTAAATAGCATTTGATCCCGCGCCTCTTCGAAGAGGTCCAAGCATTCTGGCTGCTAAGCCATACGTTCTTATCGAACTACGTCGATATTTATATACGCTTGTAATAAGCTTTTTTTCTTAGCATCTCTATAGATTTTAAAAAATTTCATAAGTTTTTAACCACACTTGTCTGCAATCTTCTCAGTTATATTCCCAGTTTAGCGAAGTTATTTTAAAGGTACGTTGAAATTCTATACTATACAAGTATCTCAATATAAGATATCTCTATTTACTTACTTCTCTTACAAAAGATGTATGTTGGATAAGAACACCAATGTCACATATTATTTTACTTAACCAATAAAAAATCATATAATCAAATATTTTTTCCATCCGGATTTGAAGCTATGACCAAAACAAATTGTTACTAAACATCTAACAACAACAACAACAACTACACCATAAGAATATCTGTGCGCATAAAATACACCCTGTATCTACACAATGGTCGGTAAAGGAATTTAAATGGTCCGCGATTAGAATCATTCTATAACTCATAAGCTTTGCCAGAGATATTATTTGTGTAAAGCACTAAGCTAGAGCTTTCTGCAATAAAGTTTCACTTGTTATTAATTTATATTACAAGAAACTAGATTCGATTCCACTAATCTTATATTAATATAAGAGAGCTTTAAAAAGGTTTTTATGTTATTTAATAAATATTAAAATACTAGTGACCAGCTCGTGACTTAGCATATTTGAAATTAGCGTTTTTTTTTTATTTGTTTAGTCATAAAATTTTGTATTACATCAGTCACATAACATTTGTTCATGTATTTAGATTTATTCTAACATAGTATGTATGTTTAACATATAACAATCTTTCTCTTACGCTCTTACTTTTATGAATATAATATTCTATTAGTGAAAACTCCATTAAAATCAGTTGCCCAGAATAGTAACATACGTCCACTACTGCTACTTCCTTTTACACTTTGCAAATTATTGGTTATAGATTATAGGCGTACAGTTTAGTAGTAGCTTATAGTAGTAGCGGCTTCAAATATTATATATTAGAAAAAACGTTAATTTCTGTTTATATGAGTTCCCTTGAAATTGCATTAAAGGAGAAAAAAATTGAGCAAGAGAGTTTGATACCAGAGGGTTCCGTACCAACCTCATAATTGTAGGTCGATGGGATGTATGCACATAAAATGTACATCATACAAATCAACGGGAAGTAGCTCCAAGTATTAATTAAGCGGCGATTTCATACAAAATGTATCTTTTGATTGTTTTGATTTAGAAGTTTAATTTAATATACTATACAGCTGAATATGTTATATTAATTATACCTTGATATATATATCTGCACTATCTTGAGATAAATGTTCTTGATAGACGAACAGCCAGACAGACGAACGGACAACAAAGTGATCCTGTATAGGTTGCGTGTATTTATATATATATATATATATATATATATATATATATATATATATATATATATATATATATATATATATATATATATATATATATATATATATATATATATATATATATATATATATATATATATATATATATATATATATATATATATGTGTGTGTAATCTTTTGTACTATAATATACTTATTTTGTTACACGCCGCTTTACAGCATTGTACGTGGGTGGTCAGTGATTCGATGTTAACAGCGACGATTGCTATGGTTTATTTAGTTCCATACAACTAATGTTTCATTTTGAACTTGATGACTGGCTTGTAGGTCTATTACTGAGATCACAGGTTTGAATGCCGTTGAATATATTATAAATTAATAAAGACTTATTTATATAATATGTTTGTAAAATGTAGAATATACAATATATTATATTAATAATAATATTATATATTCTTTTTATATTTTTTTAATAAAATACGACCTCTATTCCGTAATTTTGATCTCCGCTTTCCCTGGAAATTCGGGCAATTTTTTCAGTAATACCTAGAATACTTGAAGAACGCTTGACATTTATTGATTTAATTTCGAACATGGTGTTTTATTTTACCAGCAAGAAATTATTCTTTCTAAACATTCACTTTGACTCCTCTCTGTTGCTCAAACAGCACACAGTACGGTTTAGTTCGCTTGTACTTAAATATATACGACATGTGCATAAAATTGTATTAGTAGTCGAAATCATACGTTGCGTACAGCTTCACGCTGTATCCCGCATATAGCAGGGTAGGCAAATGTAGCCTATATAAGACAACTAAGATGAAGACATTCCAATTTCCGCTTTCAGCACAATTTACAAGCAATTGCTAGTTGAATGGTGTAAAATAAAAAAAACATCCCTGTATCAGAATCGAACCCACTACTCTCGGGTTTACAGTGAAACGATGCGCGTCACTCTGCATCACCAAGGCCTCTCGTACTTTGTTCGTGAGAATGCTTATCATAAACTCAATCCAGGCGTTAAGTTCCACCACAAAATATAATACATCTTGACATATTTTACCACCTTTTATATATATATATATATATATATATATATATATATATATATATATATATATATATATATATATATATATAATAAGTACGGTAATTAAGTATAATGACACCCGCCGGGTATCATTGCCGTAATCAGTTAAAGAACGGCGCATAATTTTATATTATTATTATTACATATATATAAAGTTTAAAACCTATCATTTATAATATGATGTTAATAAATAACTTGGTATTTGTAGTTTATATTGCAATGTAGTTGTTTGGTTGGACGCACTGATCTCAGTAGCTTTTGGTTTGAGTTGATTATCTTGTAGGCTATTTATATAGCCTACCCTATAGGCTATTTATATAGCCTATAGGCTATAACTTCATCACGTTAATTGTTTCGTGATGTAATCAAATATATACCTATGATCAGATTTACCTGACCTTACTTAATTATGTCATTTCTTTCTCCTTAGCCTGTTGAAATTTGCGCAAAACATCTCTTAGTGCCTATATAGCGCAGCACATAAAGAAGAGTTTTTTATATAGGTATAAATAATAAAATCGACAAACTTCCTGTTAGTTTGCTACAGTCATATATTAAAAAAAAACTTTAAAACATCGAACCTATAACCGATGTTAAATATCAAATCAAATAACAATATGACTAAGAAAGCTCAATAGAGCTTTCATTTGCCTTGAGCTTTCAAGCACCGCTAACTTTGACCTATAATGTTATTAGCCACCTTTCATCGCATGTCAATTTTTTTGCACACCCATCTATTAAATGGTAGATGGTTTTTTACCGATAACGAGATTCTTGATTCTATTCTTATGAATTTGAAGACAGGATTGACGTGTTACTTTCACGGTTAGTTAGCTTAATTTGTTTTGACTGATAAAGCTGTGTTAGATATTATTATTTAAGTAGGTTTTGGTTATCTCTAGTATACTTTTTTTTGGCAAATAAAATGTACTGGCATACTTTTTATCTGACAATTTAAGGTAAAGTTTTTAATAACTTATGAAATATTTAAAAAATGAACTTAATTTATTTAAATCAACAGCCTTATATGTATGTACTGAGAAGTAAGTAAAGGTATACATAAATACATTTTTTTTTAATTATAAAATATACAAAAAACATAAACCCTATGACAAATTTACTTATTGAGGTAGGCTATAGGCTATAATTAGGCATTACGTTAATTGTTTCAATGTAACTACATATCTATGGAAAGATGAAAATGGGCTAACTTAAATAACTAACCATATGTAAATAACTTTAAATATGGAAAAAGCTTTTTTTCCATTCTCAAGCATAGCTCAATGACGTGTCAAATTATATATATATATATATATATATATATATATATATATATATATATATATATATATATATATATATATATATATATATATATATATATATATATATATATATATATATATATATATATATATATATATATATATATATATATATATATATATATATATATATATATATATATATATATATATATATATAATATATATATATATATATATATATATATATTTGTGTCACTAGACGATGCTATAGGACTCAACAAAGCCCAACACACACGGTACAATTTGTCTTAAGTAATAATCAAATCTACTAAAAACAAAAATTGAACGCAGCGGGATTAGAACCTGTGCTTACCGAGCACCGTTCCGCTGTTAGAACCTTTTATATGCATTTTTTTCTTTATATGCTAATGCGATTTTTGTTTCTTTTATATACCTGTTTTATTGCTTGCTATTTTCTTTAAGTATTTTTTTTTTATTATTAGTGTGGATTAACACTTTCTAAGTAATAAAAATATATAATAATAGAATCTGCTGCCACTGTAATAAAAAGCAGAGCAACCACTTTACAAATAAATAATGTATTAACAGTTATTCCCCTATATATATAGTGATGCCTAACGAATGATATCTAACAAGTTAATAGCTTTGCTATCTCTGGATTGATGACATCCAAGAAATAAGCTCGATTAATTAAATTTTTTAACATAAATTTGCTTAATTATCTCGAAAATGGTAGTGGCATTGAGATTTTTATTGCGAATGTGGGACTAGCAATATCTGGGAAATTTTGTAAGTGGGGAAAAAGTGGCTGAATAGTAAGTGACCTTTGCCTACGCTACCTATAGCATATGTACCGTGTATTGGAATACCGTTCTCACAATAAAAAAATATAACCAATACTCGTTGATTTTACATCTTGAATGTCATTAACAATCGGTTGATTTACAGGAAAAAAAATGTTTTGTATATAAATTCTAGATAGGTACTATATGTTTGTTCACATAATCAGAAAACGTTTCAAAAATTCAGAAAAGAAGCATAGAAAGTTTCAATCTAGAATTATTATTGAACACAAAAAAAATATATATATATATATACATAGCTAAGATTGTAATCAGTGGGATGTGGAGAATGGAAGAGATACAATGGATGTACAATATACAAGCAGACCGTGAAGGGTTCGTTGTTTTATTTTGTTAGCGTTTCTATTGATGGTGCTATTCATACAAAAATTTGTACATCTGTATGTGTATATCATACAAATGTCATGGTGGAAATGTATGTAAATATTAGGACTCTATAGTTAAAGATTCATAGATTTGTAAATTAAAAAAAAAAAGTTATTGAGCCCTTGTTTTAAATATATATCAGGTTAGGCAAAGATAACCTAATTTCGATACTCCGTTTTACGTATTTAGGCGGGTAAATGGCAACAATTAATGCCCCCAAGTGGGGATTGAACCCACAGCAGTCGTGTTTCCGGTCAAGCACCGTCCTTGCACCACGATGGCCTCTAATACAGTTATTCAGTATCAGAGCTCAACAATTTATTTTATTTTCCTCCTTACATTCTTATTAACATGCTTGGTATGTAATGTAAGTTTTGAAATGGCCTCATATATATATATATATATATATATATATATATATATATATATATATATATATATATATATAGTATTCTTTATTGCAATCAATATATGTTGAATTACATACATAATAAAATAAAGTTCCAAACGGTGGACTTATCTCTAGAAGAGATTTCTTCCAGCCAACCTGTGAAAGTGGGTGAAAGCAGTAAGAAGCGAGATGACTCTTAAAATGCAATATAAAGATAAAAAATTTACGTAATTACATTAAACTAAAAATAACTTTAAAAACATCCTATACATAAAGCATAAAAGATATACGAGATATACATACATACCAGTAATAATGATAAAAAAAAATATACTTATACAAATACATATAAATACATACATACGCTATAAAATATATAAAATTTCAACACAAAAAAGCAAATAAACACATAAAAATATAATATAAATAAAACATAGATAAGTTAAATAATTTTCAGATACTATTAAGTTCGTTGATGAGATGTTTTTTCAGTTGCGATATATATATATATATATTACAGTTTAATATTGTCCTAGTTATCTATTTAATATAATTTGTTCGTAAAATATTACTTTCTTATAATTTTGCGTAATCTGTCATATAAGAGTATTTTTTTTGGTATCATTATATGTAAATAATAAGAATGTTATATATATTATTTTTTACACATAAGACGTCGATCTCAATCTCAAGATCGAATAATATTATAGAAAAATATTATTTATATATATATATATATATATATATATATATATATATATATATATATATATATATATATATATATATATATATATATATATATATATATATATATATATATATATATATATATATCTGGATTCTATTTCTCAACAAGTCTATTTAAATTATATGAGTGTAAAGTTTTGAACGAAATACAAATTTATTGTGAAAAAGGATGAATTAGAAATTTAGTACTTATCAAAAGTATTTAGTACTTTTTGATGTGTAGAAATACGACTTGCCACACGATTGAGGGTAACAAAAACTTTTAAGTTGTACTTTGTTTGACCTAACACAGTTATTACTAAATCCAAATGTTCTTCAAGCTAATGCTTTACATGAATAAAATATACAACTATACATATTATATATAACATATACGTATGTATATATTCTACTTGTACATTTCTTTTAAAAATAACCTAGAAGTCCATAAATTTCTTTACATATTCAAATAACAGCGTCAATAATCCACGCCACTCAATGCTGAATGCCAGCATTTTCAATATCACTTGGCATTTCAACGACCAGTTATTAAAACACCCCCGTACAGTTTAAGCTAAACTAACTCAGAAGGGCTAGAAGAGGGTACAGTGGATCATCTTATAATGGTCGGTCGTGATACTAGCTCTATTGTTGTCAAGACTTATTGGCAGCAGTGTGATAAACCCCTTACGATACCTCTAAATAATGGGAATAGTTTGACTTGTGATAGAATTCAATAAATTAAAGAAGAAGTGGATCGAAGGAAAGCTTTCACATGTTAAGTTAAGCTTAAAAATTTACTGTAATTTAAATGTAAAGCGTTTGATTGTGTACGTTTAGGTCGTGGGTTTGATTCACTTAGAAAAATATGTATTAAAAAAGCTTAATTTTTAACAATGTAAAATTTTAACTGTACAGTATATGAGATATTGTTGTAAGTGGTTAATACTTGAATATGATGGCCACGTGAACATAATTCGGTTTGTGTATGTATGCTTGTATGTGTGTGCGCAATTTCTTGGAAACTATATCGGATCGAGATAAACCTTTTTTTTAAATTTAAATCAAAGAAATGGCGTATGTCAGATAAAAGAAAAGTTAATTATATTTTATATATTGATTATTCACTCGTTCCTGGAGGGTACATGTACTTAAAGTTAATATAAAAATAAATGATTAAAACCCATTCTGCATAGCTAACCTTATTAGTTGACAGCTGCTTAAATTCGGTTTATTGTTTTTAATTATTGTTCTCCAGCTTCTCCGGATTCCGCTATCGAACAAAATATTTTAATAGGTTGAAAATGTAGAAGAGATGCTTATTTCTTATTCTATCTTTCTAGCAACGTGTTAAAATAAAAGTAACTTGTGTATTAAAAATATGAATAGCTATACAAAATTTTGCAGTTAGTTCTGGGTAACGTCTTAGATACTATCTCCGTTTCTTGGTATGAGAAATGGTGTAGAAGATATGTAGTGAGTTCTCTTAAAATGGCTCTAGTTTTAATAAAATAAATTTTACGTTTGTATGTTTGTTTCTTGTAAATAACTAAATAATAAGTCCCCAGAAAATGCTATTATTATGCTACTTGCGAGTTCAAAGTCCTCGTAGATTTATAAATGTTTCTATTTTTTACACTTAATCCTATATTCAATTTCGTCAAGAATTTCGATTCAATATAAACAGTGTCTTAAATTAACAAAAACTAATTAAAAATAATATATATTATATATATATATATATATATATATATATATATATATATATATATATATATATATATATATATATATATATATATATATGAACTCTCAGATTGAATACTATAGAACTCCTTATGAGGCAACATTAAAACGGCATCCGTATGTGTCCCTGCAAATAGCTCACATTAGTAGCACAAAAGAGGTTTTATTAGTACCAATTGTGGTATTGGTACGACCACTTAAAATTGAAATTCAATGCTAAAATATAATGCAAGAGGCGCTCAGAATAGGGCTTTATTAAGTCAAAATCGCAATACAATACTGTATTCTAAATCGCTTTATACTCGTACATGTTCTTGGTACGTGGATCAAATTCTCAAAATGGATCCTTTGTATACTATCGTTTCTCTAAATGTTGTTAAACAGACATGTCTGTCTGTCTGTCATATGATTTATTCATCAAATGCTAATATTAAAACGTATACGTGTAGTTTCTACTGACTTTTGACTTGATTGACGTATGTAGTTCCTGATCCAAAAATGTAAATCTCGTACTTACCTGTAAAACATAGAAATCATTAAATATAATATAAGTCAATATGGATTTGTTTTATATTGATGTACAGTATAAATCATGAAAAAGAATTAGAAGAAGTAAATTATGTTTTTTTATTATATATTTGTATATTGAATTGAAGTTGGCCATATACATCAAAACACAAAGTCGCACTTACTCAAGCTACTACTAGAGAATTAATTTTTCCTTTGAATTGGATTAGAACTTGAAACCATGGCGCCATATACATGCACGTGAACTGGGTCACAATGGCGCCAATAAAAATCAAAGAATTTCACAAATCAAGTAGATATTAGTAGTACTTTTCTATATACAAGGTAATAAAAAGAAACTCTCAGACCGTTTAATATAGTCAATGGGTGGCATTTCAATAGCTGGACCCACATTACAGATACATAAAATAAAAGAACACGCGATTCGACAAAAGCTTAGCTTCTGATTGTAACAGCCACACAATTTTATCCTCTACGGTGTCGAGATAACCATCAAATTTGTGAAAATCCCGTCTTAGTATACTAGGTGCGCTAAGAAATCAATTCGAGGTTGTATTTAAGATTCACATCTCGTAATAGTGTTGGACGAAGAGAGTGTGCCGCAAGGTGCATTGCTGGGACCACTAATAGTATTGTTTGGAAACGTTCTGCTCGTAGGAAAGCACATTATACGGTACTGATTCAGCGGATGGATAAGTTTCTGCATGAATTCAATTACAATGGGGTCACTGACCCTAGTTGCAACTGACACGACCGTTGCCAATCGGCAAATTTTGTATTTTAAGAAACTTTTGTATTTATATTACATACTTATATATAATTATCATAAAAAAATGTGTACATAAAATAAATGTATATATAATTATATTATTATACAAAACAAAAATGAAAAAAGAGTTCTCTCCGGCGGGGAATCGAACCCCGGTCTCCCGCGTGACAGGCGGGGATACTTACCACTATACTACCGAAGATGTGAGAGTATTGTCGAAATTATTATTCATTACGATAAGGATCTATAACGTTATCTATAATGTCATTTCTTAATATAAAACCATTGTATAATCTATTAAAGATCTATATTTAATACTTTTTAATATAATATGTTATTAAATTACATTTTTCATTTTGTGATAAGAAAATGATTATAATAAAAATAAACAAATTTCAGTAAGATAATATTATAACTTCGACTTATCTACATTATTAATTTTCCATAATAATATAAAATTATATTGTTTTTATTTGCATAAAACATATTTAATTGTATCGTAATTAATATATTTATTTTTGTTATAAAATACGCGATGGTCGTAGGTTCGATATTAGCTCAGCGATTTTACATTTTTATGCAAGAAGAAATAGAATTATTCCATTGCATTACACATTGGCTATACATAAATACGCGGGAGATGAATGAAGTGGAATAAAAAATACGAATCTCCTAGCTCGATATGGAAGATTCTTACTAGTTATATATATATATATATAGATATATATATATATATATATATATATATATATATATATATATATATATTATATATATATATATATATATATATATATATATATATATATATATATATATATATATAAGAATTATTTCATTTTCTTCGCTCTGGTAACAAGGCAAAGCGCGGCGTTGAGTTCCGCCACTCAACACGCAATGCCTCGAAAGGTGGAAAATGGGGAACAGAGTGTCTTAATACTAAATTCCTTCAACTCATCGTCTGCCTACCTTGCTATTAAAATACTTTGCTTTATTTTATTATGTAAAAAATTTATTAAAAATTAATATGTAATAAATATATCATTCATAATTTATGATAATTTCTGAACTAGCAGTACAATACAAATACTATATAAGATTTATTTTTATTTTTGTTTTCATCCTGTATCCTGCAGGATAGCCAGAGACATCTTAGTGTTAAGACATTTTGACAGGTTCGAGATATTATATAGTGACCGAACTCAATGCTGTTTCCAACCAGAGAAAGGAAAAGATAAAAAAAAACAATCCCCCAAATGGGATCCAAACCCACCACAATCACGACAGTACTGCTGCGACTGATAAAGTAATCGTAGCTGATAACAATTTTTTTTATTAATATACATATATAGCGGACAGTGCAGGCAGGCTAACATAATATGAAGACAGGTAGCTAAATTTAAATATAAATATCAAGAACATCATCCATTTAAATACATCGCCCTACATTTTGTATACAGAATACATTAAGTAATTTAAAATTTCCAAACCTGATAACGCGGAAGCGATGTGATGTGCCCGCAAGACTTTAATTTGTAAAACATTAAAATGAAACAGTTACTTCAAATTCCAATACCGGTCGGATGAAAGTTTCCGCTTTTAAGTAAGATACTTTAAATACTTAATATTACTTACGTACCTATCTACTACTGGGCGAGAATAAACTGTAAATTGTTTTTTTTTTTTTTATTTCTTAAAAAAATTAATAAACGATGTTGTTTACGTTATACGGTGTTTATTTATAAAAAGAAAGAGATATATATACATGCCACTACTCGCATATAACAGTATGGACAGAGGAACATAGTGTTAAGACACTCCGGTCTAATTTCCTTCCTTTGCGTGAGAGACTTTGCGTGTTGATTGTCAGAACTTAACGCCGCGCTAAGTTCATTTTAAAATAATAATAAGATGCTTATTTAACAATATATTGGGAGAAGAAAACGGAGAACAGTGTGTTTCGACGGTAAGTTCTCTCCGCCTAACCTGTTATACGCAAAATAGCGTATATTAGCGTATATTAATATATTTTACCAGTATAATTACAGCCTTCTACGCGGTCCGACCGCATACACAACACATGCATTCGAGGTAGCCTCGGGGTCCGTGACGTAGCGGATAAGCTCCAAGAGCGTCGCCTGAAATGGTATGGCCATGTAATGCGCCGACCTGAGAACTATGTCGGAAGGAAGTTCCTTAACATGCCTGTCCCTGGAGTTAGATCACCCGGACGCCCAAGGAAGCGATAGCTGGATGTCGAGACGCAGTACATGAGAGCAATAGATTGTCCACTGAGGATATTAAAGACCGAGCAAAGTGGAGTAAGCTTAGTCGGAAGCAGACCCTGGCAAACGAGGCCGGGACTAATGGCTGGCAGAAGAAGAAGATATAATAGCTTATTCCATAGTAACTATACCTAACGATAAATCTTAAAACACTAAATATTCATGAGTGCACATCGAACTGGCTAATATACATGTAATTCATAATTCATTGGACTGCTATACAAAATCTACGTACAGACAAGTCATTATAATTTTTCTATAGAAGTTATATATATTTAAAAACTCTATTAAAGCCATCGTGGACGAAGGACAATAGTATCTGACCGGTCTCAGGATGGATCCGCAGTGTTAGGTTGCATCAAGTTACTCGCAATATATCAAAATTATATAGTAGCTGGAGAACAAGATGTCTGTATATTAATTTCTTTTTTATTTATACCGACACTTTCTGCCTAATTTTTTGAGTGCCACAACTCAAAGTATTGTTACCAAGCCCGATAAATTAAACAATATTTTACCCCCAGTGGGCATCGAATTAAATCATTTAACAGTGTATAATAAAAGCTTTCGTTTAGCTTCAAGCTTTATCCCACACAGCTGGTAGGCAGAGGGAACTTAGTGTTAAGACACTCCGTTCCACACTTTACGTTTTGGAATCGACAATCACTTATGACCCTGAGCGGGTATCGAACCCACAATCTACTCGGTTGCAATCATATGTCCACAGCACCACGATAGCTAGATTATGATTTACGTATGAAGTCCTATGAATTTAAATTAACATTGCGTATATGTATATCCTAAGGGCAATATTTTATGTTGTAATTAATATTTACTATTCATTATAATATTTTCAATAAAATGGCCACCCATTTACTTGTATTTATATATTAATACGTGAAGCAAAACCTTTGGACCCGTTTTTACGAAAATTGTGCGGACGGAGGAGTATGAAATTTGGCACACTTATGATTTATGTGTGTGTGTAGGAGAAGTGCAGAACGCTAATATTTTTCAATAATAATGCTTATAAAATACAATAAATCAATAAATAAAACATTACACACACACTACCATATGTTTTACAATATAACTTTTGTTTAATGTGACATGCACGTTGCTATGGCAACGCAAGCTTCCATAGTCAGCGACTCGTCTAGTATTAATAAAAAATAAATTTGATATAAATATATTTCTCCATTTTTTCATTCATCATATTAATGAGACTTTAGTTAGTAGAGAGAATAGAGAGAGATTCACCATCACTTCTCATACTTTATATTGAACTATTTTCAAGACAATGCCATTGTAGTGTTGTAACTTCACGCCGCCTTTGAAAGCTTTCGTCCAAGGAAGCAAGAGTCATTCGTAGATGGAATCGAATCCACGACAATTGGACTTATTTAAATTAATATAATATTTGTACATTAATAAAATAACCTTTTATCTGGTTTTAATAACTACTTTGAATATAATATTCATAAATAAAAAAAAAACCAAATAAAATGAATAAATAAAACAAGCAACACAAGAACAGTAAACGAATAAATAAACAATTATTACCATTTTTTGCTTAAACAACTGTTATTTTTGTATGAATTATATTTTTATCTCCTCCATACATAAATTATTTGTTGATGACACAACGTTTTTTATTTTAACTGCAGCGGTCAGTGGATCGGAACGCCATGCATATTATTGATAGATTATTTTGGCTATTGACCTCTTTTGTTATATATATATATATATATATATATATATATATATATATATAGTATATAGATATATATATATATATATATATTATATATATATATATATATATTATATATATATATAGATATATATATATATATATATATAATATAGATAGATATATAATATATATATAGATATATATTATATATATTATATATATATATATAATATATAATTATTATAGTAAATGATTTGTCAGTTTATGGGACGAAGCTAAACTTATTGTATACACAATTGCCTAGTAAGTAAAACAGAGCTATATTATAAAGAGCTAAAGTGATCAAATCAATATTAAAAAATATTAGTAATGCTACATATTACCAAAATCTATTAAACTATTATATTGATACTGTATAGTAATAATAATAATAATAATAATATAGTGCCAATAGCAGGAACAACCAATCCACAGCAAGAATAGTACCCAATACCCTACACAATAGTTTAGATATATTAAAAATTCCCCATACGATTATTAACACTATGCAAAAAACAAAACACTTGTCGCATAACTCGTAAATTATTATTAACATCATCTGTAAACTCAATTGCCTTTATACTTAGAAAGGGAGATCTCTAGAAGTAGTTAAATAAATAATAATAATATAATAATGTAGAACAATAATAGATCTGTAAAATATAACATATATTGAAATAACGCTATAGCAAATGTTACTAATTGATGTAAATTTTCCGGTGTCAAATAAAAATTCAGTATATGGAACATCTGATGTAGAATTCAATGAGCTTGAATACCAAATGCTAGATATAAAGTCAACTAGCTATCTATAAACTTACTTATCTTAAGTCTATCTTCTACTATCTTGTACTATTTTTTTTATCTTGAAATAAAGTTTTCTTAATTTTATATGGCACAGAAAAAAAACACACAAAAATTATTGACAAAAAATGACGGTATAGCTCAAAGTAAAACATAAATGTAATCATTTAAATGTACGTGTTCAAAATCATAATATGGTGTAGCTATTACGACCATATAAATAAATGAAGTGAACTGGTTCCAACATATCGCTTCCGGTCCTTAATGTAGATGTTCAGTTAGACATAAGCAAAGTTATTATACAACTTTTATTTAATTATTTATTATACTGATGGCGTACATCGTAGGTGTAAAATTGATTAAATTAAATTAAATGAACTGATACTGAATAAAGTGATTTTATATATATATATATATATATATATATATATATATATATATATATATATATATATATATATATATATATATATATATATATATATATATATATATATATATATATATATATATATATATATATATAAATATATATATATATATATATGTATTTATATATAACAGGGTACATAATAATAGGGTTTTGAGTGGAAATCCCTACCGATTGAATCCCAAACTCCAGAAGGTGAATCGGTAGGCCAAAACAGAGATGGCCGGATCAGTTTTACCAGTACAAACCTGACTGGACCAAAATAGCGCAAACCAGGGAAGAGTGGAAAAACTGGAGAGAGGCCTTTGCCCAACAATGGGACTGTTCAGGCTAATATAAAGTATAATAATAACAGGGATTACCCTGTTAAACCCAGAAAAAGTAGTGTCAAGACACTACATCCACCGCTTTTCACTAGAATTTGAGACATTAAATGTTCAGTAGCGGAACTCAAAGCTTTACTTATCTATCAGTTTGTTTTTAAAATAGATTTTGGCCATGTAATTTAAAACTTCTATTGAAAATCTTTACAATTTACTTTATAATATATTTACTAGGGATGTGACGGAGCTTTCGAAATAAAATACTAACCGTATCCGAACCCGGTACCTACAACATCATCACCAACATCCGTATCTTAGCTTAGGCTCCTGTCATTCATAATTACTAGATTTTTTGTAATTTACTGTGTGGATCATAGATCATATGATCACTAGATTATAAGACTTTGAACGCATGTAAACATGTTATTTGTGAGAGAGAATAAAAGCTTTTCATATATTTTTTTTATATACCAAAGTTTCGTATATTATCGGATATGGGCAAATAATAAACTTTTATTGTTTGTTTTAACCAGCTGAATTAACACACTAATATTACAACGCGTCTTACTGAGGAGTTGAGGTGGTGAGTTGGAGTGACGCGTCTCACTGAGAGAAGATCTCTTGCTTCTCCTTTTATATCCTCAAAATATATCATTCTTAACCGAAACTATTCAAAATTAACGTATAATCCAAAAAAAAAAAATCTATAACCGTAACCGAAATCGATAAAGCATTCGTTATATACATGTTTGAATCCAAAATACAGATATACCGCACTATCTAGAATTTATTATAACCAACGCCTATAGCTTTTAGAAATCCTATGCATAAAATAATTAAAAAATTGAAGTTGAAAAAAATAACATACATATATATATATATATATATATATATATATATATATATATATATATATATATATATATATTATATATATATATATATATATATATATATATATATATATATATATATATATATATATATATATTAATATATATATATATATAGTATATATATATATATATATATATATATATATTATATATATATATATATAATATATCTCTAACTTTAATGATCACAAACCGAAAATTCAACAAAAAAAAAAAAAAAAGAAAGCCATAAACAAAAGTATCTAATTTCTATATAAACAACAGAAAACAAAAACATACATATAAATAGAAATACAAAATTTAATATCATTTTTAATTACACGCGGTTCACTTCCAGCGTAGCAGTTGCCGGCGGAATGAATGGACGACCTTAATAAAGGTATATCGGGGTCGTCGCACCGATTGGAACTTGTTAAGAATTAATTTATATACTTATTCATACAATTGGTGTGATTCAGTAATCAATAGGTTATTGTGCATGCCAGTTGACATGTTGTGGTATGCGGGACGGGAGAGAGCTTAGTGATACATCACTACGTTTACCAGATTTTACCTTTTTGGAAGGAAAATGGATTTTTTTTGTTTGTTTTTTTATAATCACTAAGGGACACCGCATGGTTGGTGTCATCTACGTTTTGTTAAAATTGTCTTAATTATTTGCTTATTTATAACTATTTAAGAATATTCATATACAATGTTTAGTACAGTATTTCCGAGATATAACAGTATATCAGAGGACCATCTTGGCGCAGAGGCACAGCGTCTGCCTGCAAATGCGACGGTTTGTGGGTTCGATTCCCACTTGGGGAGAATGAATTCTTTCTTTTCGCTCTGGCAACCCCCACTCAATACGCAATGATCCGAAAAACGGAATGTGGGGAACGGAGTGTCTTAACACTATGCCCTTTTAAGTAAATCACAGTTAAGAAAGAGAAACGCATAATTTTTTGTGGGCAATAAAAATATCAGGATTTAAAGAGACACATGTACGATAATAATAACTTCTCTTACCATATCTAAACCAAAATTAGTGATAAGCTTCTCTCTCTTTCTTGAACACTTAAAGAATTCGGTCGCTTAATAAAAACGAAAAAACTTAAAAAGTTGAAATCAAACCCATTGACGTATTATAGAGTATTAATATTAATTTATTATACAATTTTACGGTACATTTTGTCTTTATTTGCGAACAAACACTAAATTAGCTAAACAGCTACTTAAATTCTCACGAAATTGATAATTTTGTGAATTTATTTTTAAACGTCGATTAATTTGCTTGTTTATGGGTGAGTTTATAATTATTTCCTTTGGAACTGGTTCTTTTAGAGCTTTTTTTTTGTATTAAGTACAGCATCAGAAGTTAATTCATATAGCAAGAGTTAAGGGTTGAAACCTAGTGTTGAGATACTCTCCATCTTCTGCCCAATTTTCGAGATATTACATTTTGAGTGACGGAGCTCAACGCGGCGCTATGTTTTCTTACCGGAGCAAGGAAAATAAAAATTAAAAAAATAAGATTAAAAATAATTCATTCTCCCCCAATGGGAATCAAACCTGCAACCGTCGCGTTTATACGCAGACTTTAATACGGTATTTATGATTTTTTTTATATATTATGTTAGTTTCAAGTAACGGTCACTTGAAACTAACATAATATATAAAAAAATTAAGTTATATATTAAGTTATTTATAAAAGTTATATATTATGTTAGTTTCAAGTGACCGTTACAGATCTCCATAACATATGTTATTTCTATTATAAATAACTTATATTTAGGCAAATTACCAAAATGTCGTTTTAAATAATCTCGATTCATTACATTTCGAGCTTAGAGACAGACCATCGTGGCAGCCACTCAACACACAGTGTCTCGGAAGGCAGGAAACAGGGTACGTAGTGTCTAGCTACCTTGGGAACACTGGGTTCCCTCAGCCTGTCCTGCTTTATGGGGGATATAGCGTGAAGCTACAAAATACAACTGAATCTATGACCATATCTTGCAAAAGCCATGTCATATTGTTGTTAATGTACACGACAGTAACATTTATTTTTAAATATCTTCAGCATTATACATGTAATACTTTTATATTTTAAATTATATAAGTTTCAGTATTAATTCCCCAAATATTGATGAAACTAAGAACATGAAAAGCTTAATTTACATAAAAAACTATTAATCAATAACCTTGTATAAAAAAAAGGTATCGAAAAAATTGAAATAAATATATAGAATTACCTCACTATTCTCTATTTTGATTAAAAAAAATCCATCAACACTGAACCAGCTGTGTACAAATAAATAAAATTAGAGAACTTGTTAAAAAAAGTTCGGCAAAAACCGTTAACCGTTATACGGCGGGCGTCGAAAGTAAAATTTAAATTGAATCAGTATTCGCAACTGAATGTTGATTAATGATGATCACGAATAACACAGAAGGTATTAACATCCTGTTATACTTCACATAAAAGCTTTGTAAGCTCATTTAAAAAATAACTCAAAGCTAACTTAATTAGGCAATAATTATATTTAATACTAAATCATTTAAAGAAGAATATATATCTGGTAAGAAGATAGAGCAGCGTTGAGTTCCGCCACTTAAAAATCAATGTCTCGAATGTTGGGCGAAATATCTTAACACTAGGTTCCATCTGCCTACTCTCTCTGCTGTATCCAAAAGAAAAAGCAAAAACCCAAATGATTTTTAATCATATCATGAAATAGCCAGAATAAAAACAATCAAACAAGACTGAAATATATTTCTAGACATATCTTCAGACCAGTCGATTAGTCAGTTCATCTCAACACCATATATGGTAAGGAAAGATTTCCTTTTTTATAGATCATAATAAGGATAGATCCATTACACATCATAAGGTATACAAGCTGATATTACTTGTATTGTTACAAAAAAACTGGTATAAGTAGGCGCTAGTGTAAATGTGCTCATGTCGTCTAGACTACAGTGATAAAGCTAACGGCTGCAGAGTGTTAATTTAAAGCTAGATAATCTGTAAAATTTTCTACAGTTTTATTTTAATATGGAATTTAATGTTTGGTACATTTTTTTTTGGTAAAATAAATTGGACACAGGAGGGTTAAAAATTGAATTGTAACGAATTATTTCTTTTTGATTTTACGATAGGCTTCATCTCACGTGGTTGGCAAAATATATTGAAAGACAAATACTATACAGCTCTCAATTAACATCTGGAAGGTACTCATGCTGTCTTCACAACCTGGAAGACCAGTATCATTAACATAGCATTTTTGATGGGGTTACATTTTTTTATTATTCATTCTCTAGATACGCCTACTTACGCCAAAGTATTATTTTACTGTTAAATTAAATCATTTTTTTCAATTTCATACACAACTAGTTGTAGGCCGCTTCTTCGGTTACATGGACCATGAAACTTAAAATCTCGCCTTAACCCATTCCCACACTAAATTTTATTCTTTTAAGCTCAATAGTTTCAACGGTATTGTCAATCAGTCGAACATTATATAACAAAACAGTTTAATATTTTATATTAATGTAAATTACTGCCAAAAATTATACATAAAAAATTGAACCCGTTATTTAGAGCTTATATATACATGTACTTGCACAGCGTCTGACTGTTTGTTTCAAAAAAGAAAAAGAAAAAGGCGGAAAGTGGCGAACGGATTGTCTTACTACTAGGCTCCCTCTGCGGGATACAGCGTGAAGCAAAAAGAAAGTTATAACGCTATCTTTATTCTGAACCCATATACATGCAGATAAGTAGTATTTTTTATTATTACTTTGTATATTAATTGCGTAAACTTTGATTTAAACGAGATATATTCAGCGGCCAATGACCAGAGAATCGTCTTATTATTCCATTTTTGGTATGTTGCTAATTTTGGTAACTACGTGGGTGTTAATTTCATTTTTTTGGATCCTACATCCAAGATACTATTATATAAGATTGGGGGAAGAGAGATTTATGAGCGCAAAAAGATGAATATAAATTATTTTTTAATCACAATGTATTTGTAGCTCATTAAGGGATTGGTGTAAATTTGACTCTATATCAGGTAAAAATACAATTGATATGGGTCAGTTTATTACCTAGCACAAAGTAAAGAAATTAATTTTAAAATACATTATCTTAATTCTTGGCAAATTTCATATTTGTAGGTCAATGGAAAGTACCCTATAAGTGTATGTATCACAGGATACACTTTGATTGCGTTGACGTAGATTTTTTTCTATTCATTCTTAATTTCTTTTACATTAGGCAGAGAATAAAGAGATTGTAATACAAGCTTCACGCCTTTTCCCGCACATAGCAGGATAAGGGGATCTAGTGATAACATCGTTCCCCACTGTGCTATGCGATCCTAATCAACAAAATGTTACAGACAAATATCTAAGTACTATGTAATGCCTCTAAAATTGACAGCATGTCTAAGGTAGAAAACGGTAAAATAAAATTAGTGAGAATACTTAAAATTTACTTTAAATCATTATATATTCTAAAATGGTACTTAAATTGAAAAATGATGGAAGAAATTTTACAATATTTTTGAATACTTATTTAAATAATTAAAAACCCTATATGCATACTTTATGTATATCTTATTTTTGTTTGCATATTTGGCTATATATATATATATATATATATATATATATATATATATATATATATATATATATATATATATATATATATATATATATATATATATATATATATATATATATATATATATTCTTCCACTTAGCATTATTCCAGTCTATTCAGTCTACTCCACTTTGCACGGTCTTGAGCATCCTCAGTGGTTAGTCCATTGGCTCTCATGTCGTGCGTCACGACGTCCAGCCATCGCTTCCTTGGGCGTCCGGGGGGTCTTACTCCAGGGACAGACGTATCAAGGATTTTCTTCCGACGTAGTTCTTAGGCCGGCGCAAAACGTGGCCATACCATCTCAGACGACGCTCTTGGAGCTTATCCGCTACGTCACGGACCCCAAGACTACCTCGAATGAATGTGTTGCGTATGCGGTCAGCCCGAGTAACGCCACACATCCACCTCAGCATCTTCATCTCCGTTACGTAAAGCTCCTGAGTATGCCGAGATAAAGCTGGCCAACATTCGCTGCCGTATAGAAGAACTGGTCAGATCATGCTCTTGTATATCAGCCCCTTGAGTTTGGGCGGTATTCTGCGATCGCAGACCACACCAGTGACCTCCCGCCATTTGGCCCAAGCAGCGCTAACCCGGGCGTGGACATCGTAGTCGATGCCTCCGGACTCGTGCATAATGGATCCAAGGTACCTAAACTTCTCCGACTTAACGGCTGGCTCAGGCCCGATGTGGATGGTGCTCGAGTCTGGGTTCCCGCAAGCCATGTACTCGGTCTTTGACACATTCAGTTTAAGACCACCGTTCTCAAGCGCACCCTTCCAGGCATTCACTTTACGCTCCAGCATCAGTCGGTTCTCGTCAATGAGTACTATGTCATCGGCATACATCATCAGCCATGGAGGCTGATCCTGGATGTGAGCCGTGACAGTATCTAGCACTACATTAAACAAAAGTGGACTAAGAGCTGAGCCTTGGAACCCCTACTGTAATTGGGAAGGGCTTGGTATCGCCAACAGCGGTCCTAACTGTAGAAACAGAGTCGTTGTACATGTCTCTGATAATAGCAACATAGGATTCAGGGATCCCTTTGGATCGCAGTGCCCACCAGATACACTGATGTGGCACACAGTCAAAGGCCTTTTGCAGGTCTAAGAATGCCACATGCAGAGCTCTCCTCTTTTCCCTGTGTGCCTCCATCAAAATTCTGAGGGAAAAATGGCGTCCGTAGTGCCTGATCCTGGCTGAAATCCATATTAACAGAGACAGTACACTCTCGGCGGAGCCTGAGGGCGATCACGCGCTCGAAAAGCTTCATGGTGTGACTCATAATCTTAATGCCCCTATAACTACCGCAATCTTGAACACTGCCCTTTCCTTTGTAAATAGGGGTAATAAAACAGTGCCGCCATTGATGTGGCATCGTCCCAGTGTTCAAAATGCGGTTAAAAAGATCAGTAAGCATGAGCACACCACGAGAGCCCTATGATTTCCGATCGGGATATCATCATTGGGATATATATATATATATATATATATATATATATATATATATATATATATATATATATATATATATATCGCATGGCTAAGCCGAATCGTTTGACATCTCCGTTTGGCATCTATATTCGCCACATATACACAAACATACATACATAGACTGTTACACACATTATCCTCTTTTACGTTTCACAGTCGAGTAATAACAAGTATAACAATATGATTATTATTGCATTTTGACATTGCGGGAATTTTATTATTATTCTCGTCCTTATCCTGAAAATTAAACGGTAATATTCTTTACAATATTTAAATACTAATAAGTGTATAGAAAATTTAGTTCTGTCATCTGTGTGATAGTTAAGTTCCATTGAAATTATACATATACCTTAAAAAATAAAATCAGATTAGTTTGACTTAGCTTTCATTGTTTCTCATATATTATTGACATATATATATATATATATATATATATATATATATATTATATATATATATATATATATATATATATATATATATATATATTATATATATATATATATATATATATATATATATATATATATATATATATATATCTCATGGCTAAGCCGAATCGTTTGACATCTCCGTTTGGCATCTATATTCGCCACATATACACAAACATACATACATAGACTGTTACACACATTATCCTCTTTTACGTTTCACAGTCGAGTAATAACAAGTATAACAATATGATTATCATTGCATTTTGACAAAATTTTAAAACTTATACGAAATATACTGTTTAATATTAGCTTCTATGCACATATAGGTGTAACTTATAACATATATAAAATAAACGCATATAACATACACCGTTAGCTGATAAAAACTTTAAATCGTAGGCATTAGCATTTTGATGAGATGTGTTTTGAAATTAAGTTCATTTGGTATATACAAATGTTTCATTTTTTTTAATTCCTTATACTTCTAGAATTATTACAAGGGGTATCAAGTGTATGAAGAGGTTAATGACAGTGGACGAGGCGAAAGAGGTATGCAGGGACCGCAGCGTTTGGCGCTTCGTTCTCGCTGACTACCTCGCTAGGGATAAAGTGTGAAGATATGAATGTATGTATGTATGTATGTTTGTATGGTATGAAGTGTTGTTTGAGAATAGGTCGTCATGGTACAGTGGCACAGTATATGACTGTAGAAGCTGTGAAGCGCGACGGTTGTAGATTTGATTCGCATTCGGGAGATGAATAATTGACAAGTAAATTAAGAGTTGACAGACTAATATTTTGAAAATTGTGTTTTTTGTTTTAGTGACGTGTAAAAAATTGTATGCACTCGAAAAAACTTAGTTATTTTGAAATCCCAAACAGACACACAAAAATTTAATTTATATGTATAGCTTATAGATAACAATAATATTTGACATAAATAAATCGAACTCGCATCTCTTGCACTCAATATAAGTATTTATACAATTACTCCATAATAGCTTTAAAATATGGAAAGATGAATGAAATAGTATTTGAAATATAAATTTTATTGTTTTTCCAAATATTACAAAATATACACGTTTCTTATTAACATAACTCGTTCTAATAACCAGTTTAAACATGCCTAGGTTTATTTAAAACCATTTATAAATAATCTAACTAACAGGTAATGTGAGTGTAAAGCGAATAATTAATTAATTTAATATTTTATTATATATATATATATATATATATATATATATATATATATATATATATATATATATATATATATATATATATATATATATATATATATATATATATATATATATGTATATAGGTGTAAGCAATAATATATAAGAAACAATGAAAAGCTAAGTCAAACTTAATCTCATTTATTTTTTAAGGTATATGTATAATTTCAATGGAACTTAACTATTACACAGATGACAGAACTAAATTTTCTATACACTTATTTAGTATTTAAATATTGTAAAGAATATTACCGTTTAATTTTCCAGGATAAGGAGAGAGTAAAAATAAAATTCTCGCATATAAAGAATATTTAGTATAAAAAATCTATTCCCGGCTTTCCGCCCAACTTTTTAGACATTGTCTATTGAGAAGCGGAACTCACCGCCGCGCTATATCATATTATCAGACCGAGCAAATTTAAATTAATAATTCACTCGGGCGGGAATGGAGAGTATCTGATTGTAAACGCGCTTGTTATAGGTTCAATTCCCACTCGTGAAAATAAATTATTTTTATTAGTCCACTCCGGTGAGACAAAACAAAACGGAAAAACAAAACGGAGGACAAAACGGAGTGTTTTAACACTATTTTCTTTGTCACCGCTATTCGAGAGAAATAAGTTAAAGCTAACAACATTGGCCTACTTTTGCGTCAAACTAATGTACTCTATACAGCATGTTTAAACTGACATTTCGTACTACTTGTTAACTGTCTGACAGTTTTAGATCAAAGCAATTATCAATACCATATTGTATTTGTAACAATATAAATTTATTCTTAAACTTTCTTTATTGCGGTTTCGATTAACACTATGTATATTTATGTATGTATGTATATATATATATATATATATATATATATATATATATATATATATATATATATATATATATATATATATATATATATATATATATATATATATATATATATATATATATATTAGATAGATTTTTAAATACTTTTTAAGTAAACTAAATTTGGAACAGATTTTTTTTCTAGCTTGTCGCTGTTATTCTGGATAAAGTAGAGATAATAACTAGAGAGAAACTAGAGTCAAGAGACTCAGTTCATCGCCTTCTGTTCGAATTCGAGATATTGTTAAGTGATGCGACTAAACGCCGCGCTTTATCTGTCAGATATGAGAAAATAATTTAAATATAATACTCTGAACGGGTATCGAACCAACAACTACGTCGCTTTCACTAAGTCAATCGCTATCCCACTTAAATGGACTGATAGCTATCGATATAATTATTAAACAGTATTTTCTAGAAAGAGACTAAGAAATTATTCAAAACGATGTATGTTTGTTCCGACTTTACGCAAAAACTACTGAACGGATTTAGATGAAACTTTGCAGTAGTATAGAACTTATACATCACAATAACATATGGACTAGACGATAAATTTACCGATAAATAAATAATAGTGTAGTTCAAGCAAAATAAAGTAAAAAGTAATGAAATTAAAATAATAAAAGTAAAAAGGTCACGTCACGGGCACATGAGCACGGATGCCTTATATTATCAGTGGTATATTTTATTTACAAAAAAAACACTCTCCGTCTCAACAACAGCAAGACACTTTTTCTCCGTTTTCCGCTAAATTTCGATACATAATAATATTTCTATTTAACAATTTCGATGAAAGCTTGGGTTAGATAAAGCTTCTTAGTACAAAATTGCTGTATTTAAGCTTAATTTACAATTTGCTTCGTTTTTCTTCTTTTAATCTCTTAGCTTGGAACTGTCAGCTTTCCAGTTTTAAAGAGCAACGCACTTGACCTTCACAGTGATTCGGTCGTTCTTTAAGGCATTGAGTTACATTGAGTGTTGTGAGAAAATAATTATTTTATTAAAATAAAAAAAATATACATATAAAAAAATTGACTTTTTTTTAAATAATTAAATATAATAAGTTAAATTGTAACAGTAATTTATACACTAGAACCGCTCAAAAAGCATAGTGTTCACGTAGGAACCAGAGCTTATAGTGGAAATATCTCTCCACCGTACGTATTTATCAAAATACGCATTACTTTATAAATATTTTTTGATATTTTGATAAAACTTTCTTTAAATACTCGAGTAACGATAATATGTATGAAATAAGACCCCTAAAGTACTATTTGAACCCACTACCTATAAATAAAAATAATCAGTGACCGCATTTTGATATTAAACAACTTCGATATTCATTTATGTATTATCCTTTTGTATATTAAATAGATGACGATAGCACGATAGGGAGAGAGAAGCTAGTGTTAAGTCACTGCGTTCTCCAATCTCCGCCCATTGTGTGTTAAGAGGCGTAGCTTAACGCCGCGCTTTTAGCTTGTTACCAGAGCGAGTATGAAAATAGTTAACTTACCCGAGTAAGAATTGAACTCATAACCATCGCGTTTACGGTCAGATGGCCTCTATATATTAATCTCAAAGCTGTCATTTTTCACAGCATTCGTATAAACGATGATGAGAGGCGTTCTTTAGTTAATATTGTGCCATAACTCATGCTCTAAGCACAAACATATTTTTTCTAATACGGTCATTAAGGGCAGGCCAAATGAGGTCGAATTAAGAGAATATTTTTGATACAAGCTTTTGTCGGCAGCTATACTTCCGTTAAGCTCTTCTTGTTTGAAGCGAATAAACTTTGAGATATTCATAGATCAATAGTAGATTTAGTAAAATAAGCTTTTAATTTTATTACATAAACGTCTAAATGCTATACTACAAATTTCTTTCCTTAGTGTGGTGTACTTACAAAATAATATCAATATAAACTATATAGGTATATTTGAATAGTTAGGTTAGAACACCTACCAACTGAAGAACAAAAGCTCTACCGTCGTTCTCTATTATTTATTTTGTGAAAGTTTATAATATAACCTTTGTATTTGTAATTAAATATTTCATATTCTTAACAAAATTTTAATGAATATACTCGTATTACGCTCATTCCCGCATATAACACCGTATGTGCCTCACCTTCTGTTAAAAGACTCCATTCTCCACTCTCCGCCCTATTTACGAGATATTACAAATCAGGTGGCGGAACTCAACGCCGCGCAGTATTTACCACAGATATAATAAAATATACATATTTTTTACTCAATCGACTGTGAATTGGGAAATCAAAAGTTTCAAGCAAGCTTCATTATCCATTGAATTCTTTTATAAATAATTTTTTTAATATCAAAAACGCTTACAACGCTTGAAATATAATTGAATATTATTATTTATATTAATTTTTACATAATAAATAGAGCTCAGAATGTATACGTCGCAATAACGTGTTTTATGTATTAGATAAAAAAGGGAAGAAGTCCGTCACTTTTTGTCCATTTACTGTCAGCATTTTTATCTATACTAATATTATTAAATTGAATATTTTATTTGATAAAGCAGCCTAAGCTCACGAACAACTGGTTCCAATTTATAAAGAAAATTTATATAAGAATTTATGGTTTAAACACCTTAAAATAACTTAGGATTTTTAAATGCATATACATATTATTATAAATAACATATTAAGTCTGATAGAATGTATTGAGTAGATTAGAAACGCTTTCGACGCTTAACCTTAATAGCACAGATTATCTCTATGTATAAACTTATATGTTAATAACTTTCAACTTCACACTGTATGCTGTTTATAATAGAATAGGCGGATAAAATATAGTGACAAGACTCTCCGTTATTCATTTTCTTCGTGAATTCGAGATATTACGTGTCGAGTGACGGATCTCTACACCGTTCGGCGGTTTTACATATATCTGGTGAGGGCAGTGGAATTGAACCCACAATTATCGTACTTACAACAAGAAGGGGTGCGCGATAGCCTTGTCTTATAAAAATCGTTCGTGAATTCAAAAGTTATATATAAATTCTTAAATAAATTTTTACAAGCATTCATAAATCGTCGAACGAACAGGTCGCTACCACCTTACACCGGCTCGCAAGGCGGTTCTGCTGAGAACAGCCAGCAACAAATTTGTAATACAATTTTATTATTAATATTATACACGAATAAATCGATTATTTTTAAATATTAATGGGCATTTATTTGTTTATATATCAAGCGTTAATATTAGACACTCTTATATAAATTTCTTAATTTAATTTTAAACTGCACATACATAGCTGCTATGACAAGTTGAATATAACGCATAACTTGTTAAACGTACTTGATCGGAAACATGATTTAAATAAAAAAAAAGGCTGCCACGACGCTTTGGCTCACCGACTGACTTTAAAGACGGTTGTGGGTTCGATTTCCACTCGGGAGTTCACTCTCTTATTTGATTTCCTTTTCTCTCTCGTCTCGAAAATAGGGCGGAGAGTCACTTCCCAGTGGAGTGCATTAACACTAGGCTCACTTTACCTATACCCTGCTATATGCGGGACTAAGCTATTTATTTATATTTATTTTATAAAAAAAATTAAGATCGAGATAATATAAATTCAGTAACTTTTATTAAATAATAATAAATGTAGCGTTGAGACATTCATGTGTTAACACTTAATACCTTTTAACGATTAATTTGATATATTCTCTACTTATCTCGCCAAAAGTTGAAGATCCTAAAATAGTCACAAAGATATGGGAAACCTGTGTGACTCTTAAATACTGTCAAAGAGGCGCAGGTTCGAGTCCCGTCATGATCAAATCATACCACGTTATGTCAAAAAAAATTGAATTAATAATTTATTGCATCAAATCATGCAAATCTTTCAAAATTATAAGTAATTATTAAAGTTAAGTTCGATGCATTGCATTTTTATTACCATACAAAATGCTCACGTACTCAGTAATATCTTTTGACCATAATAAAAAATGCCCAGGCGGCAGACGGCCTAGGATATAAATTAGTTAGTTTTTTATTACCACGGTAATCAATTCTTAAGATCGTCCAGTATGCGTGGTCGATAACTGCAGTATATATTTCTATTTAATTTCAAAAGCTCTATCTTTTGTTAAAGGGATACCCAGACTTTAATTCTTTATGTTAAAATATGCTTTATTTACTAAAAATATAGATTCTAAATATAGTTCTAGATTATATTCTTAAATTAATCTTATCTTCAAAGAAATCAAGTTCCAATATACAATAAAAAAAAACTTTAAAGCTCTTACAATACCAAAATTTTCCACAGACAAAAAATCAAATATACTTTTTTAAAAAGAAAATCCCCAAAATACATAAAAAAAAAAAAAATTAACTTACTCAACTATCCAAAAACTAAACACTACACTTTATATCTATCAATAGAGTTCGTTACCGGACGCGAGTGGTCGGCACGGCGGCTCGGTTGGCACTGGACCCGAGCTGCTCTCAGTACTGACTATTATACTATTGCAGTTTCCACCGTCTCTCACTAGTGCTTTCTGGGTTAATGAGACAACTGTACGTTCTCTATGCATTTTCGCGATATATTTTTGATTTTGTATGCACTTGTGGATATATAGAGTTCGATAGTTATTATTTATTTTGTACATATAATTCAAAATTTAAAAAGGCTTAAGAGATTAGGGCTTTTTTCTAGTTCTCTAATTTTTTTAATACTATACTTATTGTTTACACATATAGCAGGGTAGACAAAGTGAACCTACAATTAGTGTTAAGAAACTCCATTTACTTTACGCCTTTCTTCTTAGTTACCAGAGCGAGAAAATTTAATAAAAAAATTCATCCTGAGTCAGAATTGAACCCACAACTGTCGCGTTTACAGTAAGACGCTGTGCTGCCGCGTTACGATGGCCCCAATAAATGAATTTTAAATTGACAATTACCAGTCCTGCAGAAACGAAATTTCTTGTCAATCTTTCTTTTTCTTTCTCTCACTTTTCTTATATATATAGATATATATATATATATATATATATATATATATATATATATATATATATATATATATATAGATATATATATATATATATATATATATTATATATATATATATATATATATATATATATATATATATATATAATATATATATTTACATATATACATTGCAAGATTTTAACGCGCGGCGTTGAGTTCCGCTACGCAATATGTAACGTTAAATAAAATTTGGGCCAAACAAGTTAAAAAACTTAAAAAAAATTTTAATTTTAAAAAAAAGGGTTTCCTTATTTTTATTTTATTGAAAATAAACCCTTAGGACCCAAATTTAAATTTTGGGAAAAAAAATTAAAATTAAAAAAATTTTTAAACGATTGTAATTGGAGACATAAAATTGCCCAAATATTTGGTTTAAAAAAAGCTCTTTTAACCCAAAAACAGTTTAAAATATAGGAATAACGCGGGAATTTAAAACCCCAAAATTTCAATCGGGGCTTTTACAAGGAATTTACGGAAGAGGAGAGGAGAGATGGAGAAGGTGAATTGTGAATAGGTTTAAGATAGACTAGCGACCCGTTTGCGGGCTTGGCCCCCGGGGTTCGATGTTTATTTTTACTCTAATATATTACAAAATTTTTTTAACTTTTTTTTTTTAAATCGATTTGGGAAAAAAAAAAAAAAGTAAAATTAAGGGAAGCTTCTTAAAACACAAAAAGTTTAAAACCCCCCATTGAAAACGGTTTTCGTTGTTTTTGAGATTGTGCAAACGCACAGCAAAAAAACCCAAAAAAAAAAAAAAAAAAACAAAAAAAAAAAAAAAAAAAAAAAAAAAAAAAAAAAAAAAAAAAAAAATTTTAAACTATATAATTATCTATATTAAAAGGTAATATAAGGGGATATAGAAATAATATTAATAATTTTTATATATATATATATTATTATATATATACTATTTAGATATTAATTTTTTATATTTTAAATATATATATTATAAAAAATAATATTATTAGATATATAATAATATAAACATATTAATTTTAGATATAAAATTATAATATTTTTTTAGATTTTCCAGTTTCCACGTTTCCCTAAAAATATAGGGAATTTTAGTTTTACGTCAGTGGTTAAGGGGTTTCAAGGTTTTGGAAAGGGGGATGTACAACAACAAACAAAAAAGGGAAACAAAAAAAATCATACATTAAAATTTTTTATTTAAAAAAAAAATTTTAAAATATCAAAAAACCCCAAAAAAAAAAGATTATTAACCTTTAAGTACTTAATTTTTAAACTAAGGGTTTTATTCCCAAAGCGGGAATCAAAAGAAAGGGTTTGGGAATTTGGAAAAACTTAATTAATCAAAGTTATTTTAATCACCCATAATGTTTTTGTGGGAAAACCCCTTTTTACCCGCTTTTTTTTGGGTTAAAAATAACCCTTTTTTGTTTTTCCCCTTTCAAAGTCTGTCATGGTAGGGAAAAAGTTTTTTTTAATTATATTAAATATATATATATTATATATTTTTAGTTTTTTTTTATATCTAAAAATATAGAAAAATTAATAAATAAAAATAAAAACCCCTTTTTATTTAGTAACAACAGGGCAAACCCCCGGCGAAAAAAGGAAAAGTGTAGAAATTTTTAAAATTCGGGGTAGGGTCCTTCTGGAGCCCCGGGTTTTCCTTAGAGATGGAATAAATAAAATTGATTTTCCTTTGTTAAAAAAATATATTTATATTATTTTAAGTTATAGTGGCACACTGTGGCAGTGTGAGTAATCTTAGAAATATTAACAATTAATTTATATTTATACATATTTATTATTTACAACGTAGGGCAATTCCATAATGTCTGTCTATGGAGTCATTCAATAATCCATTTCCACATAGTTCTTCAAGTTATTTACATTAATATTTTTAAAAGGCGATATATTATATACGTATAATATATGGAAATGGTGCTGGCGGCGCACCCCAAATAACTCAAGAGATGAGTAAAATAACTCCGTGTAAGAATTGAATTTTCCACAAAGACAGACAGACGGCGGTGTATTGCAATATCCTTACGGCAATGAATTTTCTATTTAAACGTTTTCCGGTTTGTCTGTATTATTTTGTGTGTGATTTATTTTGAACTAGCTTATAGCAACAGCTTCGCCTGCGTGAATATAGAAGTAATTAAGTATTGTTTATGACCCATGACACATTCGAGTACTTGTAAGTGACTTTGGAACAGTTAAAGTGACTGACTATATCTAATTTTTTTTTATTTCAAAATACCATAATATATTAAATATTTTATCAGTGTAATAAAATCCACAAAAAAAAATACTTTTTCATTTTGTCTGTTTCTCTGTTCTCTCTAATTTATAATCTAGTTTTATTTAAATCATTTCACTAAATTTGTTACAATATAACCGTTTTATTGAATTTGCTAAATGTAAAGTGGTCTAAAAAAGACAGATTTAGGGAAACAAGGCTTAAATAAACTGCACCATCAAGCTTGAAAGAAAATCTATATATATATATATATATATATATATATATATATATATATATATATATATATATATATATATATATATATATATATATATATATATATATATATATATATATATATATATATATATATATATATATATATATATATATGTGTGTATTTACAAATGTCCTGTAACTGGTAATCGTTAAGCCAACAGATTTAAATTCAGCTCTTTAATAGGATAATCGCGTATATTTTTGTATAAGAAACATGATATATACAAGTTTAGAGCAGTTTTATAGAAAACTATTTATAAAGTCTTTATATAAAACTATCATATCTGTGTCAACTAGCAGACGAATATAATATGATACACTAGAGGTACTTGTTGTTTTGTAGGCGAAAAAGAAGTAGCCCATAACACAACGAAACGCATGTGAATAAGAATAATAAATATGAAACTCTCTTTTCTCTGCACGATGGGATATCAAGGGAGAGCAAGAGAACCTTGGGTCAAGGCAAGACATCACGTGTTTAAAGGCTGTACTCAACGTTGCACTATATCTTTTCATAGCGTGGGATAGTTTATCCCCCCGATTGAGGATCAAATCTACAATTATCGTGTTTACAATCAGGCATTTCTCTACTGCGCCACAATGGCCTCTATATAATTATATAAATATAAATTTCTAGTATTGTAGTAGTAGTAGCACATGCTTCACAAAAAATATGAACTTGGCTGATAAAACTATTCATGATATTTCTAAAACACTTTCTTCTAGATTATGTTTAAATAAAGCGTAATATTTAACTTTTCTTGGTATCCATAGGCCTGTCACATGGAGACTCAAAGTGGGGTCCGCTAGAAATTATTTATCTTTGTGAGTTTCTCATCAATTTATTATTGCTTATTGCGTTTCTGTTGTATTCGTTTATTAGTAATAAGTTAAAAAAAAATTAAAAGTGTTTATTTTTATAGAACACTTGAAGAAGTGGAATGATATGAAATGTTTTTTTTTAAGAAACTATCTATGAGCTTCTTACTTTTCTTTTAGTTATACTGTAAATCTAATTTTCAGTACCGTTTACTTGATCAATATATACAAAATAAACATACATTATTTAAAAGATTTTTTCGGAAACTACTAATCCGATCTCCGAGATCGAGGTGTCGTTGGATAGGTCTCCTCAAGACCTATCGATCAAGGTGTGTCAAGTCCGGGTGGGGTGCGGGGGGATTTTGAAAAAGTCAAAAAACCCTATTTTTGGCACAAAATTAGGAAAATTCGCGGAAAATACGTCGCGAATTCACTCAAACCGTTTTGTACGATTGCAAACAGGTGCCCGCAACGATAGGAAAAGTTTCGCAACCGAGAGTCACAGGTTCGATTTTTAAGAATTTTTTAGAAATTTTTTCTAAGTCCAAAATATAGATTTTTAAATTATATATATATATATATATATATATATATATATATATATATATATATATATATATATATATATATATATATATATATATATATATATATATATATATATATATATATATATATATATATATATATATATATATATATATATATATATATATAGCCTATAGCCCTACCCGACAAATGGATTACAGTGGGTTATACAATACGAGCTGTATTCTGCAATGCCATTGGCGTAATCAAAATGTGAATCTTAAAGGAATTGAATCCTTTTCTTTTTTTAAAAAAAACACATGTATTATTAAAAAAAAATAATTTATTACTAGTGACCCGTTCGCGGCTTCACCCGATTTATTTACAATTTAATCTTATATAATATACATGTATTGTATATATAAATTTGAGATTTTAAACTTTCAATTCACTTTGTCTATAAAGCCTAATGAAAAATGTATGTTAACGAAAAATATAAATTTATATGCAAACATTTTATCTGACGTGGTTTATTCGTGCAAATCTCAAACCGGCGGGTATTTCGGGATAAAAAGCCTATACATTGGTATTCCGGTATAAATGCCTATAATATAATATAATTGTCTATACTGTCCCATAATATCCACTATCTTCCGGTGAAAGTCCCACAGAAGTCAGTTCAGCTGTTCCGAAGATTAAACCAGGCAAACGGAAAGACAGGCAGATATACAATATAAAAATGTTTGTTTGTGTTTAAGTAATGTGTAAATAACTATATGCACTTGAAAAACAGAAATTTTCAAATTACAAACACACAGACACAGACACATATATAGATTATAGAACTTAAAAGATCTTTGTTTTTTTTTTATTTTTGATTAATTCTGTTACCCTTGTAGGCATACGGCTAATAAGGACCAGGCCAGGTGGAGAGGGAAGAGGGTACTCTGTCCATAAAAAGTAGTACATGACTGATTTAGAGGAGTATCAGATCCTAGAGTGATCAAAAGCTTAAATAAAAAACTTGACCGGCTTGGGAGGGAAACACAACAAAAACTTGAAATTTGATGATAATATACTGATGATGATAATATAATAATTATTATTATAGTAATAAATTCATATCGAAATTGAACCTGCAATCTACGACATAGTACACAAAGCTATTATAATAAAAAGCGTTTTCGTATCCAGCTAAACGTCCTTTACCTTAATTACTTACTGTATTTTAAATGGCGGAACTCAACGCCACTCTCTGCTTTTCCCAAAAAAAGGGTAAATAAAAAAAAACTCTCCGTCCTATTGAACCGAAGCACGTTATCGCTTTATATATGGAGTATATTTTAATAATACACATAATTATGTAAAACATAAAAATACAACCGGTCGAGTCACAAAGAAAACGAACTTTCATTATTCTAACTCAGATAATGATCTAACGATCTTCACTCTCTATTTACGACAGGGACTCTCAAGTTTAATATACCTAGAAGAAAATAGTAGAGGGACGGAGAGATGAAGATACGGATATATTAAAAGCGTAAAGAATTTTGAAAGATAAAAATTGAAATATTTTTATGAAATGTGTAATATTTAGCCTAACTTGGATATCTACTTGAAAGAATTGAAATGCAAATCTTTTAAACAATGTATGTTTATTTTGTATATATTGATCAAGTAAACGGTACTGAAAATTAGATTTACAGTATAACTAAAAAAAAAGTAAGAAGCTCATAGATAGTTTCTTAAAAAAAAAACATTTCATATCATTCCACTTCTTCAAGTGTTCTATAAAAATAAACACTTTTATTTTTTTTTCACTTATTAGTAATAATCGAATACAACAGAAACGCAATAAGCAATAATAAACTGATGAGAAACTCACAAAGATAAATAATTTCTAGCGGCCCCCACTTTGAGTCTCCATGTGACAGGCCTATGGATACCAAGAAAAGTTAAATATTACGCTTTATTTAAACATAATCTAGAAGAAAGTGTTTTAGAAATATCATGAATAGTTTTATCAGCCAAGTTCATATTTTTTGTGAAGCATATGCTACTACTACTACAATACTAGAAATTTATATTTATATAATTATATTGTAAAGGCCATTGTGGCGCAGTAGAGAAATGCCTGATTGTAAACACGATAATTGTAGATTTGATCCCCAATCGGGGGGATAAACTATCCCACGCTATGAAAAGATATAGTGCAACGTTGAGTACAGCCTTTAAACACGTGATGTCATGCCTTGACCCAAGGTTCTCTTGCTCTCCCTTGATATCCCATCGTGCAGAGAAAAGAGAGTTTCATATTTATTATTCTTATTCACATGCGTTTCGTTGTGTTATGGGCTACTTCTTTTTCGCCTACAAAACAACAAGTACCTCTAGTGTATAATATTATATTCGTCTGCTAGTTGACACAGATATGATAGTTTTATATAAAGACTTTATAGATAGTTTTATATAAAACTGCTCTAAACTTGTATATATCATGTTTCTAAATTGTTTTCTTATACAAAAATATACGCGATTATCCTATTAAAGAGCTGAATTTAAATCTCCTTTTAATTTTCCATTATAAACTTACATAATTATTGAGGACCTGAGTATTCATCTTTAATTTCCAGTTAATAAGTGAGAGTAATTAAAGAACGAAGGTGTGTATATATATATATATATATATATATATATATATATATATATATATATATATATATATATATATATATATATATATATATATATATATATATATATATATATATATATATATATATATATATATATATATATATATATATTACGTTGTTCACAAAGACACGGTAAACTGATATAGATAGAATATTCTTGTTTTATATAAAAGGATACTTGTAAGATAGTCATCAAGCCATCAGAGCGGGGTTTAGGAATACATTTGCTATTCTTATAGTAAATGTGTAATTGCTCTTTTTTTTTTTTTTTTTTTTTTTTTTTATTCTGTCCAGAATATCAGGTACACTCGACGAAAATCAGCCTGTGGAACAAGCGGGTTTCAGGAAAGATTTCAGTACAATAGACCACATTCACACTATCAAACAGCTTATAGAAAAATATAATGAATACAAAAAAACTATTTACATTGCCTTCATAGACTACGCCAAGGCTTTTGATAGCCTCAGACATGATGTCGTATGGCAAAGCCTAAGAGAGCAGGGCATCCAGTACACCTACATCAACATCATCAAAAATATTTATAGTGAAAGTATAGGTAGGATACGACTGGAATCAACAGGAGATGCTTTTGCAATAAAAAGAGGTGTCAGGCAAGGTGACCCACTTTCACCAAAGCTGTTCACAGCAGTGTTAGAACAGATGTTCAAGAAGTTAGATTGGGAGCATCTAGGTCTAAACATAAATGGATCACGATTGAATCATCTTAGATTTGCGGATGACCTGGTCCTATTGGAGGAAGATCCAAAACTACTGGAGTCCATGATACAAACTCTAGCAGACAAAGTAGAGAAGTAGGCCTAGAGATAAACTCCAGCAAAACTAAGATGATGACTAATTCATTTCCCAGAGACATCACAGTAAATGGACAGACACTGGAATATGTAGAGGAATATGTATATCTTGGCCAGATAATATCACCTAATGACCAGATGTCGAAAGAAATAGAGAAAGAATTGCAACAGGGTGGAAAACATACTGGGCTTTGAAAGAAATTACAAAAAGCAAGGAAATATCCATTAGAATCAAGAAGAAGACCTTTGATACCTGTATTCTACCTGCCATTACATATGGTTGCGAAACCTGGGCTTTGACAAAACTCCATAGGGAAAAACTTGCAAGATGTCAAAGAAGTATGGAGAGAAGCATGTTAGGATTAAAACTTAAAGATAAAGTAAGAAATGCAGACATCAGGCACAAAACGAAATTAACTGATATCCTGGTCCGTATTGATCAACTTAAATGGAGGTGGACTGGACATATGCTTAGATGTAAAAAGGAGAAATGGAGCAAACAGGTGACAATCTGGTACCCGAGGGAGGGCAGTAGGGGTCGAGGTCGTAAAAAGAGAAGATGGGAGGACGACCTGAAAATCACTTTAGGTCCCCTCTGGACAAGAGTGGCGACTGACAGAAAGCAGTGGAAAGAGTTGGAGGAGGCCTTTGCCATAAGGCACACCGAACTGAGAGACTTTTTGTAGTGAAATGTAAATTTAGTTTTAAATACTTTGTTTTAAAAATGTAAAATGTCAAAAGTTCGGAAATAAAGGCTATTATTATTATTATTAATTGCTCTTTTTATTGCTTATGATGAATGAATAACTAACGTATACATTTTTATTTTCAAACTGAGCCATATATATATATATATATATATATATATATATATATATATATATATATATATATATATATATATATATATATATATATATATATATATATATATATATACACATATATATATATATACACATATATATATACAAATACTACCAATAGAACTAAATAAAACTTGTATGACACAATTACATTTTAAAATAAACGTGATGTTTTATAGAATTTCGGTATATGGACTTTTAAATACGCACCAGTAGTACCGAAGATTCTAAGGTTTTCTTTTTTAGAATATATTTATTTACATACTATTTCTTAAGTGTCTAATACAGATATAAGCTACGATGTTATTTTAATGCGGCGTGACGGCTTCCATTTCCTCTTTAGCTCAACGTTGGCTTCACTGAGCACTAGTTGAACTGGAAAATCAATCATTAATGCAATTGATAATTATCTTAGTATTTTCGATAACTATCGCCTATTACGATAAAAATATCAGTCTTTAATCCAGTTATTAGTAATTAAGGTTTTGAAATAGTGAGTTTATATATTTTCTTTACTGTTAGGGAAAACTATATGTTAAAACACTCCGTTCACCGCTTTCTTAGTATTTGTGAGGCACTCTGAGTATCACCAAAAGGACACTTACCAATTTAATAACCTAACCCTATATATAATTTTTTTTTAATATTTTTTTTTTGTGATTATACCGTACATAATATTGATTCATACCTGAACTAAATGCGTCAACAATAATTACAATTACTAAAGCACGTCATGACTGCGAAAAGATAATGCACTAAAACTATACAACAATTCTTAATATTGGACTTGGCTACCATTTTCTCATTTATGTTTTTGATCCAAATTAATTCTAGCCCAATATTTGGATTGTAAACATGTGACTTGTCATAATACCTATCGTTATTAACTTCACTTAACTGCTTAAGACCCTTCAGACGGATATGGATAGTTTACAATTATATAAATACTAGCAACGTGTCGCGACTTTTGCTTGTGTTTTGTTAAAAAATAACTATATTTACTTATATTATATTTTAATAATTTTTTCGTAACGCTCTTCAGTTTTTCTGGTAGTGATTATTGCGTTAAATAAATTAACGAAAAATAAATATATATTTACTAGCTTTAATTTAAGATAAAAAGAAAAATGAATGAAAAAATCTAGACTGTTATTTCTAAAAATGTAATTCCTAAGAGAATTCAAAAAAAAATTTTTTTTTTCACAGTAATGTATCACAGTATACGAGATATACATACATACACACATATATGCACATACATATATCCATAACATATATGCACATATATTATCACAATTTATTGTCCGTCTGTTCATCCGTTAACTGAAGTCACAGTCGACTGGCTTGCAACTTTAATTGAATTTGGCTCTGCGGCTGTATACAACTTGGGATGGCTTGTGTGTGGTTTAGTTCTACACTGTTATCAGTTACCGCGCTATGCAAACGCTTCTGTGTAATCATGTACGAAAATTGCTCTAATTTTGCTATACTAGTTGTGAATTGTGGGCTTGCTTCAGAATTTCTAAGATTATTTTAAGGGAAAATTTGAAACCCTTATACGAACACTTTGTTGTCCGTCTGTCTGTCTGTGTTCTTAAAAGACAACGTTTTGTTAAGTACTAAAATAATACAGTTATGACCTTTATTCATTGGATATATTAAAATGACTTATAGTTCTATAGTATCATCTATTTTTTAGGCCTTTATGAGGTTTTAATATAGCTCGATCTACGGCGCTTCACATCCAACCACTGCCGGCTACTTTTCGTATGTCCTCACTCCACCTAGCTGGAGAACGTCCTACACTACGCTTACCAAATCGCGGTCTCCATTCCAGAACACGTTTACTCCAGCGGTCGTCGGTTCTGTGACAAATGTGACCAGCCCACTGCCACTTCAGCTTGCTAATCCTCTGGGCTATGTAACCCAACCCTCAGAGATATTCCAACATAGCCCTCCCCATAGCACGCTGAGCGACTTTAAACTGGTGGACTAGTCACACTGTTAGTGTCCACCGTACCTTAAACGGAAAAAATAGATTCCAGGATTTTGTTGTCATTTATCGTAAAAAAGGAGCAGAAAATAGTTTCATTTTGAAAGAGACGAAGAATGGGCGGAATGCAAGATTTATAGGAATGGAAACTTAATAAGAACAAGTGAATGAAGTAGTATATCTGGGAAATATGTTAAGTAAAGATAGAAGATATGAAATGGACGTGGAAAGGCGTATTGATGCCGGTAACAGAATGAACGGTGCCTTAGCTGCATTTTTGGGACGGCGAAACGTCAGTGTAGCTGCACGGTTGGCCGTACACAGTGCGCTTCTGCTGCCAACGCTGTTACATGGCAGTGAAACGTGGGTATTACAGAAGAAGAATGAAAGAAAGATGAATGCTGTGGAGATGTGATCTCTGCATATCGTCCGAGGATATGCGAAGTCAGCTTAACTGACTGAATCCGCAAAGAAGAGATACACAGAATGGTAGGTACCAGCAAGGATGTCACGATGAGAATGAAGAAGAACGTGCTCAGGTTGTTTGGGTACGTTGAGAGAATGAGTGATGAAATTGTAAAAATATATATAAAGCAAAAGTGAGTGACAAGAGAGAGTAAGGGGAGACTTCGGTTGACCTTCGAAAACACAGTGTCGAAGATACTGGAGGAAGGTTTCGTAAAAAGCATGAGGACGCCCCGGAGAGGAAAGAGGGACCGCAGCGTTTGGCGGTCCGTTCTTTCTGACTACACCGCTAGGGATAAAGCGTGAAGATATGGTTTGGTAAATAGTTTAATTATATCTTCAACTTCCATAGTCCAAAACATTCACAATTTCACAATATCATTTTTATTTCTAACTTGCTTTTTGTAGGTCAATTACCTAATGGCAACAATTTGAACTTCAAACATCACCTCGACCTTCATGCAATTTATTCTTAGGTCAATGTTTATATAATAAATTACACTGGATTTTTTTAAACAAACAGTTATATTTGCACTATTCCAGTCTTAAGGCTTAATTATATTAAATCAATATTTGACGTGATAATGAAATTCTTATCAGTGTTAACGGGTATGTACTTGTGATAGCAGAAATAATTCTGTAGTAAGTAACAATTTCTTTTTAATATATTACAAATAAAAGTAATTTTCAAATTTCATCGCCTCGCCTTCAATTTACGGAGACAATACTTTGTCGTGATTTGTTATCGTTTATTTTTAGAAAATGTATGCAAATATTTCACGGAATGATTTACTTTAACATATTCATATTAACATTACCATAATATATAATAAGAGTAAAAAGGAAGCTGTATAAGGTAAACTAAGGTAAGGGTTAACTATCAGTGGCGAAGAGCACCATTTTCAAAAAAGGTAAGCCGGCGTCGTAGAACACATAAGAAAAGTAAATTCAATCAGTATAATACAAAAATTGAGCTTAGTATAGTTAGTAATTTATTTATTAAGATTTACAACATGTAACCCGATAGGATTCATGTTATATGGGCCCTTCACCATTGCTGTCTATCACATATGCCTGCGATGGAAGTCAGCCATATTGCTTTTGAATAAAACTTACCATTTTCTGATAATAAATGACAAGTGTGCAGGCTTAGATATCTCTCAAGGTTATTCAAATAAGGTTATTCAAATCTTAACAAGTAAAAATTTACATCTATTTGTTTGTTTGTTTGCTTAAAAGCGCTAAACTCCGTAACTTCTAGTACGATTTGAAAAATTCTTTCAGTGTCAGATAGCCCCCTTATCGAGGAAGGTATAGCCTTCCTCGATAAGGGGGGCTATATATCATCACGCTAAGACCAATAGAAGCGGAGCACAGCGGAGCGATGCGCGGAGTTAGCGGTTAAAGTTTCGGAAAAATCATGTATGACAAATGTGTATTTAAAAGTTCTAAAACAAAGTCCACGACAGCATATGTCTATCTATCTTATATAAACGAAGTCGCGGGTGAAAGATAGACCAAAGTAACTATTCCAAGCGGGCCAATTCCAACTAAAGTCGCGGGCGGAAGCTAGTAGGTTAATAATATGCTTCTGATATACCTCTAGATTCTAGAGATCAGCTGTACATTTTTTTTCTTTTTGGACGAAAAATGAGACAGACCTAGTAAAAAACACATTTTAATTTAAAAAAGACTTAAAAATAAATTACAAATATCTCAGTTCAGTTCTTTAGTTACTAATAAATTTATTTACTTTTTGTTTTAGAGCTTTAGAGAAAAAATAAATATCATATATATAAATTTCACAATTCAATTTTCCAAAATTTTTTTGTACTCGTTCTGGTAAAACAAAGCAATGCCTTATAAATGCCATAATTTCCTGACGTAAAGTTGAGAATAGAGTCTCTCGACTTCAAGTTATCTGTGCCTCCCCTGCTATGTGGAGGATACAGCGTTAGACTGAAAAAAGAACCTATCCTTCTGATCACATTACTTAGATAAAGTCTGTCTTCTTTCTTTTCTATTATATCTTCTTTAAATTCTTTTAAATTGTACTTGAATTCTCATTTGTCTTCACATTCTTAAATATTTCATCCTCAGTTTTTCCTTTAGTCTCGGGCAAGAAGAATATCACGAAGAATACAGCCGCAAAATTGACACTCCCATACAAAATGTACGGAGCGAACTCGCCGAAGGCGTTTGCTATTGTGGTGTAAGTACTTTGCGATAGGAAAGTCAAAAACCATGCGTATGTTACTACGACGCCCATCACTTTGGCTCGGATCTAAAAATGGAAATAACTTGAAGTATAGAAAAAAAATTTATATATATATATATTATATATATATATATATATATATATATATATATATATATATATATATATATATATATATATATATATATATATATATATATATATATATATATATATATATATATATATATATATATATATATATATATCTATATATATATATATATATAATATATATATATATATATATATATATATATATATATATATATATATATATATATATATATATATATATATATATATATATATCTATATATATATATATATATATATATATATATATATATATATATATATATATATATATATATATATATATATATATATATATATATATATATATATATATATATATATATATATATATATATATATATATATATATATATATATATATTATATATATATATATATACTAATATCGCAAGATATTTTAAAAGAGCTTACTTGGAAATTAAACATGTCTGTCATGACAATAAACGATAGAGGCGACACACCCCCACTGCACATAGCTACTGCTACTATGAGAGCTATTAGCGGCATCCACGCCGGTACGTTACCGTAATTCATTTGAACTATAATCATAATTGCTAAGGAGAACATAGCTAAAGCTGTGAGCGTGTATGAGACGACTAGAAGTGGCTGAAAAAAGGAATGTCTATTTATTTTGTTGCGTACGCTGTATCCCGCATATAGCAGGGTAAGCAGAGGGAGCGGTAGGCAGAGGGAACCTAGTGTTAAGACACTCCGTTCCCCGCTTTCCGCCTTTCGAGAAATTGAGTGGCAGAAGTCAACGTCACGCTGTGTCTAGCTACCAGGGCGGAGAAAGTAAAAATAAGTCGTTCTCACCGAACGGGAATGAACTCAAGCTTAAGATTTTAAATTTTAACTGTTAACATGCACTAATATATGTAATTATGTTCAAAATTGTATATGTAAACATATATTAGAATACTGCAATAATGTTATTGTATTAAGCATCATTCTCTTACTTACTAATACGCATATTATTTTATAATGTTATTAAAAAAATATACTAGAGGCTGTCGTGGGGCGGAACAGCGTCTGACTGTAAACGCGACGGTTGTAGGTTCGATTCCCACTCGGGGAGAATTAATTATTTTCATTTACCTCGCTCTAGTAATAAAACAAAGTATGGCGTTGGGTACCGCCACTCAACACGCTGTGTCGAAAGGTGGGAAGCTGGAAACGGAGTGTCTTAACACTAGGTTCCATCTGCCTACCGCTCCCTCTGCTAGCCCTGCTACATGTGGGATGCAGCGTGAAGCTAAAAAAAATACTAATAGCTACCCAACCAAATATATTTACGAATTAGCAACAAATTTTCTCACCTTTCTGCCACATCTCTCAACACAAGATGCCAAGCCTAAAGATGCGACGATCATCACAATAGGGAAGCTGAGCGACTGGACCTCAGGGCTGATGTTAAACTGGATTCCAGTAGACGCAAGCATTTTTGAAGCAAAAGTCACAATAACGAAAGACCCGTTCATTTCATAGAATGTGAATACAAACATTATAAGGATGAAGCCACGACGCCAGCAATTATTCTTCACTGAAATTAAAAAACACGTATGTAAGAATTTAAATGTAAACGTATTTTGGATTTTTGAAGAAATTGAAGAGTTTGTTACTGAAAGAAATGCTCGTAAAAATTATTTTCTTATTTAATTAAACTTTAAATAAATTTTATATAATAAACATACATATTATATATTATTACTTCCATATATATTTACTATCATATATAGATATAATTTATATATTAGCCAGTAATAACAGCGAATAACTGTAAGCACAACGGTAGTTGGGTTCATCAGCATATAATTTTAATTAAAATCAATCCTCACTGGGGGAATATTCAAATGTAATATCCCTGCTCTAACATAGCGCGGCGTTAAGTTTCGCCACACAACAATATCTCAAATTCGAACAGAAAGCGAAGAGTGAAGTGTCTTGAAATTAAGTTACTTCTGCCTAACCTAGTATCATCATTATCAGCTAGTCCTTGGCCTCTCCAATGGCACGTCATTGGAGAGGCTTATGGAACCTAGTATGTACCGATACAAATTAAAACTGTAAGAATGAACAAAATAAGCGTTACGTTAATTTTACTTACAGATGTTTATAAAAGTAATATTTGGTAGAGATTTGAAGCGAATTTCCTCGTTAATCATATTGTCGACTATTTTCTGTACAACCACATCATCCTTGTCTAGACCTCGCAAAAACGCTACTGTTTCTAAAGCTTTCTGTAAGTAGTTAATAATAAATCTTATATATATATATATATATATATATATATATATATATATATATATATATATATATATATATATATATATATATATATATATATATATATATATATATATATATATATATATATATATATATATTTATATATATATAATTTTGTTGTTTCCTTAGGTCTTAAATAACTAGAATGCGACGTTGATTACCACCAAAGAGGATTTAGTAGGTAGGCTGAGGGAACGTAGTGTTAAGGTACTCCTTTAAGGGACCTGTTGGTTGGCAGAAGTCAACGCCTCGCGTTGTCTACCAGATCCCGCAAAGTTAACAATCAGTCGCTATCCTTCTGTGCGACGATGACCTAATTTTTTCCTATATTACATAGGTATTTTAAGTATAAAGAAAGCAAATATAAAACTTACATCAGTTTTGTCTTGTTTCACCAAGTAAGCAGGAGATTCAGGAGCCTTGATCATAGCAAGAATGGTCATTATTGGTATTATCGTGACTATAATAATAACAGTCTTATAGTCCAAATACGCTCCAATTACATACATTAGAAATATTCCAGTAGTGTGCATGAGTATTGGAAACGTTCCCAGAATTCCAGTTAAATCCTCTTGGCTTATTTCTTTCACGTACATGGGGATGATATTGAAACATCCTCCAGCACCTAGACCAGCAATTACTCGTGCTACAATGAGGAGGGTGGCTGAAGACTGGAAGAGACGTATCATCCATGAAGTCTATAAAAAAACATGAACACAAAATTAAATTAATTTGTTTTTACGTAAATCTGTGGTGGCACAGCGCATCGCATCGCATATTTCTATTCTATCTGCAATTTTTTACATTTTATACTAGAGGAGTAGGCTATATACAGTATGAAGCCTAGTAAAAAACCATCGTGGCGCAGAGGTACAGCGTCTGCCTTTAAACGTTTGTGGGTTTGATTCCCACTCGGGGAGAATGAATTATTTTCATTTTCTTCCCTCTGGCAACAAAGTAAAGCGAGGCATTGAGCTCCGCCACACAACACGTAATACCTCAAAAAGCGGAAAGAGGGGAACGGAGTATCTTAACACTAGGCTCCTTCTACCTACGGCTCGGCGGGATACAGCGTGATGGTTATAAAAAATATATATATTATTCCCCTTACCATTTCTAAGAATGCAATTATAATGACACCAATCTTTCTCCCATATCGATCAGCAATATACGAGTAGATAATGACACCGAATGTGGCTGTCATGCTTAAAACACTTGCTGTCAACGAGAGTTCACCATCAGTCATTGGATATCCCACGGGAGAAGCTTCTGACTGAAGCAAGGCAGTAATGGGAGAAATCCATCCACTCTCCATTCCGTATACCAAGAGTGTGCAATTGGCTGAAAATAAAAGCATATTAAAGTCACTATGTTTAATTTTTTTTTATTAATAGAACTTTCACGCTGTATCCCGCATATAGCAGGATAGAGAGCCCTCTACCTATATAGCCTAGCGATAAGACAGGAATTGAAACCTTCGCAACAATCATCACTTCTACAGTCGAACCCTGTGCCGCTGCGCCATGACATCCTCTACAAATAGCAGGACGTTGAATTTTGCTTATTTTCTTATGAATTCTAAAATATATGTGTGGGAGAATTCTAAACATGTTAAGATCAAAAGTCGTTGTTTATTAGAAGAACTTGTTACAAGGGGTTTTTTTTCCCGATTATAATGTAGTGTAGACAAAAAAAATGTTTTGTTAACTTAAGCAATCATTGGCCTTTTCTACCTTCAGCTTTCACTCTTTTTAACGTCTAGTATACACAGCACTTTAGCATTTTTTGCTTTGAACAGAATCTAAAATAATTTTTTTCACACATTATCTCGCATAGAGCAAGATAGACAGAGGGAACCTAGTGTTAAGAAAATGAAACTGATAATTAATTCCACCACCATCGTACCTACAATCAGGCGTACCACTGTGATGTAATCGATATATATATATATATATATATATATATATATATATATATATATATATATATATATATATATATATATATATATATATATATATATATATATATATATATATATATATATATATATATATATATATATATATATATATATGTATATATATATATATATATATATATATATATATATATATATATATATATATATATATATATATATATATATATGTATGATTTAGTATATTTAATTTGTCTTTACGTACCCAATAACGCAAATATCCATTGTAAATATGTATGTCCATTTTTTTGTCTCGAAGAGTCCTTATGAAATATCATTTCTACAAATGAATAAGTTTCAACGCGTCTAACAACTACAGATGTACATATCGCACTGATATATTATCATACACAAGTATATACTATATAATAATATTTAATTGTACAAAATCTCACTCAAACAACCGTAAGCTTCGCTAATAAATCACAAAAAGCTTTATTTATTTGTACTTAAGTAGTTAAAATGACGTTAGATTTCATTTTATTTTATTATTGCGTCGTGGCTCAACGGCACAGCATCTGATTGGATACGACGGTTGTGAGTTCAATTCCTTCTCAGGGAATTTTATAAGTGTATATGATTTTCACTGTGGTAACAAGACAAAGAGCGGGGTTAAGCTTAGACACTTAACACGTAATGCTTAGAAAATTGGACATATAGTAAAGACCAGAGTCTTATCACTGGGATCCTTCTGCCTATATGCTGGAGACAGCTTAAAGCTTTTTTTTTAAATACCTACCTAAGGTATGTTTGTATTTGCATACTTGATACTATATAATAGGATTTAGCTGTATACTTCGCTTGTCTAGACAAAGTGCAGTGTTCTGCCGGCAGGCAATTGTTTGTGGAAAGTAAATTAAAAAGAAATTCTTGAGTATATTTTCATTTATGTTCACTTGAGGCGGAGCTCTGTAAACGAGAGAGTTGTGGGTTCAATTCCCACTTGAGACGATAGAGTATTTTTATTTCCTCGCTCCGGTAAGAAGGCAGCGTAGCATTTAGCTCCACCGCTCAACATGCAATGTCTTACAATTGATTGATTACATTTCGAGTTTTCTATTATTTGATATTATATTTTCAATGCACATTTTGATTGTAAACTTATACTGCTATCCGTATAGTGTAGGATAGAGTAGGCTAGCAATATAGTGTAGGATAAGGTCACCACATCTCATTTTCCCTTCCTATTCCACAAGCACCATATTCGTCATATATAATATGTGACTATATACTCAAATAGTGTATTAATAACAGAGTCCTTTTTGTTGTGAGGTCAATGCTGTTAGCCTTGACAGCGACACTGGTTGGGGAGGGAAGAGGGTACTATATCCCTGAGAAGTGGCAAGCACTATCGTGTCTGCTTGAGAGGAAACGTCGGCGGCAAGGGCGTCCCCTGCGGCCTTGACTCGAGCCTCGGCTCGCGGCCGACGAGCGGGCTGGTTAATAACAGAGTACATTGTCAACTATTATAACTTGCTATTTGTTGTATATGTTATATTAAATAAACAAAAAATTAGTCCAAAGTAAAAATGGAATTTGCTGTTATCATTCTTGGAATTCCTCTCTTAGTGCTCCCCAAGGCTCCGCCCCCCCCCTCCAAACACCCTACATGCCAAATTTCAGATTCCTATGCTGCATAATTTCAGCTGTGCGTTGTCTGTCAATGTGACAAACTGAATAACGGAAGAAGAATATATATATATATATATATATGTATATATATATATATATATATATATATATATATATATATATATATATATATATATATATATATATATATATATATATATATATATATATATATATATATATATATTATACTAGTACGCTCGCATGCTGTGATGGAAGTGAGATTTTCTGTGTTTTCCCGATTCTGATGTCAATATTTATCATTTACTGTCTTTGATTTGTTAGTTCACGTAAATAATAAATATTTTTACATAGTAGGTATAGATCTAAGCGTATTATTAATACCCAACTAATTTTAATGAGGTCTTCACTAGTATATTATTTGATTATAGTATAGTTTATGTGTACATGAGTATAGTTTATACATACGTATTGTGCATATTTAATTAGTTGTTATACGAGCGAAGCCGCGAACAGGAGACTAGTTTTGTTGATAGTTGATAGATAGTAAGTAATTGATATTAATATAGATATTAATATAGGAAAGTTGGGAAAAGCTTAAATTAATACTTAACACATTATTTACTAGAACCAGAATTGTTAAAAGAAAACAATTATGTTATTTGACATTTTATCTAAATAATTGTATGACATTTAAGATAAGTTTCTGATAAAAGAACAATCTTGACTAACACTATGCTTATTGATTCGATTTTCGAATTTATGAGTTTCTAACTTATTTAAACTATTTCACTACTTTCTTTGCTTTCCATATTTTTTCAAGATATATGGAGAGTTTTTGTATCTTAGACGTTTTTGTCAACCACTATAAAGGAAATGCGTAAAAATCGGTTTTTTTTATGAATAAATTATTAAGAGGACCATATTAAAAAATCACAACCTGTACAGTACGAGAAGATTCATCTCTGTTGAATTAATGAATTTTGTGTTCAATTTTGTCACATTAGATTAGAATCCACTACTACTGACTAGTAATTGTGGCAAAAAATAAAAAAATCCAAACTTCTTTGACAATAAAAATAAAAGATAATTACAGAACTCCACATGAAAACTGGTTTCCTTGAAAATAACAGGAGATCCCGAAATAACATAACTTGAATAAATAAAAAAACTATTATAGAATATAACTTAATACAACTTAAGTCAAACTAATTAAATGAAATAACCAATAAATATTTTAGTTTTATATTTAAAATACTTTACTTATACATTTAAATTTGCAAGTGCTTAAATACTCTACATACATTAAAATTATTTATTTACATCAATTAAATATATTAAATATTGAAATACAGTTTAAGATAATATGGAGATTGTCTTTTATATATATTAAAAGTAACTATTTTCAATAATTTCTTATATTTTATTTATATTTTGCTTTATTTGTAGCTTTATTCATTTTGCTCTTGTAAGCTCTGAAGGTATAAGGTAAGGTATATATATATATATATATATATATATATATATATATATATATATATATATATATATATATATATATATATATATATATTATATATATATATATGTGTGTGTAAATGACATTTGTAGGTTCGGAATAATAAACTAACACTATTAAATACAGATAAATATTAATCTGTATTTAATAGTGTTAGTTTTTTTTATGTTTGTTTATTTTTTAAAGATTATTACAAAAAGATAAAAAAGAAAAAAATAAAAAAATGTATACATAGCTTTAACTGGCAAAAAAAATTACGTAAATAACACTTTTTTTGAATACCTTCTAGAAATATAAGTCAATACAAAGTCTATCTTGCTTAAAAATCGAACATACAACCTCTGAGGAACGCCACCACTCCGCATATACTATCATTATAACAACTTTTATATATGTTTATTATTTTTTTCTTCGCAAAAAAATTTCTTGAATTTGTTCATTAGTTAGGCCTTTTGTTTCGGGAACTATGAAAATGCCGAATAGAGTATCAATTAAGCCAAATATGGCGAAACAGTAAAACGAGCCGTGGGCGCCGAAGAACTTCACCAGGAAAGGGAAGACGCCGATGATGAAGAAATTGAGGAACCACACCCACTCCATGAGTAAGCATCGACGCTAGGCTTTGAACCTGGTGGAAGATAGAAAGATATTTAGTTTGTTTTGAACTTAAAATATGTAATTTATTTTAACGTATTAATTAAGTCTCTTTGTAGGAAGTTTCAAGACACTCCGTTCTCCATTTTTTTTTGCCAAAGTTTAGACATAAAAAAGTCAAGCAAATTTTAGTTTATATGCTTATTTATTGGGCATAAGGATAAAAATGTATTAAAAATGTTTTATTACACATATTTTACATATTAAAAATCGGTTGCTACCGGATTTGAACCCGTACTTCTTGGAATCCATCCAGGAGCTTTATCCAATAAGGCTATAAGTCCTTATCGATATTCGAAGTTATAACTCCGGCTATCAAGCTATTAGTACGTGTGCCAAATTGGAAACAAATTAGTTTAGGAGCTTTCGCATATATATATAATATATATATATACTATATATATATATATATATATATATATATATATACTATATATATATATATATATATATATATATATATATTATATTCCGATAAAGTGGAACAAAATTCTAAATTTCCCTTCAAAATACTAAATTAAATATTATATTTTTACTATTTACTTGTGTCAATTGATGTTATCTAAAACAAACATTTGTCAAAAAATGACTGATAAGCGCGAGGTGTGCTCAACTCCTATTTATTTACATATTATTTTTATATATACTATAGAACATTTTTTAAGCTTCACGCTGTTCCGCATAGATTAGCGGGATAGGAAGGCAGAATCTAGCCTAAATTCGAATTATTGCGGGTTCAACGCCGCGCATTGTTTTACTAGAGCGAGTATTGAAATATCCTAGTGGGGTCAAACCTACAAGTATCGGTATCGGTATTAAAATCAAACGCCGCGCTGTCCGCTCTCCGCACTAACGCTATATTAAAAATTAAAAAAAAAATTGAAAAAAGAAACTGTCAAACAATACTTGACACACACAAGAATAGCACAAAAAACTATTTAAAAAAAATTGAATTTATTTTTTGGTGTCTTGGAAAAAGAAAGGATGGAAAAATATTTTACCTCTGACACGAAAGCCTCAGCTATCAAAACATAAGGCACACTTCCAGCTCCAAACATGAACGCGAAGCAGTACAATAATATGAGCACAGCAGTCACCCACGGTGGTAACAGGTTCGTATGCATCAGAACACCCATGCCCGTTAAGCATAGACCTACTGCTATGGACGATGAAATAAGTAGAATCTGAAAGAAAATAATTGTTCATTGTGAGTACTGAGTACCTCTGTACCGCTTTTGCTACCAACTTGTTTTTTCCATATATTTCCTTTTTTTTTTTTTGTTTATTTTTTTTTTATATACATACTATATACATTTATAACAGAGGGAATATAGTGTTAAAACACTCCGTTGATTATTTTTTTTTTGAAAAATTTTCGAGAATTAATTATAACATACCGCCGCATTTTGTCTTCTTGCTAGAGCGAAGATATGAAATAATTCATTCTCCTAAGTAGGAATCGAACCCACAATCGTCGCGTTTAGTCGCGTCAGGCTTTGTTGCTGCACCATGACTTATGGCTTGATTAGTGATGCTAGCTTTGACGGTTTCCAATGGTGTGGGTTCGAGTCCCGCTTCTTTAAAAGTCTAATTTAATTTATCTATCCTAAAAGAACAAGCAATAAAAGTAGTTCAAGTAAAGCTATGTTCTCTCTGCTCACTTAAGTAAAAATATACAAAAAAATGACAAGTATTTCAAAATGAACTCACCTTCCTACCAAATCTGTCAGTGAAAACAGCGCTTAAAAGACATCCAAATAGAAGTACAAGCGCAAACATTACTGAACAAAAGTGTGAAGAGAGACTTGGTGCGGCCTTCGCGAAGATATCCTTAGCGTACACTTGTACTGCCACCATTCCCATCATGACCTGGTGATAATACAATAAAAATGAAACACATTTGTTATTATTAATAATAGTAAAATCTTTTTTGGGCATTACCAGTTAAGTTTTTTTTTTAAATAATAACTATTTAAAAAAAGAACTTGGCAGAATATAAAAAAACACAAAAAGTATATCAATTAGAATGTACTATTACGAATAAACTATGATTTTTTTTGTACATATGTCTAATGCAATTAGATTAGCAAGTTTAAAAAAAATCCATACAATTTTTTTTGAGCTTTTTGTGTTTAGTTGATATTGCTTTCTTTTTTGTGTAGGCGTTCTTATTTCTCGAGAGATTAAATTTTTTAGTTTATTATGTATTTTTGTAGTATCATTGTTAAGTTTGTTTATATATACTTTGGGTTAGTCTTTTTTCTTAATATATAAGTATCTATAGCTTATCTTTATAGTAACATATCTAATATGTAACTATATTGCACTTACTGTATTAACGTTAATATATCGTTATACTTACTGTATTAACGTTAATATATCAATAATCGTTTAAGAAATTTTAATTCTTTACAAGCTTGAATAACAACAACAAATTCCTTATAAATAGATCAAATAAATACTTAAAAAAATACGCTTGTTACGTTCCCACAGTACCCGGGGATCGCTTAGCCAGATTTCGCATAACTTGTTTACTGCATTGCATCAAATCCAGGAATTGTAACAGTAAGAAATGTAAAAGGTAGAGTCGTTTCTCATCCATTGTTTTAATTCATGTTAGTTTTAATATTAAAATAATTATTCACTCTTGTTTTCTCACATCGAGCAAGTAGTCACCATTTTAGTTAAGAAATAGTATAATTTATTTTAGTAAAGATTTTTCTTTTGGATCCTACGCTGCCACCGTACTTAATTCGCGACGCGTTCCTTATGTTGAACTTGGCTAGACTACACTGCTGTGTTTACGTATCACTATCAGCTTTACCTACAGTTCCAGTATCGGATACGAGTTTGTTAACACACCATAATTTTAGTGTCCATTAGCTTTTGAGACATAATTTGTATTGATAAAACGTGACCTTTCACCTATAATTGATAAGAAAACGGAGAGCGTAGTGTCTTATCTCTATTTTATATCCAATTTCTCTGTGTAATAAAAATATTCAACAGGAGTCGTTGATGCGTGTAATATGCGTTGCCATGGCAACTTTAAGCATTGTCAAACATATGCAATACTAAAAAAATATTGACTTCCAGCACTTTTTCACCATAGAAAGTTTATAAAAGACAAATTTAATACTACTTTCTTTATATAATGTATGTTAAAAGGAGTTAAAAGTTTTTTTTACATATTAATATAAATAATAAATGTCTATTTGTAAATGTTTAATAATTTAGACACATAGTTATAGAGCAGAGTGGCGCAGTGGAAGCGTGCTGGGCCCATAACCCAGAGGTCCGTAGATCGAAACTACGCTCTGCTAAACACACTTTTTTGGTATTTTTTTTTTTATTTTAAACTCAACAATATTTTTGTTACTTATTATGTATTATATTCTTATTTATATTATTTATTCCATATCAATATAATTTTTATTAACATACAATTACTTTAATATATTATTACTAGGGAGCTCTGGAACATGAAACGTTCGGATTTATTTAATGGACAAAGAATAAGTGAGCTTTATTGGGCTTTTTTTATTCTGCCTACCTGAGGTAACATAGTACCTTAACAGCAAGCCTCCCTAGCGCATCTGTTTTCTTGTTTCTCATTTGGCTTCCTCAAAAATATATTATGTGTAACCTATATTATATATACTTCTATACTAACGGATAATCCGCAATAATTTAATGTCCGTAACCGAAACTGATATATCAATTTTTCTATATCTATATCCATGTTCAGCTTACACAGTCCATTTCAAACCTCAAGAATATAAAAAGTTCCAGAAGAACCATGTATAGAACATGTAATAATATTTCTTAAGTATAATTTTAAATGATAAAACTTTTAACATCAGCGCCATCTATCGGGGTTTTGAGTAACGAAAGATTAAAATTATCAAGTGACAGGTTTGTTAAATTATATTATGAATGCTTACTTGTAAGGACAATGTCGTTCCAACTACAAAAAAGGCACGCCGTGATGATGGAGAAAAGACTGAGGAAAAAATTAAGTGAAAATTATTATTTATAACTATAACATAAAACATAATAAAAAATTTTTTAACAACGACATCTATTGACACCTTTTAGTAACTTTTAAAATACTATTTTGAAAAATTTGAACACGTTTTTTATAAATGATTGCTATTAAATATGTATTAAATTTATTTGTTTAAATTTTAATGTCAACTAACATATGAAATTTGGTAAATAATATAAAATTTGTATTAAAAATTTGCTTAACGTATCACGCCATCTATCGTCGATTAAACAAAACTATAACAATGCTTTGTAACGATATCGTTAAAGCGTGATGTCGCTGTTGTAGTGTTAAAACAAAAATAAGTGTAATTACTTCTATAACAGTCTTGGGTTCAAATTTTACTTAATTTATTTTCCTTGATGTAAATAAATTCATGATAAAATTTTAACTTTCTTAATAACATAACTTACATAGCATTTTAAAGGACGATAGTTTCTTCGGTGGCTCCACTTCCTCGTTTTCTGATTGGAGCTTCTGTTTTTCAGCTTCTTCCTCTTTTTCAAATTTTCCATCTAAAAATTTATTATAAATATAAAAGAAATTGTAGTAAAGATTTTCAATATATTATATTTAAATGTATGTCTTTAAATGAAGAAGCAAGATATTTGATAAGTATTTTGACCATAATAGAATTAATCATAATTAATTTAATTATTTGTGTAGTATTAGATTATATAAAGATAGCCATATTGGCAACCCGAACGTATAACTGGATTCTGAAGGATAGAAATGTCTTTAAAGGCATTTAAGTCTACTTTTAAAAAGCACACAATTGTGTTTATATCCTTATTTTGTCTGACAAAGCAAAAAAATTACAGGATTTTGCCAATATTTTTTTATAAATCAGGCAGGGTAGGCAGAGGGAACTTAGTGTTAAGACACTCCGTTCCCAAGTTTCCGCGTTTCGAGCTAAGAGGACGGACCTCAATACAGCGATGTGGCTTGTTACAAGAGTAAGAAAAATGAAAATAATTTATTTATTTATTAGTAATATTATGGAAATCGAACCCATAATCGTCACGATTAGAGTAAAACACTGTGCTACGTGCTATGTAGCTTCAATATCTACTATAAAAATTGCTTTCATTAATATGGAATACAATAACCATTTAAAAACTAATAAAATTACTAATAAATCGATTTTGCCAGTCAATCATTTAAATATATAAAAAAAGACGAAATATGCTACAAATTAAATTATTAATAACGATAGCACACAGCGACGATAAGTTCCAAGTCCAGTGGACTATAATAATAGAGAAATTGGCACCTACTTCTCTTCTCTCTTCTAGTGACAGCACTTTAGTTAAAAGCGGTAAAAGCTAGGTATACTATGAGCTTACTTGCAAAATAAAAGCACAATACCTGAATCGACAGATAAAAGTTCCACCGCAGGTGTGATCTGGTGTTTCAGTCTTGAGAATTCTTCCAATACAATTTTCGATGTAACCGAAGCTCCCCTGTAATGGGCAATGGCCAGACGAGCTTCCTGTTAACATTAATATATATATATATATATATATATATATATATATATATATATATATATATATATATATATATATATAATATATATATATATATATATATATATATATATATATATATATGACATTTTTGTATTATTATTTATTCCAAAGAATAATTAAGCTTAAAATTGTATGTATGTACATATACATATATATATATATATATTTATATATTTTTGATTGTCATAATGTTTAAAGATTATTATTATTATATTCTAGCTCTTATATTCCAACTGGATTAACAGTTAAAGTTTCCTTATATATATATATATATATATATATATATATATATATATATATATATATATATATCTATATATATATATATATATATATTATATATATATATATATATATATATATATATATATATATATATATATATATATATATATGACATTTTTGTATTATTATTTATTCCAAAGAATAATTAAGCTTAAAATTGTATGTATGTACATATACATATATATATTTATATATTTTTGATTGTCATAATGTTTAAAGATTATTATCATTATATTCTAGCTCTTATATTCCAACTGGATTAACAGTTAAAGTTTCCTTTAAATTTAAAAGATCTAATTATTTGGAAATACTTACTACCTACATTTATTTTATGACGTATTTCTTACAACAATTAATTAAATTACTTCTCATATCATTGTTATTTTCTATTTCATTACCTAAAGTTACTGAACCCATAGAACCCATATATGAAAAATAACCCAAACAAAGCGGTTTACGTTTCCATAGAACAAACTCACCTCCTCTCTCTTCTGCCTCATCAAGAATACAGGACTTTCTCTAACAGTCAACATGAGGGCCATGAATCCTATGCAGCAGATCAGGTTGATCCAAATCACGTAGCGGTATGAAAAGAACCAACCCAGGATGTATGAGGCTAGGACGCCTAAGCAGTAGCAAGACAGAGGTGCTGTAAAATAAAGAAGATTATTGTAAGTGACAAATGATAGGTATTTTAATTATTTTTAAAGTGTCATTTCACACTAAGGATAAAAAAAATACAATAACAACAACAATTTGAACGCAGCATTAAAATGTATATGTTTTTGCCGGAATCTGGTGGATGAGGACGGCCCAGAACCGGTATTAATGGAGCTCAATAGGGTAGGCCTTGGTCCAGCTGGACGTCTCCCGACTGGCATCCTGATGACGATGACGATTTAAATTTGTTTTCTTTAAGTAGAAATGATAGTTAGAGAAAGCACGGAACAGGGTCATAATATTACCTACCTACCTCTGTATTTGCCGTCTGTTGTTTATTAACTTTTTGGTTTGTAATATAGAAACGTACGTTTGTTTCTGACGTCATGTCAAACTTTACAGCAATTGGCATAGACTACTCAATACAACACTACGTTCTCCACATTTTTATATATTATGTAAGGGCATATATATATATATATATATATATATATATATATATATATATATATATATATATATATATATATATATATATATATATATATATATATAAGTAAAAAAAAACACTGAAAAGTCAAATCTTACCCGAAGCTAAAGCCCCTCTAATAGATTCCTCGGCCACCTCCGACACATATATGGGAGAGTGCACCATGAAGGCGCCTCCCGACACTCCGCCTAGGAATCTCGCTATCAATATCACAATAGATGATGTTGTCAGATCTATCATTAACCAGGATATCTGTAATGAATAAAACAAGAGGTTAGTAGCAGGTTCGATTTCTTTTACGTGGATATAAATAAATGATAATTTTGTATCTTATTCATTTAATTTTATTTCATTCATCGTATTGTATTAAAACTTTGAAATATAATGGAATAACAGTGTAACTGATTTTTTTCTACTGCAACTTTTTAAAAAGTTTCTATACATGTATATATTTGATGATTGACGAAACGTGAATTTGAATATGCTGTCAATAAATTAATAAAAAGCTTAATTTTTTAAATACTATATCAGATCCAATCGGCAGATGGTTATTATCTTTCAAGACAGCTCGACTTGAAAGCTCGTCTTTCAACGTAGGTCTTCCCTACATATTTTCATTTACCTTTTCAGTATTGTTTTTTTAAATTCTTCTGCATTTTTTCCAAATAAATTCAATGGGTCCAATTCCCATCTGGGAGAATTGTTAAATTTAATTTTAATTAATTTACCCGCTCTGGTAGACATATCGCAGCGCTGAGTACCGGCACTAAGCCCACAATATCTAAACAATTTGGTGAAAAATGACAAACGGAGTGTCTTAACACTAGGTTCCCTACCTACCCCGCTAACCGTAATGCTAGTATAAAAAAACTTACCACCATCGGTATAGCTATGATAAGAGCGCCCTTCTGTCTCCCATAGACGCTGATAACCCACCCCACGATCGCACTACCCAGCATAGCTCCTAGCGGCGGTAAGCTACCTACTAAGGAGCTTTCCATATCGTTCATGGGAGACGATACCAGTGTTGTGTTCCTATCGGTATAGAGTTGTAGTGTATACGACGGCCATACGTACATGGAACCCATTAGGAGGTTCCCGACGGAACCTGAAATAAAAAGTCATTTTTTAATATACATATATATATATATATATATATATATATATATATATATATATATATATATATATATATATATTATATATATATATATATATATATATATATATATATATATATATATATATATATATATATATATATATATATATATATATATATATATATATATATATATATATTATATATATATATATATATATATATATATATATATATATATATATATATATATATATATATATATATATATATATATATATATATATATATATATATATATATATATATATATATATATATATATATACATATATATATATATACAGTAGTAAAAAAGTGTTTTACTGAATTTTGTTGTGGCCGTACAGGCACTGAAGATGCCGAACGTCCTGGACGCCCAGTTGAGGTCTCTACACTCGAAACAATCGAAAAAACTCACGATATGGTGTTGGCCGACCGAAGATTGAAAGTGCGAGAGATTGTGGAAGCCATAGGGATCTTGCATGACTCAGTGGTTTCAATTTTGAATGATCACTTGGGCATGAGAAAGCTTTCCGCAAGATGGGTGCCGCGTTTGCTCACAGTCGACCACAAACACAATCGTATAACAACTTCACAGGAAAGTTTGGCGTTGTTTAATCGCAATATGTAACCGTAGACGAAACATGGATCCATCACAACATACCAGAGACAACAAACAACAACAGTCAAAACAGTGGGTTTCCAAGGGCGCCAATGACGGTGGGTTTGTCAGCCAATAAAGTTATGGCGACTGTTTTTTGGGATGCACGCGGGATAATCCACATTGACTACCTTCAAAAGGAAAGAACAATGAATGGGGAATATTATGCCAACTTATTGGACCGATTTAATGACCATTTGAAAAAAACCGACCTCATTTGGCCAAGAAAAAAGTTCTTTTCCACCAAGACAATGCAAGGGTGCACACATGTGCAGTTGCCATGGCAAAAATCCATGAATTGGGCTATAAATTGCTCCCTCATCCGCTCTATTCTCCAGATTTGGCTCTGAGGGACTACTTCTTGTTCCCAAACCTGAAGAAATGGCTTGGTGGAAAAAGATTTGACTCTAATGATGAAGTCATCTCGCAAACAAAAGCCTATTTTGAGGACCTCGACCATTCATTTTTTTTGGAAGGGATAAAAAATTGAAGGACAAAGTGTATAGAGCTCAAGGGAGACTACGTTGAAAAATAAAATTATTTCTTTATCAAAAAAACTGTGCTTTATTCCAAAAGTCACGGACTTATTAACCCGCCATCGTATTATACCACACATTTCTCATGCCTGAGGCGAATAGTAATGTGAGTCCATCGTGGCGCAGCAGCAGAGTATGTATCACTATAAACGCGACGGTTGCGGTTCGATTCCCATGAAGAGAGAATGAATTACTTCCTATCATGTTACCAATACAAAGCGCGGCGTTGAGTTCCGCCACTCAAGACGCAGTGTCTGAAATTTTGGCAGGATATCATATAGTATCATAGAGATAGAGAGATAGAGAGAGAGAGAGAGAGAGAGAGAGAGAGAGAGAGAGAGAGAGAGAGAGAGAGAGGACAATAATCATTATAATATTATATCTACCTATAACTAAACGTAGTCGTACCGCAGTTGCACTTTGCACTGCATTTTAATTGTCGACACAGGGGAAATCTTTATAAAGTACTTGGAAAGGGCCGGGTAATGTGGGATTTTCACCCAGTAAAGCCCTGGATCTAAGGTTAAGGCCTTCACTTATAAGATTGGTAATATTAAAATATTTCTATGTAGCTCCGCTCTAGTGAAACAAAGTAATAATATGGCTCGAAATTTGTTGTATAGTGAAGAACAGAGTGTCCTAACACTCATTTCTTTCTGCTTATTCTGCTATAGATCGAAAAAAAAATAAATATAAAATATAATACTTATTTATACACATCTTTTTTTTATTCCGAGTACAAAAATCCAAAGGAAAATACCCAATTGTTAATATAACAATTGATTACTGTGCATAAATAATTAATTAAACGAGCTCGTTAAATACACCTTATCAATGACACTGCAGTGTGATATATATATATATATATATATATATATATATATATATATATATATATATATATATATATATATATATATATATATATATATATATATATATATATATATATATATATATATATAAAAGGAGATCCTTTATTTTAGTGTCCCTTGTATGTTATCAGCTCCATTCCTTTTGTTGATGTAATTGTATGCAGAGGTCAGTATATTATAATCTAGAGTATTCTAGTTGGATATGGTCTTATATAATAATATTCACTTAAAAGTTATTTTGTTGTTCTCATTGTTCTTCGAGCAATTTAAAGTCAAGATTAAAAACATATTATTAGGGAAAGTATTTATTATTATTCACTCTAAGAATATTATACGGATGTTAGTGTGTGGAGTTAAGTACTGTTGATGCTCATTCGGGAGGCTAACCACAGTTGTAAATATATTGTAAATTTACATTAAAAAGAGCAACCGTTGAGTTTCTCGCCAGCTCTTCTCAGCAGAACTGCCTCCGAGCTGGTGGTAACTTCTAGTAGGACTGACAATACCGACACTTATGTTAATTGACGATTCAAAAGTGCTTGCTATAGCCGATTTGAATAAAGAATATTTTGAATTTGATTTAGATTTTGATTGATTGGTTTTAAGTTCGATCTCCACTCGGTCAAGTGTCAGTCATACTCGCGCGCCTAGGGTCCGTACCAATTTTAGGATTTTAGATCCACGGGAAATACAACTTTCAAAGTTGACAAACTTAAATTTGCGATCGTTTGCGATCGTTTTATATAAAATGAACTACACCTATAATAATTTCTTTCTGTGACCTGTGTAGTGTTTCTGTGTGTGTACCTACAATAGTCCAACTTTCTTTGTTTTTTTTTTCCTTTGTTTCTCAATATAGAGAGAGAGAGATAAACTTCTTTATTGTATACATAAACTAATATTTCTTAAATCATGGAAAATTTCATAACTCTTAGGGTAGGTTATGTTAGACCCTATAGGTTTGGATACCCGGCAAATTTCTCGCAAAAAATTAATGTTTCGTATCTTTTAAATACGTTAACTTACGGGTTTGCCTGCACCTCTAGGGCATCCACGTATAAATACACTCATGATTGAAAATATATTTCAAATTTAATAGGAATATGTTAGTAATATATCTTTTTTATTGTGAGAGAGATCAAGAGAGAGATCTCTAATCTAGTATCAAGACATCATTCTCTGTTTTCCACCAGAACTCGAGACACTTCGTGTTGAGTGGCGGAAGCCAATCCCATACTCTATGAAGATAAACTACTACTTTATGACGGTAAAAAGTTACTAGAATGGGAAAAAAATCGAACCAACAACCATCGCTTACAGTCAGATAAAACGTGAACCACCATTTGGTTCCAACATAAAGCAATATTTCGAATTTGCTTAAAAAGTGGAAGACGTAGACGTAGTGTCTTAACACTTGTAACTCTCTGTCCATACAACTAACGCATTTAGTTGTATGGACAGAGAGTTAGCTAGCAGAGAGCTCACATAGAAAAAAAAAGAAAAGAATATTTATGAATATAATTTGTATTATATATTCTATGTATATATTATTGCTTATCACTTGACGTCTGGTTCATTGTAGTAAAGACTTTACCTAATTCTCGTATCAGATCAAATAGCCGTGTATGAATTGGTCAAATATAGAAATATTTATTTATATTTTACGCTTTATGACTAAAATTTGTTTTGGAAATTGAGTGCATGTGAATAAGTCCTTATTTTTAAGCACTATGCTTAAAAATAAGAACTTATTCACGTGGAAAGTTTGTAAGAGAAAGTATAATATATGAGAAATAACTATATATACTATATATTTGAGATTCATTAAGTTGATGTAAAATAAAAAAAAACAGCAGGCTTTTTCGCGTATAGGAGGACAGATATAAAAAATTTACGTTTTCATCCGAATATGAAGCATTAAGTGGCGGAGTTCAACGCCGTGCCTTGTCCTCTAAGAGCGGCGAGTCTTCGCTCCAGTGAAGATTGAACCGTAATACATAATTTTAGGATGAAAATTTCAGAAACAATATTATTAATATAATAATAATATAATTAATATTAATAATATATATCACTTAATTTCTTCTTCTGTCCCTCTCTTAACATTAAATTCTCTCCACCAAAGTAAAAATTAAATATATGTTACAAAACTAAACAAAAAGAATATAAAATAAGGATTTAACGAAATAAATATTTGTTTAAATTTATCATAAATATGTTTAATCTGAATATGTATCAAATATATATTTAAATAACTTAGAATACAATTTAAATAAAAAAAAAAGAAACTTAATAAACTTAAATTAACTTTAAATTTAAAATTTAAACAAAATAAATAATTAAATACATACAAGCTATACTGGTATGTGCCTGTTGCAGCTTCCCCATGTTGGCAATCCACTACTGTACGCTTCTTCAACACTGTTATCACTACGAAAACATTTAGTGAACGCGTAATTACATAGGCATTATAAATATATATATATATATATATATATATATATATATATATATATATATATATATATATATATATAGATATATATATATATATATATATATATATATATATATATATATATATATATGATATCAGATCACACGATCTCTGCCATGATGAAATTATATATAACTGAAAATCATATTATTTATTATCGTAGCCATATTTGAAGATCTCGAGATATAATACTACTATAAGATAAGTACGGAAGCAAGGAAATGTGTCAAGTGATTAAATTTATGAAACCTTTTTTAAATATTTTCGGGGACTAAACTGTGAGTGAGTCAGTGGTGAGAGAGGTAGCGACAGACCTTGGGCGACCTCCCAAAAAAAGGAGGTGGCTCCTTAGAGAGCGTGTATACCTTTCGCCTCTTCCGACATCTTATTATTCGCCCCTTGTTATTATTTTCTTAGATTTCATAAAAGTACTGAAGCATTTCATGAAATGGTTAAATTCGTGACATTCATTGATTATGCTAGTCGTAGGTAGTTAAAAACAAAAGAACGAGTGCGTTTAGTACTCGCGCACAGTAGAACTTACAAAAGTTAAGTTTGCGGCATAAGCACATTTTTTTATTGAATGGGCTACATTTTTTTTTAATTTTCGAATTTTCTTTACTTACAGTGTAAGCTCTCACTTCATGCCAAATTTCATGATTCTTGGCAATCGGGAAGTAATGCATAGATTTTGATGACGTTGCGAGCAAAAATTTGCCTCTCTCGAGTACTTGCTGGACATCACACGTTTCTGCTTAAATGAGTGCATGACAGACGGAATGCTTGACGGACAGACAGACAGACAGGCAACAAATACCCTATAAACAAGCCTTCCATTTTAAACCTTTTAATATACAGGATTAATATAGAAAATATTTAATATAAATAAACATCGTCTTTAAGTTAAAAAAAGTGTGAACGTAATATCTTGACAGATTATCAGTTTTAGTCTTGATTTATGATTGATTTGTCTAATAATAATGTATAAGTTAGATTTTTTTATTTAGCTATATATTTCGTGTAACTAAAAAAACTAAGTGGCGAATCCCTTTACCTACTTTAAATATCATATCGATTGGCAGAAATGCCAAGACTTACAGTCATCAATTACAATTTTTTTTTTAAATAATTCTTTATTTTTAAATTGAATTACACAAAGAAATAATAATTTAATAAAAATATAAAATATTGATCCAAAAGCAAAGTAATTGTATTAAAACAACATTTTTTACCTGTGGCCTTGCTCCTGTGGTCAAATATTGAGATTGTGTATGATATATTTTAAGTTTGAAGTTCCCGACTTTAGCTTGTACAAACAAACAAACTTCAAATATAACTATAAAATTTTATATTCCATTATACATTTTGAATCTTACGTTGCCAACACATCATGATATCAGGCTGAGTGAGCTGTCCAGCATCCACCAGAGAAATGAGTGTCTCAATTCTCCGCTCTATCACACCTATAGCCATCAAGCTTACAGTCAGAGGCAGTCCAGTTACTTCATAACTCGATTGGTTTATAGTATCTATAATAATATCTAATATCACAAAATATCTATATATGATAAGTAAAAATGGAAGATAAGCTGATATTTTAAGAAAAGTGATGATCTCTTCAGTTTCTATGTGATAACACCTTTTCTAGTGCCTAAGTGATAACGTGATCGATCTTCATATCTATATATATATATATATATATATATATATATATATATATATATATATATATATATATATATATATATATATATATATATATATATATATATATATATATATATATATATATATATATATTAAAAAGATGAAGTGTTTGTTCGGCTAAACAATTATCGTGGAAGCTCTCTATTTAACCCACTGTACCAGCAATCACATTATTTAGGACACTCAAATTTCGTCTTGTCCGGGTAGAGCCGCAAAAAAGCTAGTTTATAGATTTAACTCACTTAATATGAATTGAAAGAGAATATTTAAATCTAATATTCACTGAGAATCGAACCTAGGAACTTGGTCTATAGCATTTGATACTTTAGAGCCATGGTGGCATTTTAAATAATAATCGTTAAAGGCAACATAATATTATAAATATTATATTTTAATATTAATTTAGTATACTTGCTATATGAATAAATGGAATTTCGATAAAAAAAAACGGCAAATAAAGACTTAACTTCAGTAATCGCGGTGTGTTTGTCTTGTATATAAATATTACAAGAATGTGTCTAGTTACATCAGGTTATACGCTGTCTCCATTTTTTTTTCCGTTTCTTACACATTTATTTTTATTATAGAAGAAGTTGGTTAAGTGCGAGTTGAATTCACGCACCGAGGATTCCGTACCAATTTCATGCATTGTTGTCAACAGAAAGTTTAAGTTATAAAAACTTACAAGCTTAAATGTACAACACTTAAGCATTTGTAATGTTTTTTTTTATAATATACCTATAAATTTCCATTTTTTTGAGAATTTTTCCATTATTTGTAATCTAACTTATTAAACTGATTATTTAATACCTTGATAAACTTAATATTTCAACCTATAAGTTTCGAACTTTTTTTTAATGTGTTGACTTAGAAACTTGATTTTCTGTGTTCCACGGGACTATGAGCCTCCAGGTCTGCTTGACGTTATTTTAAGCTTCATTTTAAGGAAAAAGTCCTGGTACTCACAAACAAAGTGATCTTGTAACGGTTCTATTTTCTCCTTTTGGGGATACGAACCCTTAAAACACATGTAACAGTTGGCGTTGAGGCTATATTTATCATCTAAGTGAGGACTGTAACATAGCGCACGGTTGAATGGGAAGCGCCAATATGTTGAACTCATTCGGCTGCTCAGCTCAACTTTCGTCTAACGATTATGTATAAATTGTTTTTTTTATAGTAGTGACCGTTGTTATTATGAAGTGTTAAATTAACATATATATATATATATATATATATATATATATATATATATATATATATATATATATATATATATATATATATATATATTATATATATATATATAATATATATATATATATATATATATATATATATATATATATATATATATATATATATATATATATATATATATATATATATATGTAAAAATTGCTATTGCTGAATCCAGATATAAAGATCGTACCCAAGTAGAGAGAGCTTCTCAATAGCAAATAAATGGCACTAATAAACATATTTATCTACAATATTTGCCATTATAATCAAAACATGGAAACCCGAAGGATTTCTTAGTAAGCAAACATGATTGTGATATTTTATATAGAATATATTACCAGTTACAAGAGATATTCACGTACAGCATACTACTGTGTGTATGAGACACCCAAGGCCACTCCAAATATTTTTCTGGCAAAAGTTTCTGACACCGTTTTTAGGGTTCCCTACCTAAAAGGTTAAAACGGGACCTTATTACACGTAGATTTACGCAAATTTAATTTCATCTGAATTATGAACATTTGGTTTCTAAGTGTTTAAATATTTATAAAAGACACATATATATATATGTATATATATATATATATATATATATATATATATATATATATATATATATATATATATATATATATATATATATATATATATATATATATATATATATATATATATATATATATATATATATATATATATATATATGTAAATTAATAATTTTTTACATACTCTTGAATATTTCTTCAAAATCGATCAGATTATGTTTTCTTATAATTGCCACCGTATTAGGTACTGTACAAGGTATTAGATTACACTGTATAGCAATATCGCCGATACACTTACATACGTGTGCATAAAAAAATATTCATGCATTCGTGCCTCAATGACCCAGAAAAACAAAGCTGAGCTATCACTTAGAACAATTCAAATCTTGACTGTACTTTCTATGTACAAGTGTATAAAATTTAGATATTTTTTGTTTTTAATTGTGAAAAATCTATATATTCAGTTTTTAGGTTAAATATCTTAAAAAAAGCGGAACCCGTAGAAGATGATTTCTTATTATCAATCATAATCTCATATTTTTCTCCAAGGGATTGTTAGCTTGGATATTGCTAACTTCACTTCCTTTGCTCCACTCATTCGAGAGTAAAATGGTCTTGACATACGTATGGACAAACAGACAGACGAAACGAACGAATAATTTTACAAGGTTTCTGTTCTACTGAACCCTAAAAATAATAAAATTTATTCGATAATATAGTTGTTTATTGATAACAAACGTAGCTTATTATGTCTGAAGAAACAAAGAGAGCTTGTGTAATAAATAACTATATATAAATTAATTGCCTATTAATTGTAGAGTGTAAGAAACTTGCAAATAACATCAATATTTATACTTTATTATTATTTCAAAAGTCAAGGATCAAAAACGTTTTTTTTTTTTAATATATCATGGGAAAGCAATTAATTATCAAAAAATCGCCGCTTAGCATAAGCAGAATTTTTATAAACAAACAGTATATACGAATGAATCGATTTATGAAAAAGTCTAACACCCTAAAATCTTAAATACACCACACCTAAATACACCATACTTAAATATACCATAGAATCTAGAAATCTATTGCATGCAAAGTGAATAATATGTGAATATGTATAGAATTTGTTTTTGACTTTAGGTTTCTCGCAAGTGGCAAAGTAAGCAGAGAGTACATAGTGATAGGACACTCTGTTCTCCGCTCCCTGTCTGAATTCAAGACGTTGTGTATTGGTGACGTATCAACGCCACGCTTTGTCTATTTGCCTTAGCCAAGGTAAAAATTATTCATCCAAGCCGGGAGTGAAGCCCACAAGCTTCTCGTTAAAAGTTCGACATATGACATATAGAATAGTTTGTCTATCTCTGAATATAAAAAGTGCCTTTAGATGTAATAAACATTATCTTAGAGCAGAGGTTTCCGAGAAGTGGTCAATAGACGCCAAATTATATGCATGTTTTTTCTTTAATTTTTTTAATTAATTATGGAAAATTAATCCAGAGTTGTATGCCTGAAGTTAAAATAACAGTGAAAAAACCGATCACAGACCAAGTAAAAAATTCTATTCAAAAATATTCACATTTATTTTAAATTTTTTTAGTGACAAATTAAGAATAGATTGCGGAATTTCACTATTGACGTTGTTACTCAGATCCATTATGATTTATTAACTTTTTGTAGGCGATAACTAGGTGTTACAAGCTAAGATTAGTGTAGAGGGTTGAATCCTACTAATTGGAACCAATTCCATATTGACTGATTTAGTTGAAATATTGTCATTTCGATGGCTATACAGTTACATAACTTATGTTAAACATTTTTTAAGTTACTCATTTTTTTTTACCTACTGAAATTAAGTGAAGTCATATTGATATTGAAATTGACATCAAATCCCAAAAATTTGTACTACCTTTACCTAAATATTTTAAATCGAATAACTAAATAATTAACTGTAAAATAATTTCTTTTTGATTTACACAATCTTATAAATAACTAGCGAGCCGCTCCCGACTTCTTTTTTATGTAGAAACATTCCTTAAAGCAAATATTTTTTGAAAATTATATATTCACAGTTCTATCACAATATATCTTTGAAAATGTTCTGTAACCTGTCCAAGTCTTTTGATTAGGTCTGACGCTCGATATTGGTCATGAAGCTACATCACTACGGCAAAAGAAGCCGTGCACTCGATCTTCTGACTTGTTATTTAACTAACAGGGTTCAGAGGGCAGATGTGAATTGCAAGAGATCTCCTGGGTCATTAATCAGCATGGGTGTCCCACAGGGTCCTACTCTTGGTATTTTCCTCTTTTTAATAATATAGGTTTAATTGGACAATGTGTAAGCTTTTACAATATGATCCCAGATAACGTTGGAAATTGTTCTATATCACAATTTAAAATAATTACTAGAAGACATTTGCGTGTTAAAGGTTATTATCAAATTTTAATGATTTTATAAATAATTACACGTTATGGGAATAAAATACTCGCTCGAGTTCTCTAATCAGTAGTTATACATCTATAAATGACCGAATTGAAATGAAATCTTCATTCTTTTGATATTTATTTTAGTGATCCAAATCGTTTGACGATCGAACAATGAAGTATCTTCTTATTTTGGACTAGTGACCAGTTCGCGGCGTCGCTCGTTTGATATCAAACAAGCATCGGTTCTCGGATTTTCTATAATATAATATGCATGTATTGTACTTATATGCTTTTTTATGTCTTCCTTTAAAATCAATTTGTCCATAAAACATTCAATATGCAATTTTTTATCTGGGCGGTAGGTACCTACTCGCGCGTTTTCTGTATCGGTAAAACACGTTTTCTACGCATAAATCTCGTTCTTGCGGAAATTCCGGTATAAAAAATAGCCTAAGTATTGCTACACAGTCTCTTCTATAAAATCGGTTGAGCTTTTCCAGTGATTAGCACAGAGACAGGCAGAAATGATAAAAATATTGTTTTATATTTTGATGATTTTTGAAGTATTAATCCACACTAATGATAGAAACAACTAACTAGCTAATTAACGTAATAACTTGTATAAAGCATATAAGAAATTCGACGCAGTGTGAGGAAGAACGCATGGCTTAGTGGCCAGAGCGCTTGGACGGTTTCCATGAGGTGCGGGTTCGAATTCCGCTGCGTTCAAATTTTTATATGTTTTCTTTAAGTATGTTGTTTTATGTTTCAGTAACGTGTAAGTTAAGTAACGTGTTAACTATATGCACTCGAAGAACTCAGTTATTTTGAAATTACAAACAGACATTGACTTAAGATATTTAGAAATAATAATATATAGTTAGAAATCTCCACCTACCCTCCACTGACGTGAATGACAACATTATAAAACCAGGCAGCTTAGTAGCGGAGCTGCTCATTACTCGGTTAGATTTCGACAGTACGTCGTGGCCGTTGTGATTTGTATTATTTAAATAATTGTGATAATTGCTAGATAATTATTCATGTAACTACGTTTTTGAGTTATATCGGTGATTCCTTTCGGTTAGTACTAATTTATGTAAGAGTTTGATTACATAAATGTAAATAGTTGCTGGATTGTTATTCTTTTTAACACACCTGCATTTGAATCCTAAATTCAGAAGTTGGATAAAGAACGTCTTTTTCGCTCACACTTGTTTACGTATTCGATTTAAATTTAAATCACCAATCGTACATATTTACTTTTGTTTTTATATTTATATATTTGATATTTGATACATTATGTTTAACATGTCTGAACCGAGACATGATTCCCGTAACAAGTCACAACGGCCCGTTCGTGGGCCTCGGGACCGTGATAGGTCTCGTAGTGGCAATAGGTCGTATGGCCGTGATAGATCCGGTGACCGTGTTATATGTGGTGATCGTGATAAGTCACGATTAGAATTTCGGTCTCAATCACGCTCGCGCCTTGGTGGTCACTCGTGACATAGGTCTCGTTTTCACGAAACACGTTATTCGTGTGTAGATATTTCCCATAGTGATAGGATTGATTGAGATTGAGAACGTGTTTTCTTTATTGGTCTAATTTTTGCCGTGAATTTAAATCTTTGTGTCCACATTAGCTAGTAGCTATGCTAATATTTTATATGATGCGATGCAGGGTAATTCTGATAATTTTAACACTTGTGCCGAATATGCTAGGAAACAGTACGTCTTAAGATTTTCAAAGGGCTTATTGATGATTTGTGAGCATTTATTGTAATAATAGGCATTACATATCCTCAATTTAAAGCAAAGCTGCTACTAATTTTTGTTTAGGTTCAAGGTCAAGCGTGTACATAGGAAGTTAAATCCTTGTGGACCATTAACATCGAATGTATCGTTAAATACAAATGGCCCCTCAATACTTCAATGTTACAATTGTGGTCAGATAGAACATAAAAGAAATCATTGACGAAAACTCAAACTATCTAACCGTATTCCTGAGAAACCAGTGCTCGGTACAAGCGCTACAGCGGGTATTTTATGCAGCTTTTGTAAAAAGTCGGGGCGCAACGAGGCTAAAGTTTAGTTTTTGAAACGGTATAAACGTAAACTGGTGTCAAATTCCCACATTGATTCGTTACCCACAAAATACCGATTTAACAGTGGCAATTATTCAGGGAATCCATATCGATGTCTTCATTGATAGCGGTGCTTTGAGTATATGTTTGAGCTCTATATCGACTGATGTGTTGAAATATTTTGTGTGTGAAAGAGAATCGCGTTGTACTTTGAAGGATTTAAGCGACAAGATAATAGAAACGAACTCTTTGGTAACTCTTACCCTAGAATTTAATAATATTACCCCGTTATTATTGGTACCGATGTCTTAAGCCGCGACGATGAATTAACATTATTGATAAAGGCTATCAATAGTTTTGGTAATTATTTTATTTCTGGTACCGATTCCAGTATGGTAATACGTTGAAAAACGACACGCCTGTCACTTACCGAGAATTGTCACAATACGCTAGCCCGATTATACTGGTAAAGAAGGACGGAAGCGATAGGATGTGCGTGGACTATCGCGGGTTAAATAGACGTACAGTTAGGATTCAACATCCTCTTCCACGGATAGATTATTACATTGACCGGCTTGGAAATTTCAAATATTTTACATGTTTAGACATGGTTTCTGGTTTCCACCAAACACCATTCGATGGGGAGTCTATTTATTTGACCGCGTTTATTACTCCTGGGGCGCTTCGAATATCTTCGGGTTCCTTATGGGCTAACTAATTCTTGTGTGGTTTACCATAGAATTATAAATAATACGCTACGTCATAGCAATGATGCAGATTATGTTCTGGTTTATGTAAACGAAGACGAAGAGTTTATTAGCAATACGAGTTTATGACGTATAATCTCTCGAAGTAAAGTTAAACCAAGCCATTTCTTCTTGGGAAAAGCCCAATGTCCCCTTTACAGTGCGTATTGACGTACTTGGTCCTTTACCTGAATCTATTTTTATAATTATAGACTCTTACCAAGTTCTGTTTGCTGTGACCTATAAAAAAAAACCAAAATGTATTAGAGCTTAAACTAATTATCACGAATGCTCGTTAAATTTTTGGTATACCTAAACTGTTAGTTACTGTCAGAGGCCGTATGTTTGACGCTTTTTTTATTCCAACCGTTGGCCGCTTGTTTGTTCCAACCAATTTACCACGCTACTCCGAGTTTGTGAGGTGCACTATATCATTCCCGAAATGCCTAACGCTAACGGTTAAGTAGAGCGATATGTGAGAACTGTTCTCAATATGGTAAGAATTGAAGATAATCAGAGGTAAGCTGATTGGTGTGAGCAACTGTGGAGAATACAACTTGTCCTCAAATAGTGCCTAGTGATCTAGGCAGATAACTACGAGAATGTCTGCAGTTGTTGGTGGGGACGGATGCAATAACTTTTATCCGAAGCTTAGTTCACGATGTTGCTGTCGATATGGGGCAGAACCGTTAAGGGTGGAGAGAACTATGATGGTCCAGAGCTGCTGAGTTAACAAGTACATAGAGTAAGTTAGTGACTGTCGATTTGGAGAACTAGATTTGAACTTTTAGATTTAGAACTTGAATCTGGTTCGTCGTTACCTGCTGAATTCCAGGGTTCTGTAGAATTGGAATAGAAGCGGTTACACCTGACATGGTGTCCGGAAGAAAAAGGTCCGTCGGGGACGCCGGAGAGTCAGGAACGGCCGAGTTAGGAATCTCCACCTACCCTCCACTGACGTGAATGACAACATTATAAAACCAGGCAGCTTAGTAGCGGACCACTCATTAATCGTTTAGATTTCGACAGTACGTCGTGGTCGTTGTGATTTGTATTATTTAAATAATTGTGATAATTGCTAGATAATTATTCATGTAAGTACGTTTTTGAGTTATATCGGTGATTCCTTTCGGTTAGTACTAATTTATGTAAAAGTTTGATTACATAAATGTAATAGTTGCTGGATTGTTATTCTTTTAACAATCCTGCATTTGAATCCTAAATATATATATATATATATATATATATATATATATATATATATATATATATATATATATTATATATATATATATATATATCTATATATATATATATATATATATATCTATATATATATATATATATATATATATATATATACATATATATATATATATATATACTATATATATATATATATATATATATATATATATATATATATATATTATATATATATATATATATATGTATATATAGATACATAGTAATTAATGACGTGACGACGAAAACGTGATGACATACATATATTTGCACTTTTAATTTAAATGATAAGATTTCTTTCTTGAAATAATTAGTTGCTTTGTTTACTTTACGTTGATAATTTAGGAAGGCTTTAACTTTTTTCCTAAACATTTTACGTGTAACGTTCTGATAGCAGACCATTTTGTTTTACACTATTTAGTATTAACTAAAAAGAATCAGTTTTTCTGGCATAAATTCCGCTAGAACTTTAAGCGGACTAAATAAATGTATAATTTTTAAGCGGGAATTTTACACCGCGCTTAGTATTTTACCATTTGTAGAAGAAACAAGAAAATACGATTTTCTTTATACATTGCGTGTTTATTATTATTATTGAATTTTGTTTTTTATCTTCACGCTTTATCACGCAAAGTAGGATAGGCAGATAGCATCTAGTGTCAAGACACTTAGTTCTTCACGTTCTTGAGACATTGCGTAGACCAGCTGAAATCAACGATGCGTCAAAAACGCGCCGGTTAATTTCTTAATAAATAAAACATTGCCTCTATATGCAACTGAACCCAGACCCATACATTCCATTCATTTTAAAGCCATTTATTTTTTATTTTTTATTTTCAAATTACAACACAGTATATGTAATACTTGATACCCTTTTTGACTTATAATAATTTTATTTTATTATCATCAATATTAATTATAATACTATGGATATATAAAATGAATACTTACTTTATTATTTTTTTTATTGATTGTCATTTAGTACTACGCCTTATATGTGGCATATAGCAGGGTAGGCAGTGGGAACGTAGTGTTAAGACACTCCCTTCCACACTTTCCTGCATACGAAATATCGCGAGTTGACTTTCCCATTGTTGCCAAACCAAAGAAAATGAAAATAATTCATTCTCCCCTCATGGGAATCGAACACACAAACCGTCGCGTTTACAGGCAGACGCTGTGCCTCTGCGCCACGACGGCTTTTTATTCATATTTATACTTTATAATATTACTCTATAATATATATTTATATTATGTACACATACAAATAAGGTACTTATATAAGGAGGATACATCAATTGATTTATATATTTTAAAATAATTTTAAAGCTCATGCCTTTGTAATATTTAGTAAAGTGCTGAAAATTCGTACAAAAAATAGCTATATCACTATATTTGACTACGGAGAGCCATTACAAAGACAAAAGCTAACTAAATTACTCCATACAATCATTATATAATAGATGATGAAATAATTTATTTGGCATATTTAAACTAGACGTTTAAATAGAGACGCTAATCTAAGACAATATTCAGTACAATGCGATAACGATATCATACACGTGAATATTCTCGTAGAAAATGTTCAAAATGTGGAAATATATTAAAATTTAGTTCAAATATTAATATATTTCCTTATATTTTAGCTTTAAAAAGAAGAACCTCAGGCCTTCCTGGCGCAGAGGCACAGTGAGTGTATGTAAACGACGATTGTGGGTTCATCCCCCGGTAGGGAAAAATAATTATTTGCATTTGCTCGCTTTGTTAATAAAACAAAAGCTAGCTATTGAGATCCATCAACCAACTCGGAATATCTCGAAAATACTCTCGTACATTTTTTGCATAAGAAAAATATTTACCCAAAACTGGCAATGAACCTGTAACCTACACTGATGTTTGAGGACCTTCTCCATTATGAAAGCCTCATGTAAATAGAACAATAAATTAACCTCGTGCAAATAAAAATATCTTACTTCCACATCTCAAAATCTATATTTTCTGTGTATCCGTCCGTCCATCTGTCCAGCTGTCTATGTGTTTGAACGTCCTTCTGTCAGTAAGTACGCCACGGTATCAAAATCTATTGGGTACTTACATTCATAGAAATAAACTACTTCCCGATGACCTACAATCATGAAATTAATACGGAACCCTCGTTGCGCGAGTCCGACTCACATGTGAGCGATATTTTTCATGTACAGAAATTTCCTAAAATTATATATATATATATATATATATATATATATATATATATATATATATATATATATATATATATATATATTATATATATATATATATATATATATATATATATATATATATATATATATATATATATATATATATATATATATATACGTATAATATGTATTACGACCTTTATATAATTATTACATATATGACAAGGTTTTTAGACAACCTTTACGTAATTCTTATGATAATAGTGAAAACTGTAATCTTCTGATAACGAAAACTAAATTAAAGTAACACTCTAACTAAACTAAAGTAAAGTAACACACTAGGCAAATATTAAAATTATTGTTTATTTTATATAACTGGGTCTATTTGTACTAAATATAGGCTATTCTATATAATTATAAATAATATTTAATACACTGTGGCGGCGATGGATAAGAATAAAAGTCTACTCGCGGTTAGCACTGATTATATTCAACACTACTTTAAAGTACATGAATACAAATATTATAAATTTTTGCGTGTGTTTGTTTGTTTGTCCTTCTTTCACATAGCAACGGTGTAACGGTAAGGTATGATCTGTATGGAGGTAGTTAGGAGGCTGGAGAGTGGCTTAGGCTACTTTTTACCACTTTAAAACATCACATTCCCAAAAACAAGAAAACCATATTCATATAATAAGAAAATAATTCATGACTGCTGCCGAAAGATGGCGCCACTAAGTATTCAAAACGTGGTATCATAGTCTTCCGGATTCCCGACCGACGTAGACGAGGTCAAAACAATTCTGAAGGACTTTAACACCAAGAAGGCCCCGGGGCCCGACAATATGTGTAATAAGGTCGTGAAGTATCTCCCGATTCAATTCTTGTCTTTATTGGTCCTAATTTTCAACGCTCTTTTAGCAGGATGCTCTTTCCCCACCGAGTGGAAAGAAGCCATAGTCATAGGTATCCGCAAACCAAAAAAGCCCGTCAACCTTCCCTCCATTTACAGACCTATCAGTCTCATTAGCTGCCTAGGTAAAGTAAACGATAGACTGGTCCTAGTTAGAATAAAAGAAATAGTAGAGACGGAAAAACTCATCGACAAGCAGTTCGGTTTTTGACAACGACATCGCCATACATCGAGTTCACCGGTTAACCGAGCACATTTCCAAATACCACGTCCACCGGACTTGCTCTTCAAGCTCCGCCGTATGGCAGTGCCAGACTCTCTCGTGCACATCATTCGAGAGTACCTGTTGAATCGTAAGTTCCACTACCGTATAGTATCGTGTTGTCCCGTTAGCGCCGGAGTCCCGCAAGGCTCCACTCTCTCTCCCCTTCTATTCGCATTTTACACTAGTGATATTTCTCGAAAACTGAAAGTCGAACTCGCGATGTATACCGACGACACCGCGTTATATACCACGGACCGCTCCGCTTGCACCCTAGCTGAAAGACTGCAACGTGCAGCCAACGCCCTAGGCATTTGGTTTAGCAAGTGGCGGTTTGACGTTAACCCGGAGAAGAACGTAGCGGTTCTGTTTCCGCATAAACGATACGAGACCGTCTCTACTATCTATTTGCAGGGCAAAGCAAACACAGGGAACACCTGGGAACACCAGCTTAAATATTTAGGCATCATCTTAAATTCCCGTCTTTCGTTTCAACCTCACATTACGCACGTGGGATATAAAGCCTCGTTCATTCTGAACAGAGTAAAATGTCATTTAGTAGCAAGCCGACATTATATAAAACTTGCATCCGCCCCGTTATAACATACGCTTGTGTGGTGTTCGCACGCACCAAGATAGATCTCCTTGCCCCTTCATGGACATGACGAGGATATTATATTAGAATATTCCTAAGGGCCTAAAGCTCTGCATAAAAAATGCTTCTTTTTTAATTATTAGAAAATATGCAAAATTAAGTTTATTCTGTCAATTCAAGTGCTGTTAAATTTACATTACGCTAGGCTTGGTTAGTAGCAGCGGAAAGCACAACGGGTCATAGCAGTGAGAGCAATTCGGGGGTACCGTACAGTGTCCTGGACAGCGGTAACTCTATTGGCGGGCGATCCACCATGGGAGTTACAGGCGGAAGTGCTTGCTAGAGTACACGCTTTACGTGCGAGCGAACGGTCACGAGGCGTACGACCATCGCTGGAGGATATCGCGCGGATCAGGAGGAGAGCGGATGAAGCCCTGATCCTGCGATGGAGGGAGGACCTTGGGTCCCCGGTGGCAGGCCTAGCGACAGTGGAGGCAATCCGTCCCTACCTAGAGCGCTGGGTAAAAAGGGAATTTGGAATCCTGACGTCCAGGCTGGTGCAGGTACTGACGGGGCATGGTTGCTACGGCAAATACTTGCACCAGATTGCGCGTCGGTAAATGTCACCGGTTTGCCATGAGTGTGATGCCTCCGTCGACTCGGCGCATCATACTCTGGCTGAATCTGGCTTGGGCCCCACAGTGCCATGCCTTGATGGCTGTGGTGGGTCAAGATCTTTCTTTATCCAGTGTAGTAAGGGCCACGCTGGCTAGTAAGAGGAACTGGTCTGCAATGGTCTCTTTCTGTGAGGCAGTCATCTCACTAAAAGAGACTGCGAAGCGAGTGCGCGAATCCAGCATAAATGCAGACCCATTTCGCCGCCGTAGACCAGGAAGCAGGAGAATGCGCTATGCGCTACTCAAACCTTAAAGGAATGCCTACAGGAGGATCATTCTGGCCCTTCTGCAAGTCATTAAGGCTATGGGTGCCCTAGAGAACCCTAAAAGTGACGGTGGCCTGCGATAGGCGGGCTTTCCATCGAGGCGTCGTAGTGTCATGCGCAAGCGATCCTGCGACGTCTTATGTAGATGGAGAGGGTTTCCGCTGGGTTTTAGTGGGTAGGGTACGGTGGGACTCACCGGTAAGTCCGACTTACCGGTGAGTCCGCCGCAGTACCGCCCGCTTTTTCGCGGACGGTCTGCATAAACGCATTTCCCAGCGTAATAAGAAAAAAAAAAAAAAGGCATGGTTAGTAGCAACTGAACAGTTTCAGAAGTTATGGAAGGAAATATGATTCTGCCTCCTGCACAAGGAGGGTGAGGTTGTTCAAGTTACACTTCACTCAGCTAGCACCAAAGCGTGTGAACGCCGCAGGGGCCGTCGGCAGATGGTTGCCGAATGTCGGAGGGCCAGATTTCTTATTTCGACAGCTGTACGTCGGTGCTTTGAGATCCAGCACTTTACGGTGCTCCTGTGTGGGCCAACGCTCTCTCCGCTCATTCCACCCAATAGCGGGTAGCGCAGCGGGTCATAGGTGTGAGAGCTGTTTGGGGATACCGGACAGTGTCGTGGACGATGGCCACATTCTTGGCCAGCGATCCACCTTGGGAGTTGCAGGCGGGAATCATCGCCAGAGTTTACGCATTCCATGCAAGAAGACGTATGAATCAGTTATCTCACTGAAGGAAGCCACCGAGCCTGAGCCAAGTGTGAGCACAGATCCTCTCCGCTGTCATATACCAGGGGATAGGAGAAGGCGGTACGCGCATCTCTAACTTCCCTCACCCTAGAGGAGCTACTGCAGGAAGGTCATGGTCATCGTCCTGCAAGTCATCGAGGCTGTGGGACCCTGAAAGAAACCATGGGTCAATCAATGGTGGCCTACATTAGGTGGGCCTTCCACCGAGGACTTCCACCGACTGATCCTGCAGCGTCTCATATAGGCGGATAGAGCTTCCGCTGGGTTTTAGTGGTTAGTGTCGGGTTTCGATAAGTCCCACAGTACCATCTGTGTGTAGGCCACATTTGTCCTACACATAGAAGGTTAGCATAAAAGCATTTCCCAGCAACAAAAAAATAAGATTTACTTTGTAGCAAATTTTCTTATAAAACTTGAAACTCGTAAAATTATGTAAGTGATACATAATCAATTCTAGTAATTAATATATAAGTAAAAGACCTAACATTCAGGTGCAGCAGCAGCGTCTGATTACGTATACAACGGTTACATGTTCAATTTTCGATTCAAACGGGTTTATTATATCATCTTGCGTTCTCATTAGGAAAATCATAATCATTGAAAAATTTACAAAGATAGATTGAATATTTTAGCTTAGAAAGCTTGGAAAAAAGAAGGTTAAAACCGGATTCGCTTTTCGTATACAAAAGTATTAGCAGTAGGTATATAATATGATAATCCGTCGTTGGTATAATCTTTTCATTTTAAAATACCGAAGAGTTCACGCAACTACCTTACCTTCTCGATACACCTTTCCTGAAGTATATTTTGAGAAACTATTCTCCTATGTCTCGCTTTTGCAGAATCCTGAATAACAAAGCGTTTTGGATCCATTTGGAAACTCTTTTTATAATTGTCGCAAAATCACAACGGATCGTCTAGTTATAGTGTGTTTTATTTCATTATATATATATATATATATATATATATATATATATATATATATTATATATATATATATATATATATATATATATATATATATATATATATATATATATATATATATATATATATATATATATATATATATATTATATATATATATATATACATATATATATATATATACATATATATATATATATATATATATATATATATATATATATATATATATATATATATATATATATATGTATATATATCCTTAAATTTGTGAATTTTTCTTAAGAAGTATTGTCATTTTTCGGTTTTTGTACATTTTATTTTTATGGATAGTTACATCTATTGTTGCATGCGGTATTCACCTTAAAAGGTAATTGCCGCATTTAGTTTAAGGCCAACTTAGTTAAGAAAACTTGTTATAAATATCACTGGTGAATCTAAAAAACTAAAAATAAGATTCCAATTCGAACGAATGAATTATATGCATTTTCTCACTTTCGTAACAATACAAAGCGCGGCGTTGAGTTCCACCAATGCGCAACATTTTGGAGAAGGAAGTGGAAAGAAGATCAATTTTAGAAGGAAGTTGCTTAACCCTAGATCTCTCTGCCTGTGCTGTGAAAGGAATAAAAAGGAAGTTGAAAACAATTAAGTTCCACAGTTTTATCAAATATACGCGAAAATGTTACGATTCTATACAATAAAATATATTATGATTAAAATCATGATTATGATGATTAAACTCAAGATTTAAATGATTAATTCAATTAAATAATACAGCTTTTTAAGATTTTATCCTGAAATTAAGGGAATCTTTAGGAAATGGTAAGACAAAGTTGTACGTAGTATAATAAAAACTCCAAAGACTACAAAGATGAAAATAGATAGTCACCACATATTTTGGGTTTAGTTTAAGAAATAGAAAGAAGATAACAATAATATCAGTCAGGTGCAAATCAAACTCAAACACCGAGGGTTCTGTACTAATTTCATAATTCTCGTTCTCCGTTGATCAGACACACATCGACAGTACCCTAGTACATACATATACGGCAAAGACAAATCATTAAACCTTGTATTTTTTTACTACGTTGACTTAGTTACTTACTTACTTAATTACTGACTTACTCTACTTTCCTGTGCTACCAAGGACTGTAGGCCTGAATATTTGATATAAATTTAATTTTGTTTAATTTTTAAGAAAAAATATCTTGACAGGCAGACAGTGCAATAGACAGACAGACAACCAAGTTATCCTAAACGAGTATTTTTTTACAAACAAACTACTTCAACAATTAATAAAATTAAAAAATACACAATTGTTACTACGATAAAGGTATATGTATATTCGAATGTTATTTACATAATTGAAAGTAGCCAAAACACTTTTTTTCCTTATTATTTAAAATAGTTTAAAGGCAGTATTCCACGATGTGCCAATTTTTTTATGCCTACCAAAAATGCAGGTGAATCTTGAAGAAATTTGGCTGTAAAAAGACTTCAGCCACAACTTAAGCATAAAGAACTTACTTCAATCAAAACTTTACCATTCAAGTACTATTAAATTAAGAACAATTATATATTTTGTACATTAATTTATTTCGGTAAACTATTTTTTCTCTTCAAAAACAATAATTGTATAGCATCAGCTGGTAATCCCTTAGTTTCTGGTAAATAGTAGTGGCTGTAGAAGGCACCCAAGAAGCAGACTACAGAGAATATATAAAAAGTTGGTCCTAAGCCGCAAGCCTCGACAAGAGGATTGAATATGATTAGAGTGACGAAGTTCATTATCCACATACATGCCATGGAGAAGCTGTTGCATAAACCTCTGACCTGGAAAATAAATTAAATATTTATTTCATATTGCACCTAAAAATTATTGAAAGCAAATACCAAGATTAAAGGAAAGAGGCTCGCACCTGTGCCTCTTGGAAATCCGTCCAAGAGCTCATCTTTCTTACCAAGCTACGTCGAATTTCTTATAATCATAACATAAATGTGATAAAAATATAATATACTAACAAAATAAATAAAAGAGGTAGTTCTAATACTACATTTTAAAAAAAATACGTTTTCTAAAGGTATTTTATAAATCCTAGTCTAAGAACACCCTAACATCCTAACATTTAAAAAAAATTAAAACCACAATTTAGAAAAAAAGTTTAAAAACCAATTGTCTTACCTCAGGCAAAAATACTTCAGCAGTCAACACGAAAGGAACAACAGCGGCCCCCAAGTTGTAAACGAAGCTGTATCCATATATAATGAACGCGGTGAACCAGTGAGGCGCCCAGTGTACGTGGAGCTGCGAGCCGAGGAGTATCGTGAATATGCCCGATGCTATCGACGTTATTGTCATTAGGAACTGGAAAGAGATTATTTTTAGTATTAGTACTTAAGGCCGTCGTGGCACAAACACGTATTTTTTTTTTAATTGAGCGGAAATCGAATCGGGATATTTCAATATTCGGTCTCCTCTGCCTACTCTGCCATATGCGAATTTTTTTTTTATTACAGCTTTATGTTGTGACATGAGCTACAATAAAAAAAATACTAAAGCTACTTCAAATTATTAATAAAAAACTCACTTTTCTCCCAAATTTGTCCAACATAAATGCACACAGAAGACCAGCAAAGAAATACGTCACTGCTAGCAATATAGAACAGGTGTTAGGATTCATTGTGGGTACGGCCTCCTTGAACAATGGTTCCGCATACACTTGTAGTACTATGGACCCCATCAATATCGTTACAGCCATTACTATGAGGACTGCTAGTAAAGCATTTTTCGATGATTCCGATTTTTCTGTAATATTATAGTGTATATACATTAATACATAATGGATGAAAGTAATCTGTCACGTCGCTTGTCAATTCTACGACTGTATGTATGTATGTATGTATTGAAATTTCTAATAAAGTTATTTCCCATCTATTCGTTCCGTGCACAAAATTATATTTTTGTCCATAATTTAGATTTAGGACCAGCGTTCAAAAAGTATTTTAAAAGCCTGTTTACGAGTGAAGTTGCCCAGAGAAATGATAAATTAGTAACTGACGAAATTCTTCTGATACTATAAAAAAGTATACAATACATACTTAAAAACTGCCATGCTGATTCCTTTGCCACTTCCGGCTTAGCGGTGAAGCTGAGAGGTTTCTCCAAAAGCTCCGTCGCTTCTTTTAATTCTAAAAAAACATGTGGTTATATTTTTATAATTGTGCAATTATCGCTTAAAGTATTTGTAGTGATAAAATTATCTAAGGCTGCCAAGGCGCTTGAGGGTTCGATTCCCACACAGGGAACGCTCGGTTCAGCTTATACGGCTTTATTGTCCTCGTTACAAGACACGCTCAGCAAGCAAAATCGAATTATCTCAAAATTCAGGTCCTGCTCCTAGGGTCCCCTCTCTTGAGGCATACCATACTTATTATTATACCTGGCTTTTTACGGAATATAGAGTAAAGCTATATTTAATTGAATCTCCCAATTGGGAGACGAACCCAAAGCCATCTCGTATACATATCGTAAGAGCACATTATGTAATAATAATAAATATTTATTTCTAATATTAATATATAATAATATATATTTATTTCGAATAGTAATGAATATATATTAATATTTATTATTATATTTTAATTATTCAATATTACCATTACTACCATCTTGTAATCTTTGGTTTATTCTAGGATCCAACTGTAGTTTGATCTTCTTTACTTCTACTTCAACTTCTTTGGACGTGACGTCTTCGCGGAAATAGAAGGCTATCGATTCTGCAGCTTCCTGGAGTAAATTTAAAATAAAATTATTAATTAAATTGTTTTCAAGTGGAATATATGTTATATAATATAAGCTATATTTATTTGCTATAGCATAATGTAGTGAAATATAGGCATTGTATTTGTTAGAATATAACTTATGTTGAATACATAAATTCATTTTTGACGTAGCATGATGAGAACGTATAGCTTAGTGGTCAGATAACTTGGACGGCTTCGAAGAGACGCGAGTTCAAATCCTGCTTCGTTCAAAATTAGAAAACATATATTCTTACGTTAGGTCTAGAATAATATTTTTCAACTCTACATTGTAAATTATAACTTAAATATATAGAACTGTCTGAGAAATATCTTTACATTATTATTCTGGATTTGAACCCAACATCATCGCGTTCAATAAGATATTAAAAAAGTCATACGAGTACATCCTCATCATAAATGTATTTAGTAATATGTAAATAGAACGTAAAAATAACGCAAAAAATTCTTTATCTTGTAATATTTTAAGCCTCTAGGAATATGACAGTAAAATACTTAAAGATAATATTTTTATCTTATATATATATATATATATATATATATATATATATATATATATATATATATATATATATATATATATATATATATATATATATATATATATATATATATATATATATATAAATTATAACTTTTTTTAACAAATTATTATAATTAAAGTAGTTATATTTTTCATTTTTTTTTTTAATTTTTATATAAAGAAAGTCAGTGATATTCTATACATTCACTTTAAGTTTAGATTAGAAAATAGATTAACTTAAATGTATTTCTTATATTTGTATTAAATAATTAGGAAGGCTTTAGACTTTTTAAGTCATTAGTTCAATTGCTGTCAGCTGTCATTAATTCAATTCTTAAATTTATTCATATTTTCTTAAAACAATTTGATTTCTCATACACATTTTAAAAGCTTTTTTTCAAAAAAAAAAATAAATACTGACCTTTTCCTTTCCATTTTTCAATAAAAACACCGGCGATTCCTTCAATATCATCAACAGCAGTATATACGTGACAGATAAAGCTAAATGTACATATATAACATTATAGTACGACAAATATCCACCTAATGCATATGAAAACAAGAGTCCTAGAAAGAACCCAAATACTGTGGAGGAAGTAAGACCTCCACGTACTGAATCGTGGCATATTTCAGATATATATACAGAAGATACGGCCTGTCCGGCTGCTCCGAATCCGGTAAGGCATACAGCGAAAAGGACTAGATTAATTGATTTCGTTACAGCTATTATTGACCAGGCTATCTGGAAAACAAATATCGTTTTTAATATACAGTTCTATTGGAAAAGCGGAAGCTGAGTAGGGTGACCCCAGAAATTGTACATACAAAGGATTTATGCTGAAATTGAGCAAAATCTAAAAATTCTCCCCCTAGCTCAGAAATTTCTTGTGTTAACGCTACTTTAACGTTGGCTACACGATAAATTAATTCATGTGAATATTATCATTACGTATATAAACCGTTGACTTAGCTGTTGTCGGTTATGAGGATTATATTAAAAAGAGTTGCGCGTTTATAAACATGATTGGCATAAATAACCTTATATTGTATATAAATAACCTTATATTGTATATAAATAACCTTACTTATATGGTATAAATAACCTTATATGTATATTTGTATATAGCGTCACTTTAGAGATAATTAAGACAAAAGAGCAAAAAAGGCGGCAACAACAGTTAATATATAATATCCTCATTACAATTTCTTTTAAATATAAATAATATTCCAACTGCATCAGTAAAACTTAATTAGAATGGATTTATATATATAAATATATAAATCCATTCTAATTATATATATTTATATATATATATATATATATATATATATATATATATATATATATATATATATATATATATATATATATATATATATATATATATATATATATATATATATAAAATTCTGCTGAACTGTGAGAGAAAGTGTAACGTTTAGTTTTACATAGTTAGTATTAATGATGACTTTTTTTAGCGTCACAATGTATTTTGTAGGCAGCTGGGGAACCTGTAGAGAGCTTAGGGAACCAATTGTTTTAACTCTAGGTTCACTCTGTGTACCTTGTTTCCCACTTTACATCTCTCCTTTGTCTTGTTACCAGAGGGTGAAAAAGAAAATAATTTATTACCACTGGTGATTTGATACTCATATAAAACAATAATAAAAATTATAATTGTTTTTTAGTATCACGTAGGCTTTAAAGATATAGAATTTGCTGCTTTATCTAAAACTAAGTATTGGAAAGTGAAAGCGTCACATATTCAAGAGCTTTTTTTCATTGCGTATGAACAAAAAAATAAACATTAACAGATTCGCAGATATTGCCAATTGATTATAATAAAATCTAAGTACTAATAAAAATCTAGAGAATTTCTATTTTTGTTCCTAAAGTGGACTCCTGTTTAAAATATAAAGAAAATGTTTAATAAATATATCACAAATAAGCTTTCGATATTTCCAAGTTTTATAGCTTTTACCATACATTTTAACTAAGACTAGTATATTGTGGTGCGTAATTTGTATGCACTATAAATTATCACTTTTTGGCAAAGAGCGAGAAGTATCCCATAGGCTAGGATAGGATTATGCGACAATTGTCATACAATATGGTAAAAACATAAGTCTTAAATATATATATATATATATATATATATATATATATATATATATATATATATATATATATATATATATATATATATATATATATATATATATATATATATATATATATATATACAAACATATGTATATGACACTTACAACATAAGGTACTCCAAACAACATAGCTGAGTATTTTCTGCCGAACTTATCAATTGAATAACCACAGAAGGGCGTCGCAAGCAACCCTCCCACATTTGTCAAGCTTCCTATTAACGACAATTGAGTGGAAGTCATGGGAGCTTCTAGTACCGTTTCATTGGATTTAAATATGGCATAAGTGTATGATGGCCACGCATAGATGAATCCCGTTAAGGCAACCAAATTCGCAACTGAAATTTAAAGCAAGTATTATAATTTTTTTCCTAATGGGATGTTGAGGTATGCGTAAAGGACAAGCCGTTGCTTCTGGGTTAAAGCTTTTGGATACAAGCCAAAAAAGCTCTCAAAAATGTTAATGTTATCAATGTCAATATTATCATCGGCTGTTCAAATCCACTGCTGGAATAAAGCTTCACCAAATATTTAAATGTCTATTTATTCAAAAGGAAAAATTTAAAAGATTTATATGTCCACTATGTACAATAAATACATGTATATTATATTATACATAGTAAATCTGAGAACATCACTAAGGCGGGCTTAGTCAGGAGTGAGTCGCTAGTACACAATAACGATTATGAGCTTTGTAAATGTACGCAATAAATGTGACATCGCAATATTATGACGATAGTAGTAAAACTATCTAAATCTCTTCAAGGCTCTATGCTGCATGTCTTTATTAAGAAGAATCATTAGTTACGACAGTTTTAGAACATTTAAAATGGGTTTTCTTGTATATATATATATATATATATATATAGATATATATATATATATATATATATATATGTATATACATATATATATATATATATATATATATATAGTATATATATATATATATATATATATATATATATATATATATATATATATATATATATATATATATATATATATATATATATATATATATATATATTATTTTCAAGCTAGCTCGGGTATAGTAGAGCGAAGTTAGTGTGAAGACATTCTTTCCACTTTCCGCCTATGTTGCTTGGTGAGTGTCGCTGTCCCAAAGCGCTACAAAAGCTTTAAATTCCTAAATTGTTTATAAGAATGTAAATAATATTTACATAGTTGTTATCATTCACTGTTAGGGTCGTGAGTTCGAATCCTTCAGCTGTATGTAGAGAACTGTGTAAATTATCAATAGGTTCTACGTTTTCTCTACTAACTCAAAATTTTAGCAATTACGGCAAAATAAATCACTATTCAATTACCTAAATCCTTATATTCAGTAATCCTTACATTCATAATTATATTTTTAAAAAAAATATTGCAGTTTACATTCTGAGCACTGCAATAACTTAACACTAACACTTTAACCTGTGTTTTTTAAATATGAAATTGAATTGTATTACACATCACAAGTGCCGACATTGAAACGTTTAGCTTAATGTAAGCTCAATACAGCCTAAAGCCTCCCTCTTAATGTAAGCTTAATATAGCCTAAAGTCTCCCTCGACAGATAGACTATTCAACATACAAAGGCTTTTTCATTCGTACAAAAGTTACTGAAATTAGTGCGCTCAAGTAAATGAACTCTTCAGTTTTATAATAGATACAAAATTACTAACTTATTAAAGTAGCGCCTGCTTGCATTAAAAATGCAGACGTTTTCACTTTATCACTCATTTTCCAGTCAGCTTTCAGCAACCTCAAGTTTGATACTACCGCTCTTATCACGTAACATATAACATATATTATTATAATATATAATATTATAATATATTAATAGTCATATAATAAACGCTAACTTGCTAGGCTTTATTGCACTGAATTAGCGTATATTGTTTACATGATAACAAACCAAAGGAATACGGTTTTGCTTTTTTTATTTACCCTTTATCCAGCATTTAATAAGTGGGTATGGTGAAGTTAGTGTCATGACACTTTAAAATAATTAATTACCCCTAACGGGAATCAAACCCTGAGCCATTCAGCTCGTAGTCAAACGCTGTTTTACATTGCCACAATGGCATTTTCCTTATAATTTTATAATATAATTTTTATTGTCTCAATCAGTACTATTCTCTTACCCAGTGGGTAACTCATCCACTAAGACAGATAGTTTGGAAGAGATCTCTTATAGAGATAAGTCCATCTTTGGCAACTAAAATATTAGTTACTCCATTTATGTCTATTGTGGAAAAATATTAAAATATATAATGTGTTATATGTCATATATGTCAATAATATATCTGTGAAAGCAAGTTTTCCTTGTTTTGAATACTCACAGCATCCTCTATATGGAGTTCGAAACATCTTTCTCACTAAAATTACTGTAAAACTACGTGTGCATGTAATTCTCAATTTTATTTCTATACAAACTAACATACAAGCTTAAATTTACAAGTTTGTAGCAGTGGCGAAGTGTGACATTTTCATGAAGGTAAGCCGGAATTAAAAAATCATAAAAAATTCATTCAGTCAGGATCATATATAAATTGAGCCCAGTTTACGATATTTATTTACTCTGGATTTTTTTTGGCTTGAGTTGCATGAATGAAAATTAATTTATAACGAAATTATTGACTGTTATTTAATATTTATTAATAAACAAATGAATAAAATTTAGAGGACCGTCGTGGCGCAGAGGCACAGCATCTGCCTGTAAACACGTCGGTTTGTGGGTTCGATTCCCACTCGGGGAGATTGATTTATTTTCCTTTTCTTCGCTCTACAAGGTAAAGAGTGACGTTGAGTTCCGCTACTCAACACGAAACTTCGAATGGCGAAAAGTGGGGAACGGAGTGTCTTCACACTATGTTCCCTCTGCCTACCCTGCTATGTGCGGGATACAGCGTGATGCTAGATAAATAAATAAAATAAATAAAATAAATAAAATGTACAATAGGCAGCCCAATGGGATTCGTGTTATATGAACACTTCGCCACTGGCATGCTGGTAAATTAATACACATTAAGATACATCCTAGAATCATTCACCCTTGTAATGATTACCAAATAGATGAATTTCAAATTAATTCTAAAGGAAAATAGCTCTTATATCTGAAAGTTAAGAGTATTAATTCTTTAACATATTTTTCTCATCTTTGCACATTTTATATCCATGTTTTATAACTGAACACAAATATTATATGATAACGCATTCTTGCTATTTACTTTTGAATGATATGTACAGTTGACAACAGAGAGAATATATTTTTTTAATATTTATTCATCATCATAATATTTATTCATCGGCTAACTATGGGAATTCTGAATAAAATTGATAAGATAAGATAAGACGAGACAAGGTGACACAGGTGAAGACACTCTCCGTATTTTACCTAAAAAAAATAAATGATAGAAATAGATGACAAATGAAAAAAAGATCCTAAAATTACATAATTAGAATTTCTAAGGTAAATAAAAAGAATATTATTAACTGTTTATAACATAATTTCCTCAATTAGCATAATAAGCATATTTTTGAGACTTAGCTTTAGAGCTTAATTTGAGTAGTAAATAGTTGTAAGTACAAAGCACTGCCAAGAGCTCTTTTTTGCAACAAGATGGGTACTTACACGATAATTTAATGGAAGGCTAAAAGTGTCGACTAATTATATTGTTAAAAAATTGATAAAGAAACAGAAAGTATTAATAAAAATTTTATACAAATTTTTCAAAATTATCCCAAATTTTTTTGCCATCAGTACATGTAAATATATTACGTAGTTTTCAGCAACGTGAAGATCAAGATAATTAAATGTTTATATAATTTAGTTATATTTGTCATATTAATTCTCTGACATATTAACGTCATATGAGACTGTATTATAATATAAAATATATCCTATAAACTATATATCAGTCTAAAATTTGTATTCAGAGAGAGATAGAACGGAGCGCCTGACGCTGCGGTCCCTGAATGCCTCTTTCGCCTCGCCTCATTAAACTCTTCGTGCATGGCCCCCATACTTAGGAGGTCCTCATGCATTTTACGCGACCTTCCTCCAGTATCTTCGTGACTGTTCTCCCGATATATATATATCGATATATATATATATATATATATATATATATATATATATATATATATATATATATATATATATATATATATATATATATTTTATTACATGACAAATTTTATTCGTTACAACTATGTAGCTCCTTTAAAGCAATTAAACTAAATGATAGGATAAAAATAAAACCATTTTTTTTATAAATTTATTTATTTAGTTTTATAAAAACTTACATAATATTTACATGATTTATGTATTTATATATAAATAATAGCTTAAAGATTTTTTTCCTCAACGTATTTGAAAAATTACAACCTTCAAACATTTATGAGAGAAAAGTTCTAACGATTTTCTCTGAAAGGGGGCCTTTTCAAAGAATTTATTGTGATAAATGTACATGTTAAATAAGCGTTATCTCTAATATCTACAAGCGAGCTTTTTCTACTCACTATTTCTTATATACGTTTATGTCTACGTTATATCTGTTAAAAAGCTACAGATATCTTCGCTGATTTCATACAACATTTAATAATACTGAACTAAATTAAAATTCAATTGTCGTATCGCGAAAGCTGAGATTATCTTAAAATTATTATAAATTATGCCAAAGTTTATGTGAATTTAACAGATCCACGCGATCTGTGCCAGCAGAAAGATACGGCCAAGCTGCTTAATAGAGAACCAGCTAAAACCAACAATCCTCCCCATAAAGCAGCAGTGGATGATATGCATATACCAGTCTCTTGAGGCAAGTCTTCAGCGAAGACTACCCTTAGACCTTTCTCGATAGTGGTCACAGGTTCATAAGTACGATTCCCTACGTGTATGATGTCACGTCTCTTCCTTCTTGGCTCATAGCTTCCAGGGCTAGGGCAAACTTCGCAGTCAGTTTTGCATAATTCAACTTCACATTGGATAATTAAGTCCATTTCATCGGGGAATTTGAAAGCGTTGAAGTAAGCATATGCAATGATTGAAGCTCCAGTATTGCCGGTGTCTCTAGTTTTCTGGAAGGCCCCGAACAGTTTTGGTTTAAGAATACAGCCGTTCGAATCGGTCAGAGGTACGACGTGATTGTTGCTCGAGTCCCTTGCTACACATTCTCTTACTAATATATCAAAACCAGCATCGCCAGTAACAGATACCACCAAAGTCATCACTTCTCCAATCTTCACTAATCCATTTGCTTCTGGCGCAAAAGGTCCACGTCCAGTTTGAATATCCAAACGTGCCATTGCAGTGTCTCCACTGAAGTTACTTGTGATCTGGTTCAACATACCAACACTCAACGATGACACCAATTGCTTGGTTAAATTTCCTTCCCATAAGCATCTTACTCGACGTATATGATCCCAGACTTCTTGAATTCCAGGTTCATTTTGAAGTACTAAGACATTTTCCAAGTATGCTTGGCCTTCATTTTCAAAATCACTAAAGAATCTTGTTCCACATTTGTCTAGACTCACTGTGAAAGAATATTTAATTTGATTCGAGTTTTCCTTCACGTACACACATTCGGATTCTTTGAAATGATCTTGCGAATAAATAATGCCGTTATAAACTTTATTGAACTCGATATTGATCGTCATCATTTCTTTACCACAGTCAACTGTAATGTCATGAATATGAGGAGGATGGCGGTCTTCGTCATCATCAGGGTTGACAGGAACTTGTGGTGTGTCTTCCATGTCACCATTTTCTGATATATCGGGTTGTTGTGGCTTCTCTGATAGTCCCTCACTTGGCTGACTAGGCCTATATGATGAGGAAGTTGGTTGACTAGGCTCAAAATCAGGCTGTGATGGTTGACTAGGCTGATAACTAGGTTGACTTGGTTGATATTCTGGCTGAGAAGATTGAATTGGTTCAAATGATGATGAAGTGGGTTGACTTGGTTGATATGAAGATTGAGATGGTTGATAAGATGATTGACTTGGCTGATATGATGGCTGACTGGGCTGATACGGAGGTTGACTAGGCTGGAAAGGCACTTGTTCAGTTTCAGAAGGTAAGAAAGGTGAGCTAGGTTGATAAGATGGGCTTGACGGTCCCTCGCTGTACGACGGCGTTGGGCGACTACCAGACGGAGGATAACCGGTTGGTGGCAGATAAGACACCGGTTCAAATGGCCTAGGCTTTTCTGGTTTGCCTCCAAAGTATTGACGAGCTAAAAATGAAAAATATTAACAATTTTCGTGTAACGTAACAGGAATAAAAATAGTGCAATAGTGTAAAAGATGCTTTTTGTGTTTTTTTTACAATCTGCGTGATAAGCGTTTAACGTGAATGAAAGTGACATGTGTATTTATAGTACTGTCAATGTATATCAAGTTCAGTTTCTCATAACTGGTCACCATTTTGATATAGTACCTAAAAATGTTTCTTAATAAGAACATACATTGTAAATGAACTAATCAAAATTTCATCTTAGTCTCACTAGCACCTAATTTTTAACGGACCTTTTCTGTTCTTCTGTTGATATAATCCCTGAATCCATTGCAGAAGATTCTGGACCATTTCATCAGCATCAGCCTGCTGTCCTGACTGATTGTCAGCTGGAAATTACTTCATCATGAGACAAAACTCTGATTGAGCAATTCCATCACCAGGATTATTCTCGTTACAGAGAGAAGACATTACCAACGTTAATATATTACAGTTATATTTTGATAGTTGTAATCGTTCCATGGTTAGTGAAATAACCAAACGCATGCAGTCATAAAGAAGAATCCATATCTTTATACAATTCAGTTAGTGAGTTATCGAAATATTTAGTAGAGAAATTTCTTACATTCTATGAGACATTTTTTTTTGACAGAAACATTTTATGTATATGGAAGAATAAGGAAAGATTATTAAATATACAAAAAAAGTAACCTGTATAAATTCCTTACGAGTACATATTTTACATTAAGGTCCTTCAAGCATGACGGCTAAAGCTACTTTTACCACGAGCTTAGATTTTAATTGAACAATGATAGTATAAGAGAGAGAATTAGAATAAATTTTCTAAATATCTTTACAGAAGAAGGAGAAGAACAACCAAATGGAATGTCAAGAAATAGTCGGAAAGTTATCTATTTTGACAATCGGTTTAAATAGATTAGATTTACTACATAATTCGATATAATGGTGAACCTTTAATTATATATTTATGTACATAATATATAGTATTATTACCAGTTGTAAAATAAAAACTAAATAATAAAAAAATACAGTAGAAAATGTTGGCAATAATAGAAATAAATATATGATAAGGACAAATTAGCACTATGGTAATAATGATTTTAATGATATCTATCCAGATTATGTATATATATATATATATCTAATATATAATATATATATATATATATATATATATATATATACTATCTATATATATATAATATATAACTATATATATATAGATATATGTACATATAACACACTAAATTAATTATAGCCATGATTTTCACCTAAATTGTGTTCAAATGATCAACGTAATATATAATTTGTAATCCTCTTGAGAAAGCGACAATACAAGCCTAACTTGAACTCAATGTAAGAGCTTAGTTTTCTCTGTCAATCCCGTTATATGATGATGTCATAAATTTATATTTAATGACACTTAAACTAAAATTAGTCATTATTTGTCATTCTTTAGTTGATAAATAGTTGTATGCACCCAAGTGAAGCGTTTGTACTGAGAGTCAGGTCCAAATTGCGTGTTACTCAGCGTGTAGTTGAAATATTACAAGTTATAATGACTTTTTAAATACAGTCATAAGGTTCGATGCCCGTGTCAGACATTTTTTATCTTTGATTTATTAAATAAATATAATTTATCTTAAATAATAGACTTATAGCTTTTTTTATTAATAAATGCCATTATAACGTGTGTTTATTTCAATTAAATAATATCAACACCTTTCTCCTATAGAGTACGTACCAGTCCTAGGTCTTTTCGGGTCTGTAAAAATATTTACATTAAAGATTTAATTTTTATATTTTACAGTATTTAGTTACACAGAGCAATTAAGACAATTAAAAATAAAAATTAATAAAAAAAAATTGATAAAAGTATTTTATTTGATTTTTAAAGATGACATCAACAGACATGTATGTATGTATTGTATATATGATTTTAATAGTAACGTAATGGGTTCGACTCCTGATTATGACAGTTTCCATTTTTATTTCTATTATCCAACAAAGGTATAATTAAGCTCCAACCCACCAGTACCCAACACTGCGCTTTTGGCAGACCAGGAAATTAACTTTTTATTATTTAAAGTATTGCATATTGGGTGATGGAACCTAATGCTTGTTAATTGCCATACTAATATAAGAACTTATATTTATATAATATATTTTTAGCTTCACGCTATATCCCGCACATAGCAGGATAGGCAGAGGGAACCGTAGGCTGAAGGAACCTAATGGTAAGACACTCCGTTCCCCACTTTCCACCTTTCGAGGCATTGCGTGGTAAGTGGCGGAACTCAACGCCACACTTTTGCCTTGTTGCCAGAATGAGAAGAATGATTCATTCTCCCCGAGTGGGATTCGAACCCACAAACCATCACGTTTGCTGGCAGACGCTGTGCCTCTGCGCCACAACGGCCCAGAATACGATCCTATCCATTTTCATTTATTAAGTAACATAACATAAAAAAAATCAAGAGTTATCGTGTTAATAATTCGTGAGAAAGTCAAACAACTACTGTACACGTAAAATACTTTAAATTTTATATAATTATACGGTGCATTTAAAAGTTACATGTTAATTTGTGCAAAAAGTAATAGGGGGTTCGATTCTCGTTATAGGTAAAATTAAGTAATTTTTTATATTGACATTTTATTGTTTCTAGCAGGGTAGAGAAAAGACCCTAGTGCTAAGATATTCTGTTCTTCAATTTATGTCAAATGTTCTGAAGAAAATCATTTGAAGGTGAAAGAAGTAAATAAGGCGTTTATTTACGCTCTTCACCTTAAAATGAAAATAATTAAATCAAGATAATGCTTGGGAATGGGATCTAAGGCTTTACTAGCCACCTTCTCAGAGTCAATACTTACGGAATCTAGAAGAAGTGTCTATAGCACTGGTGAGAGCCACCATGGCACTTAGTGCTAGGAGAGACCACCGCATCATCTGGAAGAAGGAAAAAAAATGTATTTATACAAGTGCAAATAAAGGAAAACGTATAGTATATATTTTATACATATATTAGAGAATAAAACTATTACAAACTTATATGTGTAGTTGATTTCATACAAAACGAGTGCACAAAACCGCAAATTTAAGCTTGTCAACTTTTCAAAGTACATATTGGTACGGAACCCTCGGTATGTGAGTCCGAATCACACTTGACCAATTTTTTGTCATAGTGCTCGTAAAATGAGAATTTACATATGATTTGATAATTAAATTATATATATGAATAGAATAAAAATATTCCCCTGCATCACTTAGTCACGATAGCAATCGTTTTTAGCAAATACAATAAAGTAAGGTCAGAAACGTATAGATACTGACTACTTCTATATGCATTCACTTGTAGATTGTGGGTGTTGATTAAAAATAATCACACAGTCTATACAAATACATTATTTTAAGCAACAAAAAAAAAAGAAAATTTAAATTAATGATTCAACAAGTGAATTAGATTCGAATTCAAATAAGAAGGAAGACAAAAAAAATTACCGTGTCAAGGTCCAATTAGCGTAGCTTTGATAAGCTCTATTGTTTAGCGATAAGCCCGCTGGGGTCGAACCCGCACAATACACAATTACTTGAGATTTACGCAATGTACCATCTTTTAATATATATATTTATATATATATATATATATATATATATATATATATATATATATATATATATATATATATATATATATATATATATATATATATATATATATATATATAAACATTGTATCAACAGTTTCAACATTCATCTTCAATTTTAATACGAGCATTAAAAATAATATGCCTTTATTATTAATAGTAAAATCATATACAAAAGACCTTCGACATTTGCCTCATATACAGCGCATCGTTAGCTCAAGTGATGACATTCCAATATACGAGTAACGCGAATGACCTATTGCTTAATGTTGTAAAAATTACATTATAGCTACTCATAATATATATATATATATATATATATATATATATATATATATATATATATATATATATATATATATATATATATATTGGGCTTACTTCTACTAAGAAACCATAGATCCATGGCAGTTTTAAACTAGAGATGAATAGTGAATTTAGTTGTAAATCACGCCGTTCTTGCATATTTTGCAGATAATGCGTGTTAAGTGATTCGATATCCGGATTATTTTAACAGGAAAATAGAAATTGTCCAAATATAATATATACAGTATAAAGAATTTTTATCATAATTATATAAATATATTCAGTCGTTATGGCGCAGGGTCGCAGGGTAAGCGCGACGATTGTGGGTACGAATCCAACTTGGGGAGCAGGAAGATTTCAGTTTTCTCTCTCTGGTAATAATAAATGGTGGTTGTTTAGTTCCGCAACTCAAGGGCAATGTCTCGAAAGGCGGAAAGCATGTAACGGAGTGTCTTAACACTAGGTTCCCTCTGCCTATCCTATCACATGGGGTATAAATACTGATTTCATTCAATTCAAGGCAATAGTTGTACAAAAGAGAGACCGGAGAGAGAGATATGTATGATATTTTTAAGTATTAAAATATATATGAACTAGTTTGTAATTACAATATTACAAGATACCATTAGTGACTGAGCCATAGGTTACTCTCGATAGTTATGGGTTCAAATATTAATCGATTAAATGCTTATAAAGTTGATTTAAATACGAAGCATAAGGTTAGCTTATATTGGTAAGAGCCAGCGAGTAACTCATCAATTGTTCATTTTACAATAACTAGGTATATAAAAAACCTTCATAATGTGAGCTAATCATTAATTTTTAATTTAGAAAGCTGTTTTTTGCTTTACGCGTATACCCGAAATTTATCCGCAACACCGCTTAGTTCTTATATGAGCGGGAAAATGTCAATAACTTAGATATAATAATTCACCCAACTAAGGACACTGCGACACTATGATAAAGATATATTTATTTAGTTATTATTTTTAATATATTAATTAATTTATAAAATATTTAATCTGTACGAAATAGCCTTACACTACACAATCAACTAAAATACAAAAAAAATTGGATGACGCTCGTTTTGGTCATAAGGTTCCACCACCTTAATCTTTAATAACAAATCTGACATAATACAACAAAATAACAGTCATTACTAGAAAACTTTTTGCTATATAACAGCTTTGAATGCGTGACCCGCGATTAAATAGCAAAGGTTGAGTAGCGCAGACTAACGTGAAGAAGTTTTTTTTTATACTTATTTAACACGCTTTTATTCGCTTGCCGCATGACAGGGTAGATATAGAGAAATAGAGTCACTCCGATCTCCGTAAAAGAAAAATATTTCACGTTACATACCAGAAACCGTGCCAGAGTGGGAACCAAATTAGTACAATCAACTGTATAACTGTATATATTCAGCTATTAGATAGACATAGCAATTTCGTCATATATATATCTATATATATATATATATATATATATATATATATATATATATATATATATATATATATATATATATATATATATATATATATATATATATATATATATATATATATATATATATATATATATATATATATATATATATATATATATATATAGACGGCAAGTTAGGTTTAATTTCTTTTTTTTTTTTCAAAATATTGTATTCTTCAATTAAATCCAACGCCAGTCTGCGCATACGCATGTCATTACGCAACACCGCGCATTATAACACACTAGCAGTAAAGAAGTGAGATTTATGTAATTTTCTATGTATATTCATATGTGTCAAACGCATATATGTATATGTACTTTTTCTTATGGTAGTTTTGTTTTGGTGAAAGGGCTATATCATTGCGATTGTCATTAGTTTATCATATTATGATTGATGAAATAAATTGAAATTATTAAGTGAATTACGTTTATTTGATTTTGTTTAGCTTTTTTTAATTTTTATATTGAATGTAGACTCGACATGTAATTTTAAATTTTATCTAGGTCTTTAGTCTTCTTAAGGCTACACAATAACTAAGTAAATCGAAAAAAAAAATTACAAATAATATACTATATTTATATATCATACATATTACATCATATACTATATTTATATAACATACTTATCAATTTTCTCAAAACACCACAGTACGTAGTGTCATTACAATACATTAGTACAATTTCAAATACATTCTCTTTGCAAATAAAGTAAACAACCAAATTATCTTGACCTCTTTATACTAACAAATTAGATACAAAACGAAGTTCAACAAAACATGGACGTAAACACCCGCGTATATACATATATATATATATATATATATATATATATATATATATATATATATATATATATATATATATATATATATATATATATATACATATTACATGAATAAACTAAGTGAACAGGACTACCGGAAGTACCGTACGGACTTTCACTAAATAGGTAGCGTGAGAGCTTCTCCAATTTACAGGTAAAATTCAACATTGCTTTGAAATTGCATTGCGTTGTATAAGGTAAGTAAGGTAAGGTAAGGTAAGGTAAATAAATATATTTATGTTTCAAATAAACGTGATTCGTACGAAATAAAGTGTTTTATATCTGATAATTCTATTCTAGAATATAGTGATATGATGATTTATATCGAGTGGGAGTTCAACTTGTAATAGATGAAATGCTAGTAATTAATAAAAGAAAGTCGTGACGTTTGTTTTTTTTTTAATTGGAGTCTATGAAATTTGAATTTTTTTTTTGTGATTTGTCGGTTATCTGATAACAATTTATACAGATATATATCAAAGGTAAAATATATAGCCCTGAAAGAAAAAAATAATATAGTAAAATTTTATTTTAGTAAGGTAATTATTCCTTATTGGCCGAATCAACAGCATCTTTTATCTTAACAAAGCAAGGATTTGGAAGTAAGAGATTTTCTCAAATGGAATTCGATCCCCTTACTATAACGTTTACAGTCAGTCAGTCAAAGTAAACATCATACATACATAAAAAAAAAATAATTTCTAAAGTAATTATTAATAAGAAATCGCTTAACTCGGTAATCGAACTCACTTTGATCGTGGGACAGGAAGCACACAAAAGGTAACAAAATAATGGCATATTATATAACTTTAAATGCCAATTGTGACAAATAACTAGTATAATGTAATGTATCAAACATTTGACAGATATATAGATCTTTCTTATATGGCGATGTTATATAGTGACTTACTAACGAACGATCGAATGTTCAAAATTAATGGAGTTTCAATATCTTTATATTATTATTATTATGTTTATAGGAAATCAAAAGCACATGTTATAAAAACCACAGGTGACTGATTGGTCTAGATTTAAATATAGTCTTGGCTGACTGACGAAATGTCAGATGAGAGAAAATGATACGAATCTTGTCATAAATAGGTTAAATTTGTGAGGCATAAATAGTGAAGCTAGATTGAAGCTAGCTGAGAGTCTTCATGCTATACATATATATAGAAAATTTTTAAAAATGTCTTTTTTGTAAGGTTTAAATATATATATATATATATATATATATATATATATATATATATATATATATATATATATATATATATATATATATATATATATATAAATATATATATATATATATATATATATATATATATATATATATATATATATATATATATATATATATATATATATATATATATATATATATATATATATATATATATATATATATATATATATATATATACCTTATATTAAACCGATAGAAACCCTACAGTTATGAGCTGGACCTCCACCAGAGTAGGGTAGGGTAGGGTATTGTCTGCTATATGCGGGATACACCATGAGTCTATGGAAAAATGTATACATAACATACCTCTGGTCTATGAGAAGGCTTATTAAAGCTCTTACGTAGCAGTGAAGTCATTGCACATTGCGGTTTTGCAAGCGAGAAAAACAAACACTTTGAGTAATGCTTGTATAGGCTTTGCGCAGAATCTAGATTTGGTACAACGATTATAGTTAAGTACGTGATTTTACTTATTACTAACTAAATAATATAATGAGTTAGTGAAGTATATTAGTCAATATGTTGTAAAATACCTCCTACCTACATATCTACTACCTATATATCCTCAAGTTTACGCTTTAAGCGGCATATAATAATGACAGAGGCAACCTTGTGTCAAAATACTACCTGTTCCAATTTAGACATTGTCTTATGTCTTATTTTATCGGGTACTGGAACTCAACGCTGCATTATATCATACCAAGCGAGGAATATAATTTAATTCATTCCCAAATGGGAATCAAACCCACAACCATGACATTTACAATATGAAGCTATCTGTGCCGCCATGAGTACAAAACATAACATATATATATATATATACACTAGTGCACAAAAAAAATATAAGCAGGTAATACAGTAATAAAGTTTGCAAAGTTTGCATATCGTTATTACAGCGGAAAAAAATAAAATACACCATAAGTTATGTATAAAAAATACAGGCAGGAATAAGTCCGCCATTTAGAATCCATCGTAACGGGTTCCCATCCAGGAGGGAATGATTTTTGTTATCCGCAAAAATATATATAAATATATATAAACAAAAGGAATCTAATATCAAGAGACTCCGTTTTCCTTCGTTTTTCGACCCATGTCTCCAGCGCTGCAATATTCGCGTCTTAAATCAGTCGTTACTACAATTTTCTTATATAAATATACAACAAATATCTAAACAATCAATTAACTAATAAATTTTAATTAATATAGAACCTTACAATATAACTTCCTTTGAATCATTTCTTATTATCGATTCGCAAGCAATCAAAATCTATAGCATTATAATTATAAACCTTATTCCTATTATAATAAAGCTCACATTACAATTAAAACGCACGATTAAGCATACCAGAGATATGTGAGAAAGTTTCTTTATCAGCACATACATAACTATTGTTCCAGTGGAATATCGGTTAATGTAACTCGGTTAATGTAGTAAAGGAATACGGTAACTGGCTGTAAGCGACGGTTGCGGGTTCGATTACCATTTGGGAAGAATTCGTAATACATCATTTCCTCTCTATGTGATGTCAAAGCGCGGCGCGCCACGCTTTATAACAGTATTGAACGGTTCTGGTTACCCTGCCATATGCAGGATACAGTGTATTTCTATTTTTTTTATAACATAATCTCTCAACTCTCTATCTTAAACAATTTCATAAAGCTCTGTAAACATACAAATGTATTCAGATTTTTCTTTTTTTTTTATTTAGTTTAGGCGACGAATCTAAAGGGTTTTTTTGACAAATTTGTTTAAAATTTAATTATTTATATAAATAAATAATATTCTTCTTGTTTCATTTAGCACATCAGGCAGAGAGAATTTTATTACTTAATTTATTCTCCATTTTGATTTACAATAAAGATATAAAAATAGAGACAATATTACTCAAATTAAAATATGTTTATTAAGAATGCTAAAATGTCAGTGTACAGCAACTGACTGTAAACGCGACGGGTCTAGGTACGATTCCCATTTGGGGACGAAGAATTATTTTAAATTTCTGGTAATCACCACTCAACACCATATCTCGAAAGGCGGAAAATTTGGAAAAAGAACGCCTTCACATTTGGTTCCCTCTGCCTATACTGTTATATAAGCGAAGCTATACGTAAGTAAGTAAGAATGTGGTATTATAATATAAATAAAAATATTGTATAAATTAATTAAGTAAATATAATATCGTATGTTAATTTTAATATTATATACATATAGACGTACATACATATATACATAATATCCCTATCACTAATACTTCCCACAGTGTGATGTAAATGACTTATCATCCATTGTTCATTATACCCATGGGTTAAATTTAACCGATGGTTTAAACAATTACTCTAATATATTGTACTATTTCAAGCGTGAGATCCAAACTTAACTGATCGTTATTTCGTAGTTAAAGTTAACTATTAAGAAAAAGTTAGGTTTTTGTTGAAATCGCTGATTAGATTTATGATATAAATGATAGATTACAACATTGTTGAATTGAATTGGAGTACGTGTTACGGTTTCGGTATATTTATAATAAATTATTAGTGTAAGATGCAGGGTCTGTTTGGAAACACGACAGTTGTGAGTTCGATTCTCACCCGGCGGGGGAATGAAATCCGCCATTCAATGTGTAAAAGAGAGAGAATTGGTTGGAAAGTGAGAAACGGAGTGTCTTATCACTAGATTTCACACTGCTGTATGTGGGCTAAAACGTGAAGCTTCGTTTTTCTTTTAAATAAACTTTCTTTTAATAAACCAATAGCGACATATTAATGTTAAAAGCTTACTTCGATCTTCTTTTGTAAAAAGTATGTATAATTTGTATTTACATTCCATGATACTTCTAATATTAAGTGGTAAGTGAGCGTAGTTATATGATAATAATATTGTCTATCTCCTAATCTACTTGTGTATAGACTTGTATTAAAATGTATGCCCATAGATCTACTTTGAATTGATTCATAAACAGTCCAAAGAAGACATAAAAATTTTAACGCAGCGGGATTTGAACCCACGCCTATTGGAACCCGTCCAAGGACCTTCGACGGTTTTCTTTAAGTATTTTTTCAATCTTTAGTGTATCCACACTAAAGATAGAAAAAATATATAAATAATAACACTTTAAAAATCATCAAAAATAAGAGTGTAAATAATATCCACTACACTATAAGTTCTAAGTAAGTATATATTGAAGCTGGCCTCATTTAATTGAAAAATTGTAATAATATTCACACTACATATGTCAAATGACCGCAATTCCGGATATACAGCGTTCCTTCTCACGCATTGAATAAAACAAATATAAATTAACCTAAATTCACTTAATTAAAACATATTTTTTTTTTACCAAATTACAATAAGTTATTGTGTAAGCTAAATAAATAGGTACAAGAGTGTTATGATGTCATAATTTTGGATATTTATATATAATATTATATAGAGTGTTGTTTTTTCACTATTTGTTATATATAGTAAATTAGTTAAAATATGTAGTTGAGCTTATTATAATTTTAAGTTACACCGAGTGTATGAATAAAATATAAATGTTATTGTAAATATATATGTTGAAAAGCCATCATTATGTAGTCCATATACAAATTATATATACAAACACACACAAAACACATTAAACATACAACACACATAATATATTACCGACATAGTTAGTACCTAGAATTAGAACGACGATTGACACTTGGAATCGGATTTCTTCATTAACTATTTGCTTTATAATTAACTAAGATATAATACAAATTAAAAAAGAATCTATAAAAATAAAAATTAACTTTTTTATGTAAAATATATTCAAAGTGTGAAATGAGCCTAATAAGCTTGAACATTTCAAATGTCATTATATAAACGGTTCGTGAGGTCCGTCAATTAGCCAACGCTATTGTTATAGTGTCGCAATATAACATCTTAACCAAAAATATATTACTTAGAAACTTTGAAAATAGAGCGTTTTATTGTTTATAGTAACACATTCGATACCCGATTCGATTCGATATATATATATATATATATATATATATATATATATATATATATATATATATATATATATATATATATATATATATATATATATATATATATATATATATATATATATAATATATAGAGAATAATTTTGTCTTTCCATCTATTTTCATTAACATAGTGTAGGCTGGTGCAGAGAAACTTCCAGAGGTCACGGGAAAGTTCTAGGTTGTGCCGCTAACGCTAAACTAGTCGCGTTAACCTGTAACCTCTCCTTATATGGATAGCTGAGGCGAGTGCTAATATTTTTAGTGTAAAATTAATTGATGGAACTTACTTATTTTTAACCGGTACTACTTGGACCAGTTTTTCATATATATATTAATATATATATATATATATATATATTATATATATATATATATATATATATATATAATATATATATATATATATATATATATATATATATATATATATATATGAGAAAGCGTTGAGTTTCATCACTGTGTCTGCTATATGGCTATAACAGTGTAAAGATAAAAAATAAATAATTAAAATATCAAATCTAAGGCGCTCAAGCAAGTCATCTTAGTTATATTGACATTTATGTATATGTTTTTTCTATATATATATAGTATGGAGTATGGCCATTAGAGAAAGTATAAATAACTCGGCAAAGATGCTCGCCTGTCGTGCTGTAACAATAGATACATCTTATCACTAGTTGACCTCTGACAGACCTTACATAAAATATGCATATTTAAATTATAGTAATATTTATAATTGTCATTAAAAATATGTCCGTCTGTATATGTATGTAATACAATAGTACTTTGATATTATTTGTGATTGATCTCAAGTAGATTTTTAGCTTTCCAATTAGCTGAATGGCGGAACTCAACGCAGCAATTGCCTTGTATTTTTACCAGAGCAAAATTACAATACTTCATACCCGCGAATGGGAACCAAACCCAGAACTGGCGTGTAAGACCTTAATCTATCGAATATGGTTGAGTCATAAAATTCGTTTCACCTTAAAAAACATCGGCTTATTTACATATTACCTAATATTGGTATTACTGATTTTTGACGCAACATCTTATTGTATTCTATTAAACGACGACTAGAAGAAACGGAAATTGTTTTATTATGACTATTTCTGGATTAGGGTTCGATGACCTCTAACCTAAATACAAACATGTACTACTGGCATAGTACCTGCAATTCGAACAATGTTCATGTTTATAAACGACTAGAATGCACAAACACGTATGTATGCACACACTTATTTCAATTATTAAACTAAAAGATACTTTTATATGTAAAAAAAACTGAAACTGTAATTGATTCCCCTTAACGAGATTTGAACTCGCAATTATCACGAGCTAACTTACGCCATATACCAACATTTCACTTGTCATCATCTTCAATACATCATCAATCATAATAAATCGGTCAAGGATTGACAGTGAAGATAAATGTAATATAAGCTAATATTGAATTTATGAACATTTTAGCACATTAAAGTTAATATTATGGTTAAAATGCTTTTTGTAGACATTTATTGTGTTACAAAACGGTAACTGCTAATAAAATTTAACTAAGGTCACAAAATACAGTCACGCTGCATTGGGTTTTTATTATGAGTGACGAGCTTAGCCTACAATTTTGCTTAAATGAGCTATAAACATAAAATATAGCCAACAGCTTCGTTTGTGTGGACTATAAAACGTAGTGTCATTTCTTCTCGTCGTTTCCGTACAACTTTCAGTAAATATTCGCTTAGTGATCGCACCTATACATATATATATATATATATATATATATATATATATATATATATATATATATATATATATATATATATATATATATATATATATATATATATATATATATAAATTTCTACGCTATACAGTATCCGGATGTATGTGGAACAGAAGAGCTTTATATACCGTTATTAATATATAATTTCTTTCTAATTAAACTTGAAAACTATTTTCAACGTAACTCTAAAACTGCCTAAGTTAATGCCTTTAAAATTTAATTGCAATTAAATCTTAATTATAGGAACATTTAAAAATTTCACGTTACGATGACCACTTTCGCCGTATTAAATACTTTTACTAACAGTAAAGTTATGTCATTGGTTTATACAAATGTATGAAAGTCATTTACACGGTGTTTTATGAATTATTGAATTATTGAATGGAAATATATGGGGTTATTTTTATATGTTTACTTTTTAATCTGTAAATGTCTTTGTCTTTTTGGTACAGCAAGTAATATAGAAATGTAGTAGCGACTTCAAATACATATAATTTTTAGCTAAAACTTAAGTGAGGCTTTACTTAAACTTTTGGACCTTGAACCTGTTGAAAATACGATATTTTTAAAAATAAATATGAAGTATAGATAATAAGAACAATTTTTTTTCTCTATCAGAAAAAATATTTTATTTATCAGATATCAGATAGAGAGAACTTAGTGTCAAGATCCATACTTCGCTCTTCGCGAATTTAAGACGGTTCTAGAACGTAGAAAGAGAGGGCTATAATTTTATAATACAAATATAAACTAATAAACAGATGTCAAGCGTGTTCACTAATCAAAAATGGCACTTCGGATGATGAAAGCCAACTTCGCACCTCATAAAGGAGGTTAAATCAACTTACAGTTAATTCAAATCATATTGGCATAAGATTTACTTAGTATATGTCGTGTTTCATATACTACTTAGTTTACCAAGCGAAGTAAACAATGTGTACATACATTTTTCTTGTAATGTATACAATTTTAAAATTTTTTTTTAGCTTCTCTGTAGCCCGCACATAGCAAGGTAGGCAGAGGGAGTCGTAGGTAGGAAGCTAGTGTTAATACACTAGCATCCCCATTTTCCACCTTTTGAGGTGACGAGGCATTGCGTCTCAACAATGGCGGAACCAAACGCCGCGCTTTGGGTTGTTGCCAGAGCGAAGAAAATGAAAATAATTCATTGTCCCCTCATGGGAATCGAACCCACAAGCCGTCGCGCTTACAGGCAGACACTGTGCCTCTACATAACAAAACTCTACATTACTACAATACATTTCAATATATGAAACCGAATATTTATGTAACAATCTTCCTTTAGTTACTCATAAATTGAAATGCTGACTTATATACATTTTCCATTGTCACGACCTCAGCTAGAATGACAAGTTCTATCAAGATAACCTGCTGAATATATATGAGACCGTAGGAAATGTCTAATTGGTTAGTGGTCACCGGTTCAATTCTAATACATCAGCTGGGTGTGGGTTCGATAGCTAAATTTCTTTTTTTTATATTATTCTAACATACATACACTACGGATACACTTTCCTTTGTTCCTATTTTTTGTTAGGTACCTAATAAATTTTCAACATATTCTTAAAAAAATTACAAAATTGACTGAAAAAAAATTACAAAATTGATAGAAATAGTTTATTATTATCCTTAAAGATTGTTATTCGTTTGAATTGCCATCGTGGCATAACATAAAATTACATACATAATTAAATTAACTATATATATATATATATATATATATATATATATATATATATATATATATATATATATATATATATATATATATATATATATATATATATATATATATATATATATATATATATATATATATATATATATATAGATATATATATATATATATATATATATATATATAACTAATTAACTACGCATAATTCTACACTACACTAGAACCGGAGACTGCCTATCGGAACATCATTGTTCCGATTTTCCAAATCGCAAAATATATTTCAAAACATATAATATATGATAAAAAAAAGAAATTTAAAAATCACCCGGCAAAAAGGTGTGTTTCTCTCTAATATAAAAAAAATCTACAGAACACTCTGAGTGAAGCCAAAAATGTCTACCCGTGACCACGGACCACTGCAAAATATTCAAAACGTCGGGTTTCCAAAAAAAAAACGTTTAAACTGTTTTATTTAAAATAAAAAAAGTTATCTATTATATTAATTTATATACAAAGATGTATTTTTTAAGTGAATGGATCAAATATTTATTCAATTTATACAGTTTCTCGCTAACGTAAAATTGTAATGAACTTTCATGAGTTTTATCTTTCTTCTAGATCTTAAACACATCTTGTAATTTGAACGTACAAGTAAAAAAAATATGAACCTCCTTACAAATAACTGGTTTTAGTATTAACGTTATTTAATATGATTTAGATTCTGACAGCTTTTATTTTGTCTGTACTTCGATACTAATATTATAAAATTGAAGAGTTTGTTTGCGCTATTCTCAGAAACTGCTTGCTTGGACTGAACATATTCTTATGTGGCATAGTTCACTTATAGATGTAGTCCATAGGCTATAGGTAAGAGGTAGTTTGTAATGAATTAAAAAAGTAGATAACCACAATTTATTATTAAAATCATAATTATTCATAATTTATTTTATTTATTTGACTAAATTATATTTAGCTTTCTTTTTCCTTATATATATATTCTTATATCAACTTTGAAGTCGTTACTATCGATTTATACACCGTTAGATAGAAGGTCCAAACTACAGACCGTATAAAACAATCAATCAATATGTCTATGTCAAAGAGTCGTAAATCGTAGAAAGATAAAGCTTTTCTCAGCCCATTGTTGTAATGTACTATGCACAATGAAAATTTATGATACTTTTTACTAATAAATTTGTTGTTTGTATGTGAAATAAAAAATAAACCTAATTAGGGTAAATATACATTAAAAAAAACTGAAATAACTTATAAATAGAACCAATTGGAAATAATTAAAATTAAAAGTAATATATATATAAATATATATATATATATATATATATATATATATATATATATATATATATATATATATATATATATATATATATATATATATATATATATATATATATATATATATATATATATATATATATATATATGGTGCATTTATTGAAATGATTAACGTGATGTATATAGCCTGTATGTAGTATATAGCCTGTAATAGCCTTTTTCGATGAATAGACTATCCCAGACTATAATATTTTTTCAATTTGAACTCTTAGTTTCTGAGATTAATACTTAACTTAAAAACTTTTTGGTTTCATAATATTAATATTTTAATTTTATTGTGTATAATAGTTCGAACTTATTATACACAACCATAAAATTTTTGTTATAATATATGTATAACATACGTTAACTTTTATTCTATTTCTAAAACAACAACAACAATAACTAACTAGACAAAGCGCGGCGTTAAATTCCGCAATTCAACAAGCAACGTTGGAGACGAGTTTCGAGTGGAAAACGGGAAACGGAGTGGACACTAAGCCATTACTGCTTATCCTGCTATGTGCGGGATACAGCGTGAAGCTATATAAATCTATCAAAGTAGGTTACAAGTTATATATTAAACTCATATGTCTATATGTTAGGGATACTAGCACTATATAATTACTATAGAAAAGTTGGTTTTAACATAAGTCAAAGGTGAATCAATGTGTGTCAGAGCTTTAAGCAAAAATGCCTGAGGCATTTGATAAAAGATATATACATAATATATGTTTATAACGCTTTTTATATTAAGGATATCTTACCTTTAACACTTTAAAAATTTAAAAAAAAAAATTGCAGATTTAAATGCCGCGAAAGTATTGACTGTAAACAATGCTTGTGCTTTTTATAGCTATTGTAAACAAATGGCGGCGTTGAGTTATGCCATAGTTTCTTTAGTCATAGTAGTATAGTACATATTTTAGTTTGCTATAATAGAACAGGGTGTGTTTATCTTGCAATGTATGCAGCCTTTCGCTTTAGCCAGAGCGAAAAGTAACTAAAAAAGCAAAATAATAGCTTTTTTTATTTAGTTAAATTTGAACTCGCAGCCATTAAATGTGTAATACAAATACTTATTTGAATTATGTAAAAAAAAAACAAGATTTTCTTTTATTAATTTTTATAATAAAAGTTCAGCTTTTAAGCTTCGGTTTTTCTATGGGCTTTTCCGTACACCAGGAACGATAAACCTATATGAGATGGCAATACTGATATTTTAAATATATTCACTTATTTTCTGATTTTTATAAAGTGTAAACTAGCATTTAAAATTTAGTTTTAATGCGGATAAGAACCCGTTCTAATCACGGTAGTAACGAGAGTCGTATATTGACAGTATACAAGCACTCTAATGACATATCCGGTAGATTATAAGTCCTAGGAAGTAACTTAGTTAAATCTGTTGAAGCTTATATAACTTTCACGTTTAGGTTATAATTTAAAAAAACATATTTTTTTATATTGAAGGTGAAATATATATATATATATATATATATATATATATATATATATATATATATATATATATATATATATATATATATATATATATATATATATATATATATATATATATATATATATATATATATATATATATATATAATATATATATATATATATATATATATATATATATTTTGCGGCTCTGCCCGGACAAGATGAAATTTGAGTGTTCTAATATAATTGCTGGTACATTGGGTTAAATAGAGAGCTTCCACGATAATTGTTTAGCCAAACAAACACTTTATCTTATATATATATATATATATATATATATATATATATATATATATATATATATATATATATATATATATATATATATATATATATATATTCTTTGCTCTGCTTTGCTTTTCAAAGACAATTTAGTATTAAGACTCCTTTGATTACTTTCTATATTTGTGAAATTGCGTGTTGAGTTACGGAGTTCAACGCCGCACTTAGTAAGGGCAAGAAAATGAAAATTTTTCTTGCTTTCAAGTGACATTCAAATCGTGTGCAAACGTCACACTTTCTGTTTCTTATTCTGTATAAGGAACAGAAGTTGTACATATATAGGTATTTTTTTTAAACTCAATTAACCCTAATTTTCTTATCATACAATAAATTAAAATTTTTATATATTCATAAGATCGCTATTTGTACATTGCTTCTTTTTTTTTTTTTTTTTTTTTTGTTCTTCAGTTTCCGACTTTCAAGTAAATAATTCATCGTCCCGACTGGGAATCAAACCCACAACCGTCGTGTTTACAGATAGACGCTGTGCCACGACGGCCTCATTTTGTTGCTATATACAATTTTTTTAATAGGCTATTAAAAAAATTTAAAGCTTAGTTAATTTAATTTTATTATTGTGAAATAAATTCAAATTTAAATATATATTTTTTATTTATGCAACAGACACGAGAAAATTAGACATTTACAGTATACTAACATAATAAAATTGTGTAATCTGTTGCCTAACATAAGCTTTATTAAATACAAATAATAAAAATGTATGTTGAAATTATATATAGAAAAATAATATATTATTGCTATATTTGAACCCGCACTACTTAGATTACACGACTTCGTTTGATTATTTTAAAATATTTAATTCATTAATATGAAATAAACTACACACACGTAATAAATTATATTCACAGAAGAATTTTAAAAAAATCTAAAAATTATAGTCAATTAAAATAAAGGAGTAAAAAAAAATACCTTAAGTTTTGTTCCAATATGTCACAGCTAAAACAGACAAAAATATAGAATAAAAATAAACGTTAAACACACGCACCAACACTAGACAACCGTTGTACAGTACAAAAAAAAAAGAAAAATGAATAAAAAAATTACATTTTAATAAAAAAAAAAAAAAAACAAAACTAAAAACACGTTTCTTTACTAGAAAAAAAAATATAATTCGTACTTATATAAAAAAAAATTCAAATCCACAGACCGTTGCAACTAAACTTTATAGCTTTGACTATTGGAAGAGAATGTTCACCGTTCATACATAGTTCACGCTTTTAACCTCTGTCGAGATGAAGTCGTCCATTTTATGTTGGCCGCTCCTGAGAAACTTTTCCTATTGGGCGAAAGGTCAATTCAAATTGGTCGCGTTTATCGGGGATGAAGTTGCAATGTGAAGCATCTTAAAAAACGTGATGTCATCTTGAATAGGTATTAGTATTGAGCAATATAAGAATGTATTGGGCCGTAAGTGTCATTATTGGAAAGCGGAGAGCTGAGTGATTTGTCTCTATGTTTTCTGTTTTTTTAAAGTTGTGTAATTGTATGGAAATGTAGTTTCAATATGTATATTTAATAAATTATTATGTATTTCAATAGTGTCTGACTGTAAACGCGATGTTTTTGGGTTCCATTCCGTCATATATATACAGTCTATACTCTCCGTACCCTAGTATGCGGAAAAAAGTAAATTCAAAAAAAATATTACTGTAGTACGCTTACGTAAGTACGCCCTCATGCAACTGACCTTAAAAGCCATTACTACATTGTCTCGCTTAGAAATTAAATCTTAACCTTCCCTAAGTCAATAAGTTGGTGTGATATACATTTTTTTTACTTCACGCTGTATCCCGCACATAGCTGGGTAGGCAGTGGGAACCGTAGATTGAACGAACGGAGTGTCTTACTCCGTTCCCCGCTTTACATGTACATGTATTTATGTTTGATGAACATGTTTACTTTAAAATAAATATTTGTCGGTTAAACTAAACCGATTATAATGGTTTTTAAGACAAACAATCATATGGTACATATCAACGTTTCTTCAAGGTCCTCCAATAAGAGAAATAATTCCTTCAGAATAATTGCAACTAGATTATTTCAAAATTAAACAACACAAAAGCCAAAGAGATCAATGATAAAAATCTTTTTTTTTTCTTGAGACCCATTGTATCTACATACAAAAATTGTAATTTTACATAATCTGTGCAACATCGAGTTGACATGTTTTAAAAATGTGTATATATATTTTATCTATTTTTTCACACATAAATTATGACTGCCTGTGTGACGGAGTCGACATTTTTGTTAGATTCAAAATTTACTTTACTTGGTGTGATGATTAGTTTCCTGCATATAGCAGAAATAAAGGTAGGCAGAAATAATGTTGTCCAAACCAAGATTGCATGGTAAGTGGCGAAAGTCAACGCCACCATTGTCTTGTACCAGACCGAGGAATTGGAAATAGATCATGAGAATCAAACCCACAACCTGTGCAATTTATAAATTTTTTTTTTACAATTATATAAAAAATAATATCATAAAAAAATAGAATATGAAAATTTATAAGAAAATGTTTTTTAGTCAATTGACCACTAGGAATGACCAGGGGAAATTATTATAATATAAATATGAGTGAGTGGTATTCGAACGCGCAACCACAGCGTGTACAATACTGGAACTGTCCCTGCTCTACCTTGACAGTCATAGTAATACATATGTATTTCTGAAGTTGAAACAAAATATTTATAGTTAATTTCTAATTCTATTTTATATTTTATATATATATATATATATATATATATATATATATATATATATATATATATATATATATATATATATATATATATATATATATATATATATATATATATATATATATATATATATAATATACAAATGATTTTATTTCCTCATATTTATGTCTCTTAAATATTCTTGAACAAAGTAATAAGCTTTAGTGGCTTCGTTTTACCCCTTTAAGAGGGAAGAATTTTGTCCATTTTTCTAAAACAGATCATATTTATTTTTAATCATGACCCTGTATACTAATTTTTATACAGTTAAGTTCAGAAATGATGAATTTTCCATACAATTTTACAACACCATTTTTTTTAGGGAAGAATTTGTCCATTGCGTCTGCACAGATCGTTTTTAATTGTAATCCAAAAGTTATAAATACCTATTTTAATTTCTAAAAATGAGAAAATTCCCCATTCCACCCCTATTTTACCCCCTTAGGGGTTGATAATCTAAAAGTTCTTTCTCGGTGCTCACTTGTGTCATGAAACCCTTGTGCTAAAATTCAATTTTCTAGGTATACTAGTTCCTATGTGTGCCATATATCAACATATAAGTCAGTGAGTCAGTCAGGCATATTAAGATACTATACAGGCACATAACCAAACCCATAGATGATTTATTCATTTTTGTAGTTGATTACTTTACGTGATTAAAAATAAATGATTTCGTTGGTGTATCGTCAAAATATAATTAATAGAGGACCCGTTGACGCGTGACATACGCGTTGCCATAGCAACGTGTATGTCACTTTATACAAAAGTTATATGTGTTGTTAAACCTATGGTAGTGTGGGTAATGTTTTATTTATAGATTTTATGTAGTTTATAAGCATTATTATTGAAAAATATTAGCGTTCTGCACTTCTCCTGCACATAAACTATAAGTGAGCCAAATTTTATGCTCCTGCGTCCGCGCAATTATCGTAAAAAGGGGTCCAAAGTTTTGGCATCACGTATTAATATATAGATTGCTTCACACCGTATCTCGCATAGAGCAGGGTAGGCAAACGTAACCTATTTAATACACTGCTTTCTTTACTTTCTGCAATTTCCGAGACTTATATGTTTTTTTTAATGATAAAAAAAATTAACCCAGTATCAGACATCCACTGATATTATTAATTACGTCAATACTCCGCTTTTTGTTTCGCAAGTGGACAATGAAGCGCTATTGAGACTTATTTCGCAAAACATTTACATTTGCCTGTACAAAAGACAATTTGTTAATAAAATTATCTGAGCGATCCATCTTAGGTTTTAGTGGGTTCCGTGGGTCAATTAATTTATGAAGATTGGTTTATTTACATTTAAAGAATACGTTTGGATACAGTGGATGTTTAGAATTACTTTATAATTTATAAAAGCCATCTCATGGGATGGCGTCTGACTTTTAATACCAGAGTCGTCGGTTCGATTCCTATGAGGGGGAATAAATTCCTTTCCCGATGAGATTAACTCAATGTACACTTAACTCGCAATGTTTGTAATTTGAACGGAGAGCAGACTACGAAGTATTTCGGCACTAGGCTTTTGGTATTTACATAAAAAATACAGGCTGTCTAGCTGACTGTCCGGTAGTCTGTCAAAGTAGCTTTGTTCAGAAATTTGAAACTTTTCTTAACTTTGAGTATGAAACTTGTGTTATTCTGTGAACTGCTTTAAGAATTTCATACAAATATAATAAACAAAATGAGCAGCCCTCCATTCCTCCGACAACTCACACACAATAACCCACACATACACTCAAAAACACACTCCTCTCTCCCTCTTACTTTTAACCTAATAGACTGAAAATTCAAAAATATTACATATATGTTATAGATCTCATTTAACGATATTTATTTTGAATGAGATATATGTAAAAAAAACACTGCAAGAATTACTTTATATTACATTATGAAAAATGAAATTACATTATGAAAAATGAAACACTATGAAAAATTTCCTTATTGTTGGCGAAAAAATAAAAAAGTGTCATTTTTTCTGAACTTAATTAGTCCATATTTGCTGGTACGGAACTCTTCTTGGTTAGGTTCGACTCGTACTTGGCCACATTCTTAATACTCAGTTTGTCAAACTGCCTAATATTTAAGTAGGCTATAGACATGTCTATTATAAAAAATATTATATTACATTTGTTGTACAGGAATTGAACCCATTACAATCATTAACAACTTAATAAATCTATTATTTTAAGCATCTCCAAAGATTCTAAAGTTAATTACGACCATGAGAAGTCAAATGGAAACAAAGAGCTTAGCATTTGTCGATTTTTACAAATCATTTCAAAGATTAAATGACCTTAATTCTTATGAGCTTCTTGTTTTGAAAGCATCTACGAATTATTACATATCGCAAGATCCAATGTGTTGTTACTTTTCCTTTTTCTTTGTTTTGTTATGTTGTATGTTTTTATGTTGAATGTTGTTTTGTTACATGTTGTTTTGTTACATGTTGTTATGTTACATGTTGTTATGTTACATGTTGTTATGTTACACGTTGTTATGTTGCATGTTGTTATGTTACATGTTGTTATGTTACATGTTGTTATGTTACACGTTGTTATATTACATGTTGTTATGTTACATGTTGTTATGTTACATGTTGCTATGTTACATGTTGTTATGTTACATGTGGCAGGGTAGACAGAGAGAACCTAGTGTTAAAACACTGCTAATCACACTATTTCCAAGTAATTTTGTGTTAAATGGTAGAACGCTTTCGTTTTTCTTACCATCATTTCCCCGAGCGTGGATTGAACTCGTTATAGTGTTTACATTCAAACGCTGTCTTAATGTGTCCAAGACGGTCTATTTATGAAATTATAGGTATAAATTCAATACGTGATTCGTTTTTCAATATCAAAAACATTACCACCAGTTCACTAAAGTTAATGTCTCAGACCTGATAAGAACCGGCGCAAGAAACTCAGCAGGACATTCTTTTTATATAGTCATTTACAATAATACAATTATTCATTGTTGACAATGATACGTTTGAGACAGACTGGAGACTGGAGCGAGCATTTCATCCCCAAGGTGTGTTGTCATTACAAAATCATTAATTAGGTAATAATAAATAACCTTTAACACACAAACGTCTTTTCACATATATTTTAAATTATGATGTAGAACATTTTCTGGAATCCTTTTGTAAAAGCGTGTACAGTGCTATGAAGGAATTGCGAACTCGATGTGATCAAGGCGCGGTAAGTTTTAGATTATTTCTAGCATTATTATTGTGTACATCGCCATTTCTTTTTTTTGACATTTATTACATTTTTAAGGATATATTGAGACGCTACTGCCAATATATTAATTTCCTTAATTTTTTCTCTTAAAGATTCTTTAGGGCTTAAGTTATAGATTGAGAGACAAAAATTGAATTGATAGCGGCTGCATTACCCCAAAGTATAATTCCATAGGACATAATACTATAATAGGGTAATATAAATATATATATATATATATATATATATATATATATATATATATATATATATATATATATATATATATATATATATATATATATATATATATATATATATATAATACATCCACAAATCATATCAATATCATATAATATCATCACTGATAAATGCAATTGTTTTAATAAATATTAAAAATATAAAAAAAACTAAAGAAATATATCCTCCGCCCTCCGTCCTCCGTCATCCCTCTTTTGTCCTTCGTCAACACAGTACTAACAATCAATGTGAATGACAAATGTATACTGTATACAGAAGTTTAATTAATAATATTAAAATTCAAAAATCAAAAATGTTTAAAACTCATTTAATTATTAAAAAATCTAAAGTGCGTAAAACTTTACTTTAAACCATTTTGAAATTTTGTGTATAGGTTAGCCATAAAGTATTTACCAAGATGATAAAAAAATATAAACGCTCTTTATTATAATTTGTTACTCTAAGGTAATATTTAATGTATGTATAAGTAAATAGGTCTTTTTTATGTATATATATATATATATATATATATATATATATATATATATATATATATATATATATATATATATATATATATATATATATATAAAATTTTACTAGATTTTTTAAGACTTTATTACTGAGTCTGTCTGTCTGCCACCAAGTAGTATCTCATTTTTCAAGACTACCCAAATATTACGATATACCGTTTTCCACTTTCCGTCTAAGTTTAAGACACTAGAGGCAAAACACAACACTGCAATTTATCTAACTGGAGTGAAAAAATTAAAGCAATTTATACTTCCAAGTCATGATGTGTCAGAAACCGAAAACCTTCAGTCATATTGAGGCACTATTCCACTGCGCTACAATTCATATTATTTAATTATTCATAATAATTATACACACATATACACACTCACACACAAACACACACACACACACATATACATTCAACAAAGCTGTATTTCAAGCTTTATTGCTTAGGCTGGCTTAAGGTGTATGTAACAATTTAATTTTTTTGTTCCTATTTAGTATATAATATTATACATAATATATACATTTTCTTTAAAATATAATTAATTACGCTGAGCAAGATAAAGTTATTAAGTGTTAAAATATTTATGCTC